>VONZ01000529.1:0-520670 GCA_012976165.1 Labeo catla
CCCCTGTTGGGCAGGTTGTGAACTCCGTAGCGCCGTTTTTCCTTCGGGGAGGAGGCGCTTTCCCAACGCTCGCAAGACACTCGGCCGCTCTACTGAGGAAGGCCCGGCTGCAGAACCCTGGTACAGGTCAGTCTTGGGCGTTGGATGGTCACGGAGGAGGTGAGCTGCACTTCGTTAACACGTTGCCTGTTACTTCTGCGCTTATCACTCGTGACGCGGCCAGTAAGGTGGCGGTTTTCTACGGGGACCACTAGTGTCGTACACTACTCGACACAACTCGGAGTGTACGACAGATAGGGAACGTCTCGGTTACGTATGGTAACCCTCGTTCCCTGATGGAGGGAACGGACGTTGTGTCTTCCGTGCCACCTTCCTGGACCGCCTCTGAGTGAGTTGAGACCCTCGGCTCCTCAGATCAGAACGAGTGAGCAGATGCACACGCTGCCCTATTTATACCGGGACGTCCGGGGCGTGGTCAGCTATGCAAATCTGCACACCCAATTTTCATTGGCCTTTCTCAAAACTGTCAGAGGTGTTTGGGCTCTCAAGAGCGACCCCTAGTGTCGTACACTACTCGACACAACGTCTCCGTTCCCTCCATCAGGGAACGAGGGTTACCATACGTAACCGAGACGTTTTTAAATTAGATTAGCCAGTACTAAAGGCAAAATTAGAACTATTCTAACAAAGTCATTTAAGATCATGGTACAAAAATGAGTAAACCATAATGAACGTGTAAAATTCAAAGTTGTAATTAACAGGAATTCAACACCAGATGAGTCTAATCAATCATCACACAAGTGGCCACAGGATAATTGACAATTAAGAGTGGTATTTAAGAAAGAACATTCACTCCTATAAAGCTGATAAAATGGCACCACATGGAAAAGAAATGTCACAAAACCTGAGAAAGAAAATATTTCTTATCTGGCACAAAAAAATGCCAAGGTTATAAGAAAATTAGTAAAGCATTGACTACTGTTGCATTTCATAGATGACGACATGAATTCACAGATGTGCTGTAAAACACTGAAAGAGAAGATGTTGCCATCACTGGGCACTCTTTGAACAAGATAATGACCTAAAACATACAAGGTCTCTGATTCATTTCTGAGGAAGAACAGGGTAAATGTGATTCAGTGGTCAAGCATGTCACCAGACCTTAACCCAATAGAACACTGAAAAGACAAGTTGAACATGGCTCTCCATCCAGCATCCAGGATCTGAAAGTGTTCATTCTTCAAGAATGGAGAGCGAAATCTCCACTTTCAATAAAAAAAAGCAGCAAACACACCAGATACCAACAAAAAAAAAAAAAAGAATGGAGAACGATAGATGTAGCTGTATGTCGTCAACTTGTCTATTCAATGTCTACAATAATTGGGGCTGCTCTTAAAAATCAACTAAATTAGATTTAGTTGAATTTGTTGTAGGGTATAATCATTTTTGCAGCACCTCATTTGAATTTAATGTATTATTTTTCTTATCCTAACGATGTTAGATGACCACACTATAATGTTAATAATAATAAATGTATTCAAAACATGGCTTGTATTTACTTTTGAAGGGGGTTTACTCATTTGCTGAGCTCTGTATGTATAGAGTTGTATACAATGTATTTTAAAGTATAGTGTAGTTATTTGAGCAGTTTTATACCAAAAATTTTACTTTTTTGTAATATTGCAATATTTATGTGCTACAAATGAAAGTTTCTTCAACATATCCATAAACTGTGTAAAATTGGTGCCAAGCTTAAAAAGTGCTGTTTGTTAGAAACTAAATAACAAAAATAGAAAACACAAACATTTTACTTTTGCACATTTGTGGTAGTTGCATAATAATTCCCACAACAATTATATAACAAAATAATTATGGCCCCATCACCACCCCAACCCAATACACTTCATTTAAACATCTTAATTCAAAATGGTAATCATTTTTAATTCAAAGAAACAATTTAATTTCAAAACAGTAAAAACAAATCTGAAACAAAGATTGTACAAAGGTTTTTTTTTTTTTTGTCAGTTTCTCCTATTTGATAACAATACAAATTACACATACACATGCAGTAAGATTTGTGTTGTTAATACTAATTTTCCACCTTTTTGACCCACTCTTATACTACAAACATTAGTAGATTGATCTAGTTATCTAAAAATTGTTGAACGATATAAGATCTGATCATACTATTTCAGTGTCAGACACTTAATTACAGTATATTTTTGATTAGAAAAGTAAGAGACTCACCATTTTTGTCATACATTGTCTAAATGTATCTGTATAATCTGGGTAGCATATTTAAAGATAACACAGTTTCACCCTTGCCCCTGAATCTACCCAAAACCCCGGATAGAGCGGTTGAGTGAATGTGGTCTGGACTGTGTGGATGAGGGTCATTGTGTCAGAGATGCAGAGAGGCAATGAAACATAAATAAATAATTAAATAAATTAACACGATGATCATGTTTTGGTGATCTCACAGGCTGACGACAGGAGGATATGAAAATTAAGCATATTGCCCAACAATACTAGTAGGAAGACTTTCATGGTGTTGGGTTTCGACTTGTAAGTAATATTGATTTTGTAAATATTGTTTCTTTACCTTGACAAAATATCTTTTCTATCACATCTTTACAGAAGTCCTCCAATTTTTCTTTCAGTTCAGAGACACATTTCCCCACATCTTCATAAGGGAGGGCAGAACTGACTGTAACTGTGGAGATGTCTGTATAGTTTAAGGGTTCAGAGAGAGACTGGAATCTCTAGAGAGAATAAAAATATACAAAGACACACACACACAAACCTTAATAACCTTAACACCCAGGTTTTTTTCTCTTCTTTTTTTAGATCTCTGTTACCTGTAGTAAATGGATGTGATTGTCAGTGTGTAAACACCGCTCCAGCTCAGCATCTCTCCTCCTCAGAGCATCAATCTCCTGCTCCAGTTGCTTCATGAGTCCTTCAGCTCGACTCACTTCAGCCTTTTCTTGATCTCTGATCATCTGTATCACCTCAGAACGTCTTCTCTCAATGGAGCGGATCAGTTCAGTAAACATCTTCTCACTGTCCTCCACTGCTTCCTGTGCAGAGCGCTGTTATGATGCACAGAATCATTCAGTTTAGTCTGTTAGCCACAGTGGGCTTCAGTGGGATTGCTTTTCTAACATTAAACATTTAATTTTCTTCTCTGCTAATAACTCACCTTATTAGTCTCCACAGCCTCTTTCAGCTTCTGAAGCTCTTTCTCTCTCTCTTGGATTGTCTGCTGGAAATTTCTTTGTGTGTTTTCCAACTGTTTCTATTGAACAAATATAGACAGCTGGTAGAACAGCTATGGCTCTATTATAAAATATTCTCATAAAGTATTATTAAGGCTTGTTGTATACTTGTGTTTCATTTAATCATTTAATTTTTTTTTTTAGAAAGCTCTGGAATCTTAGTTGTCCTGTACATTTAAATAATTTTCAACTTTTATTTCCTATAACTTTCCTGGAACTTTACTTCCTTCCCTACCTGTTTCTCTGTCCTCTCTGATGTAGATGATACAGTGTCATGATTTTTATGTTCATCCATCGTACACAGTAAACAGATACACTTCTGGTCAGTACGACAGTAAACCTCCATCAGTTTATCATGTAGAGGGCAGATCATCTCCTGCAGTCGTCCAGTGGCATCAGTTATCTTGTGTCGTTTACCTGTGCGAAAAGCCTCGTGACACTCAAAGTGAGTTTGACAGTAAGACTCCAGACACAACAGACAGGACTTGATGGCTTTATATTTTCTCCCACTACAGACGTCACACTCCACATCTCCAGGTCCAGAGTAACTCAGAGCAGGATGAGCAGTTTGGACTTTAGTCTTCTTCAGTTTCTCCACCATCTCAGCAAACACCACATTCTTGTTTAAAGCAGGTCTTGGACTGAAAGTCTGTCTGCACTGAGGGCAGCTGTAAAGTCCCTTCTGATCATCTTGATTCCAGAAGTCTGTAATGCAGTTCATACAGTAACTGTGTCCACAGGGGATGGTCACTGGATCCTTCAGTAGATCCAGACAGATCGGACAGCTGAACTGATCCTGAGCCTCTGAAATACTGCCTTCAGCCATTTCAGAAGCACATAAAATAGCTCTACAATAGGTATTTTGTGGTGTTCTGTCAACTAAAGATTGAAATGAGTACCTTATTCTGTGTTCAAGAAGGATGTAAAACAGGTGTGTCTATAAATTAAAGTATTTTATTGCCAATTATAACGTCTAAAGTCCACTGTGTGACTCCCTCACTGAAACTCAAAAACAGCAGTTACCAGTTTATCGGTTTAAAATTTAGCAAGTGTACCTTTACTCACACTCTTAATGCTTCAAAATCTAGGCATATTCAAAAACATTTTAAATGTGTTTTTTTAGTATTTCAATTTTGGCATTACAGACAAAGCCCGGTAGAAGTAATGTACTACAGAAGAGAGAAAATGTTTTTGAATAGAGAAAAAGGTTTTAAAGCAAAATGTGTTTGTAGAAAGAAAAAGGGAAAAAATAGGTGAAAGAGAAAAATAAAGGATATAACACTATTTTTTTCCCATTTTAATTTTTTATATTTATTTATTTATTTTCATATTGCAGTCCAGGGCTTCCATAACATACTGTTTAACAGGAGATGAAAATATGTGATACAAGAGGAGGTATCAGTTATGCATAGCAAGTAATAAAGTGAGTTATTTCATTCACATTATTTTTAATACATTCAAATTATTTTAAAGATTTTTTTTAAAAAAGTAATATTAAGTAAAAGTGCATTTTGTTTATCCTTACAGAGCACACTTAACTGAGACTTTTAAAGGCAATAAGGAAATAAGTATCATATAGAGAAAAAATAGAAGTAATCAAGCAATATAAATAAACTTGACCTGCATGAAGAAGGAAGCTGTTTGGTATTGTGACATCTTTATATGCAGATGACCTGATGAATGTAAAATCTGTTCCCAACATTGGACCAGATCTTAAAACAATAAAGTGACACCCGAGGGTCAGAGTAATACTGGACAAGTAATACTGGATAAAATAAGTAAAAGTGTAATACAATAAGTAAAAAGCACAGGCCATATAATTAAAAATCTGTCACAAATTATTAAAATGTATCTGTCTAATCTGGGTAGCATATTTAAAGATGACAAAGTTTCACCCTTATGCCTGAACTTAGCCAAAAACCCGGATAGAGCGGTTGAGTGAATGTGGTCTGGACTGTGTGGATGAGGGTCATTGTGTCAGAGACACTGTAGAAGGACAGAATTCCTGCTCTGTGATCCACATACACTCCTATTCTACGGGAGTTGGGCAATACAGTGACCTTGGTCTCTTTGTTATTGTAACAGAATGCGGAACGGGATGAAGAGCAAAACAGCATCCAGGACTGATCATTATTTCCAAATCCACTTGCAATTCTGTCTCCCTTTCTGTTAATGCTCTTATAAGAGACTGCTATACCCACCCCATTCTGATCGGTTGTAATCCACTCAACCTCCCAGTAGCAGCGTCCTTTCACACTCTCTCTACACAACACCTCATATAAGTTGTCAAATCTGTCTGGATGATCAGGATACGGCTGGACTGTGTGATTGTAAGTAGCCACTCTATTTTCCTCAGACAGACAGAAACATTTATGTGCTGTGTTTTGATCCAGAGAGAGCTGAAAGAAATCTGATAAAGATAAAATACATTATATGTTTTAGTATAGTTTTTACACACAAATATATTTAAATATGAATCTGTTTATTTGTTATGAATATACATAATTCCTGAATTTCGTGGTCTAACCGGGACACAATGACAAACTCAATTGCAAAATAGATTGCTGTGGACTGTGTTCAATGATATGGAAAAATATAATATACTGACTTCTAAAGAAAACTTTGGTCTATTCAATGATTTACTCATCTGCCAGTATGCTATATGAATATTGATAATATATGTGGTTAATTTACCAGGAATTTACCATGGTTTTCTTTAGCAAAACATTTAAACTGTACTTTGCTTTGCATTAGATAAGGCGTGAGGCAAAAAAAAAAAAATAAAAAAAAATTGGTGAACTGGTGATTCTTACTATCCATGCTACAAATCTGTAGAGAAACAATTCTTTATCCCAAGGGTTTGTAGCATTTATACATCCGTGGTGACATCATTTAGGTGCACAGAGGCAGTTTTCACTAAGAGTGTACAAGTTTTCAGTGTTATCTCTCATAAGCAGTAAGAACACAAGTTATTTTAAACCATTTAAAAATGATGTCCTATAAACGAAGCGCTTCTGTGAATACAATATGTATTTGTGTTTTTGTACTAACTTACACTGTAGGAAGTCCTTCCTGGTCTTGGGCTCCTTCTGGTAAGTACCTATTAAAATAAACAGAAAACGTTAGAGTAACTGCAATGTAAAAACTAAAAAGTATACATTTCATGTTAATTTCTAGTATGCATTCTGCTTTCTCCATATTACAGTAGCTCACTGTGACTGCGCCAGGCCAAGTTGCTGAACACTGAACAGGCATCTTTGACAAACTATTAAAAATGCTGTTCTATAAATGAAGTGTCTCTGTGAAAACAGAGTGTTTTTTTACTAACTTACACTGTAGGAAGTCCTTCATGGTTTTCGGTTTAGACTTGTAAGTAATATTGATTTTGTAAACTGTTACGTTACCTTGACATAAAATTTTTTCGATCTCATCTTTACAGAACTCATTTAGTTTTTCTTTCAGTTCAGAGACAGATTTCTCCACATCTTCGCAAAGGAGGACAGAACTGACACTAACTCCAGAGATGTCCATATATTTTAAAGGTTCAGAGAGAGACTGGAATCTCTAGAGAGAATAAAAATATACAAAGACAAATAAACCTAATTATCTGCATACTCATCATCCATATTCTAATTCATTTTAATTAATCAATCATTAGTGACTATGTAGCATGTTCCAGCACCAGGATTTACAAACATGGATTTGTGTGGTTCCCAGGCCTGTAAAATTCACAACCTCTGGTCTAGTAGTATCTCTGCTATATTCATGTTAACAGTTTGTAATTCATTTCCTTTTAATGGGCAATATAGAGACATTAGAGTTTTGACCTGCTGTTCAAAATTGTCACTTACAATATAAATTACCAAGTTAGGTTAAAGTTAGAAAAGGTGACAAGAATGGCTACTGTTTTTACCTGAAGGAAATGGATGTGATTGTCAGTGTGTGAAAGCTGCTCCAGCTCAGCATCTCTTCTCCTCAGACCATCAATCTCCTGCTCCAGTTGCTTCAAGAGTCCTTCAGCTCGACTCACTTCAGCCTTTTCTTGATCTCTGATCATCTTTATCACCTCAGAGTGGCTTCTTTCAATGGAACTGATAATTTCAGTAAAGATCCTCTCACTGTCCTCCACTGCTGCCTGTGCAGAGTGCTGTAATGACACACATAGAGAATCATTCAGTTCAGTCTGTTAGCCACAGTGAGCTTCAGTGGGACTGATCTTCTAACATCCAGGATTTATTTTTCTCCTCTGGTCATCACTCACTTTATGAGTCTCCACAGCCTCTTTCAGATTCTGAAGCTCTTTCTCTCTCTCTTGGATTCTCTGCTTGAAATTTCTTTGTGTGTCCTCCAACTGTTTCTGTTGAGCAAATGAGAATATATATATTTATTTGGAACCCTTAACTTTTGGTAGCACCCCCTTTGGAAAAAATAACTGAAATCAATCGCTTCCTGTAACCATGAATGAGCTTCTTACACCTCTCTACTGGAATTTTGGACCACTCTTCTTTTGCTAACTGCTCCAGGTCATTCAGATTTGAAGGATGCCTGCTCCCTGCTATTTTAAAAAATCTCTCCACAGGTGTTCTATGGGATTCTGATCTGGACTCATTGCTGGCCATTTCAGAACTCTCCAGCACTTTCTTTGTAACTATTCCTTCAGTGCTTTTTGAAGTGTGTTTCGGGTCATTGTCCTGCTGGAAGACCCCCAGCTTTCTGACACTGGCCACTACATTGCACCCCAAAATTCTGTAGGAATTTTGGCTGTAGGGACTATGTTCTTTTCGTTGAAGGCCTCATTTCTTTTTCTGTAAACAGTGCCATTATGTCCTTTATCAAAAAGCTCAACTTTTGTCTCATCTATCCATAGTACGTTCTCCCAGAAGGATTGTGGTTTTGTCACATAAGTTTGGTAAACTCCAGTCTTGCTTTTATATGCCTTTGTGTCAGCAGTGGTGTCCTCCTGGGTCTCCTACCATAGCGTCCCTTTTCATTCAGATGGGGACGGATAGTGCGAGCAGACGCTGTTGTACCCTGTGTCTGCAGATCAGCTTGAATTTGTTTGGAAGTTAATTGGGGTGCTTTATCCACCAATCGAACAATCCTTCGTTGTAATTTTTCATTAATTTTGCTCTTCTGTCCACGTCCAGGGAGGTCAGCTACAGTGCCATGGGCTGTAAACCTCTTGATGATGTTGCACACAGTGGACACAGGAACATTAAGATCTCTGGAGATGGACTTCAGATTGTCCATGTTTTTCCACAGTTTTTTTCTCTCAAACCCACCAACACCTCTTTACACGTCTTTCTTTTCTCAATGCTCAGTGTGACACACAACACAAATGTTGAGTCAGCTTTTCTCCATTTTAACTGGTTGCAAGTGTGATTACTATAGTACCCACACCTGTTACTTGCCACTGCCGTGTCTAAGTACAAATTACAGGAGCATCACATGCTTGAAAAGCAATTAGGTGTGTTCGACTTAACGCAGCGCTGCGCAGCTCAATCAAATTCTGACTTAAAGCAGTGTATGCCGGTTAGAAATTTTGTCTGACTTGAGGCGGCGCCGACGCCTCGTGACTGTCACATGTCGCATCCAAGTACCGCGATAGCATTCGAGAGCAGCCGACTGACTCAGCCAGCGCAGTTTCTTCAGAGTGGCTGCAGGAGTTTTGATGACCACATGGCTGTTTTACGATTGGCCATAAGAATGATCACGTGTGTTTTGGGTTTATTCTAACATCCTCAAGTCCGACAATGCTGACAAATCTGTGTTTTTAGAACAATAAAAGTGTTTTTACTGTAGTCGCAATGTTATATTGAGTCAGATCTATCATAAAACACTGATAAAAGCATATATGACCCCACTTTATTAGTATTTAAATAGTATATGTTTATGTTGATCATTATTCTTGTTCATATGGCGCTGTATTAAGCAGTATATGAAACGTGTTTCTGTTGCTCATGAAAACGCTTTTGAAAAGTCTGTGCATTTGATAAATATTGCATTTAATTCACTTCATCTGTGATAGTGCATGCAAACCCTGGTGAAAAAAACAGCATATGCTGGTAGGTATGTTTTGATGCTGGAATGCTGGTTAGGGAGGTTTTGATGCTGGTTTAAGCTGGTCCTTTGCTAGTTTATGCTGGTCCTTAGCTGGTTCCGCCCGCGACTGCTCTCGGCTCTCGTTGATCGCCGTCTGTAGCCGTAGATGAAGTCGAACACACCTATTATTTCTTAAAATGTTGACAAGGTGCCAATAATTTTGTCCAGTCCATTTTTGAGTTCTGTGTGAAATTTAAGCAAGTTTGACTTTTCTTTGTTTTTTGTGTTGTTGCAGTGCAAACAAAATCAGTAAGCACATGAATACCAAACCATTTGCAATTGGAACAGTTTTCTCAGAGAAATGTTTAATTTTCTAACAGAATTGCAAGGGTGCTGAAATTTTCAAAAGCTTGTGGAACAGCTATGGCTCTATTATAAAGTATTCACTCAAAGTATTATTAAAAATTTTGTACTTGAGGTTTCATTTAATCACCGTAATGTGTTTTTTTCTTTTTTTTTTTTTTAAACTTTATTTCCTTCCTTACCTGTTTTTCTGTCCTCTCTGATGTAGATGATACATTGTCATGATTTTTATGTTCATCCATCGTACACAGTAAACAGATACACTTCTGGTCAGTACGACAGTAAACCTCCATCAGTTTATCATGTAGAGGGCAGATCATCTCCTGCAGTCGTCCAGTGGCATCAGTTATCTTGTGTCGTTTACCTGTGCGAAAAGCCTCATGATGCTCAAAGTGAGTTTGACAGTAAGACTCCAGACACAACAGACAGGACTTGATGGCTTTATATTTTCTCCCACTACAGACGTCACACTCCACATCTCCAGGTCCAGAGTAACTCAGAGCAGGATGAGCAGTTTGGACTTTAGCCTTCTTCAGTTTCTCCACCATCTCAGCAAACACCACATTCTTGTTTAAAGCAGGTCTTGGACTGAAAGTCTGTCTGCATTGAGGGCAGCTGTAAAGTTCCTTCTGATCATCTTGATTCCAGTAGTCTGTGATGCAGTTCATGCAGTAACTGTGTCCACAGGGGATGGTCACTGGATCCTTCAGTAGGTCCAGACAGATCGGACAGCTGAACTGATCCTGAGCCACGGAAATATTGGCTTCTGCCATTCCACTGCACACAAATAGACAGAAAAATACAGTGGCTTATCTATACTTAGGTTTCGCTTTCTTTGAAACGAAAGGCTGGAATAGTTTGCAGAGACGTGTGCAAAACAAGAACGTCCGGTATGACTCGCCTATATTTATTATCGATAATAAAGAATATCCACTAGGTGTCAGTCTCACACTGAAGCCAGAGCTGAATGATGCCAATGGTAAGAGATTCATCTTTTCATCAGACACACAGATTCACCCAAAGCAATTAAGTACAGTTAGTGTACATAATGCAAGTTATATCAATTAGTCAAACTAGAGCAATTAATTATAAATGTTTTTTCGTCACACAATTCAGCATATATAGAGCTAAAGCAAATTAAAAAAACACTACTGGGAAAAAAATACTGGAAATTAATATTTATAACATTTATACACAATACATAATGAGTGTTTTTACATCTATAAACCATTAAGAAAAGTAAATATGTTCATTCACCTTTTATCTCGTAAACATATTTGGTAATTTTTTACTTATGTCTAAATGTACAGCAAATTAAATTAAACTATCAAAGTGGCTTTTATTTTGTTTGCTGTGAAAACCTAAAAAAAGGTGACATCCTGTATGAGATCACAAAAAGCTACTCTAAGAACACTTAAAAACTTGTTCAACTTTTATGTTTTGTGTTTTCTTGTTGTTTCCATTACATTTTGCACAAACTGCTATTCTAGCATCAAGCATTTATTTTTGTCTTTATCTCAAATCTCACCTATGAGTCTCTTCAACAATTTGAATAGAATTTGGGTTCATGTACTTTGGAATTTACATGAGTAGTCAATATTACCTAAATGCACATATTTATTTTATTTACTCCCATTGAAATGTCCACCTGTAATGTGTACGGTTTAAATTTTGGCTTAATGTCAATAAAGCATTAGTTATATATGTTATGGTATATATGGTGTCTCTGGTGTCTGTAAAGTCACCTGATAAAATAGAGCAACAAAAAAGAACTCAATTTCCAAAATAAAAATTTAAATTAAAAAATAACATATCACTTACACCACTTAACTGAGTCTCAGACAAGTATTGAATAAAAATAAGTTACCATGCACAGATCATTTATTAAGAAAATCAGGCCATACTTAATTGAACAGAACATGAACATGGTAGATAATTCTAGCTTAGTTGTAAACAGGTCTCTTTAGACCCTCACTGTCATTTGGTAATCACAGCCACAAAAATCCACCCGCTGTGAGAAATGGCACAAGCAGAGTGACACAAACTCTAAAAAAAGATTCCTGTGGCAATACTGGAACAACATCACACGGCTCAGAAAGACCAGAAGTAACTGCTGTGTATGTATAATGGACACGCACAAAAAAAACGAGACTCTCACTGTGTAGGATTCGTTGTACATTTTTTGTAAAATCTCAATCTACTCTCTTAGATTACACAGTTTCACTGTTGATCCATAAACTCCAAACCCCGGATAGAGCGGTTGAGTGAATGTGGTCTGGACTCTGTGGATGAGGGTCATTGTGTTAGCAACTTTGTAGAAAGACAAAATTCCCGCTCTGTGATCCACATACACTCCTATTCTACAGGTGTTGGGAAATATAGGGAGATTAATCTTTATGTTATTGTGCAAAAATAAGTGACTGGATTGAGAGCACTGCAATTTCCATGACTCATTTTTGTATCCAAATAAACAATCTTTAGTTTCTCCCTTCCTGCAGATGCTCTTGTATGACACTGATATTCCCGCACCGGCACTCCACTCCACCTCCCAGTAACACCGTCCACACACTCTTTCTCTGCACAACACCTGAGGCCAAACATCAAATCTGTCTGGATGATCAGGATATGGCTGCTCTTTGTGATTGTATGTAACCACTCTTTGGTCCTCAGACAGATGAAGCTGTTTATGCGAAGTGTTTGGATCCACAGTGAGCTGACGGGAATCTGATGAAAATAAAATTTAATTTAAACACTATTTCATTTAAATCTGTGTTTCAGTTCTGCTCGTTGATGCTTCAGAGGCAACGTGATGCATTAAGAGCCAGGGTTGTAAACTTTTGAAAAGAATGAGGATGTGTACATTTTTCTTATTTTGGTTAAATATATATATATTTTTTTCATTTAGCATTTTCCCAAAAGACAAAATAAGTTACATTTACCCTGATCTTCACATTGAAAAAGGGTTATTTTTATAAATTCAACTATTATTTTCTCTTGTGGACTATATGTAAACATCTTTTATGTTAAATATTTTATTCAGGTCAGTACTAAGAAAAAAAACAAGCGTTTTTTATGATGCTTTTTAATTTGGTAAAATAATTCACATTTTGCAGATTCTGTAAGGTGTATGTAAACTTTTGACTTCAACTGTATGGCATCTGATTCTTAGTGTTCTTTCCTGATCCATTTATTACATTTTCTGGTCTTTTGTCATTCTCTCTTTCTCTTTCTTTGTGTAAGTGTGGGTGTGTTTTCATGGTGACTTACACTGTAGGAATTCCTCCCTAGTCCTGGGTTCATTATTGGAAATAATGTCGATGTATGTTACTAAGAAAATAAACATATATAATTAATATAGTTGAATATAATTTGTTTTAATAATTATGTAAAACGCGCAAGCATTTACTACGCTCCAGTTTCTTCAGAGTTGTGACAAAATGTAGTATTTTTCTTCTAAAAGCAACTGTTTCTGTCACTGTACCTTGACCAGATAACCGTTCTACTTTCTCTTTACAGAACTCCTCCAGTATTTCTTTCAAGTGAGAGACAGATTTTCTCACATCATCATAAGGGAGAACAGAACTGACAGTAATTCTGGGAATGCTTGCAGATTCCAGAGGTTCAGAGAGAGACTGGAAACTCTGGAGAGAATAAATTCACAGAAACATTAAAGATGCAAAGAAACAAAATACAGTAAAATTAAGAAATTTCTCTCAAGTCAAAAGGCATTGCTTAGAACAACAGTCTTGTTAGTCTCCGCTACCTGTAGGAAATGGATGTGATCGTCTATGTGTAAAAGCTGCTCCAGCTCAGCACCTCTCCTTCTCAGAGCACCAATCTCCTGCTCCAGTTGCTTCAGGTGTCCTTCAGCTCGACTCACTTCAGCCTGCTCTTGATTTCTGATCATCTGTATCACCTCAGTGCGGCTTGTCCTAATGGAACGGATCAATTCAGTAAAGATCCTCTCACTGTCCTTCACTGCCGACTGTGCAGAGCGCTGTTACGACACACAGACAATCAGATCATCAGTCTGTTAGCCACAGTGGGCTTTAGTGGAACTGGAAAATGTGATCCAACACTAACCAGGCTGGTCTGAGTCTCACCTTGTGAGTCTTAATAGCCTCTTTGAGCTCTTGAAGTTTCTCCTGTCTCTCTTGGATTCTCTGCTGGCATTTTTCTTGTAACTCTCGAACCTGATTCTGAGGCATGAGAAAAAATGTAAACATTAGACATCTTCAGTAATCCTCAATGGGTGGTTTCCAGATATTTAAAATACATTACTATTAATATGTGATAATCTCATCATAGACTGACAAATTGGCTTAAAACTGCACCTGAAATCAACACAGTTTACGTATACTGTATGTGCATACCTGTTTCTCAGTCCACTCTGCTTCAACAGAAACAGTATCGTGATTTTTGTGTTCATCCATCATACACATCAAACAAATACATCGCTGGTCAGTTCGACAAAAAACCTCCTGTAGCCGGTCATGTTTAGAGCAGATCATTTCGTGGATTCGTCCAGCATCAGTTAGTTTATGCCGCTTACTTGAGTGAGATTCCTCATGAAACTCAAAATGAGATTGACAGTATGATTCCAGACACATCAGACAGGACTTTACAGCTTTACGTTTCCTTCCAGTACAAACATCACACTCCACATCTCCAGGTTCAGCGTAACTGAGAGACTGAGCCATCTGGGCTTTTTTCTTCTTCAGTTTCTCCACCATTTCAGCAAACACCACATTCATGTTTAAAGTAGGTCTTGGACTGAAGGTCTTTCTGCACTCAGGGCAGCTGTAAACTCTCCACTGTTCTTCTTTATTCCAGCAGTCTGTAATGCAGCTCATACAGTAACTGTGTCCACAGGGGATGGTCACTGGATCCTTCAGTAGATCCAGACAGACTGAACAGATAAACTGATCCTCAGCCACTGAAATTTTAGCTTCTGCCATTTTACTGCACATACAATCAGACAGAGGGATAAATACAGTGACTTTTATATACTCCAGTTTCGTTTTCTTTTAAATGAAGATGTCAAACAGTTTCCTGATGTTTACGGGACGTGTGCAAAACAGGTAAACCGGTGTGACTTGCCCGTCTTTTACTGTAGATATTGGATAATAAAAAACATCCACTAGGTGTCAGTCTCACAATTGAAGCAAGACAGATGATGCACTGGTAAGAGACTGGTCTGTCTTTATTCACACATATTAAGTATTTGTATAATTTTAAAGGGGTCATCGGATGCCCATTTACCACAAGTTGATATGATTCTTTAGGGCCTTAATGAAAGTCTATAATATACTTTGGTTAAAAATTCTCAGTGGTTGTGTAAAACAACACCCTTTTACCTTGCCAAAATCAGCTCATCTCATTCTGGTCGAGGCTGCTTTAAATGCAAATGAGCTCCGCTCACCCCGCCCCTTTCTTCTCTCTGTGGAGTGACGAGCCTGTTTACTTCAGCCGCATTTAGCCGCGTTTAGCTGCTAAACTTGCTAACTAGCACATTATTAGGAAAGGCGATCGCAAAGATTCATAAAAAAACCCTTATACTCACTTCTGCTGTAAGTGAAGCTATATCATGTATGATTTGCGCGAACATAGACGGATATATGTAGATCGGGAGGCGCATTCCCTTCACAAACAAACGTATACTGCATCTTCAGCAGCTCAGATGTCAGGAGTAAATGACGACCACTATGTTCATTATTACATCCAGCAACACAACACCTCAATCGGAGATATTCTTGTCTAACTTACATCCCTGCTCCAGCATCGAAACGAAGAGGACAGACTGTGACAGCTGATCTGAGGTAAAACGCTCACGTCAATCAACTATTGTGGGAGCGGCCTCTGTGGGTGTGACGCCACAACGACAGGCATCTGAGAATGGCTCGACTTGAAAAAGGGAATATTATTTTTACAGATTAATTAAAAACCACTGCATGGATTTTTATCATTATAGGGTAGATTTGTACATACACTGCCAACACACATTAATGTTCAAACAACATAAAAAAAAAATAAAAGTGAACTTAGCATCTGGTGACCCCTTTAAGTACAATTAGTGTACACAATGCAAGTTATATCAATTAGAGAAACACTTCCCTTAAGTATCATTACTTAGATTAATGATGATAGAATTTATTGTAACAAAAAATATTCTAAAATATTTAGAAAAATTATCTAGAATATTCTAAATAGAAAATGGTGTCTCATGTGTTTTCCCTCTTTCGCTGTGTGTGTAAAGACTTACATTATAGAAACTCCTGCCTGGTTATGGGTTTAGGGATATGAATAATCTGGACACTTGCTGTTGAAACCAACAAACTTAATATAAATTGCACATTAGAATACAAAGAAGATTCTACATGTATTGTACTTATTACAAATTTTGTTTAATTCACTGTGCTTTATACTTTATTATATACTTGACTTTTCTGAAAGTAAATTTCTCTGACGTTTTCTGCAGATTACATTGTTACAAGATTAAGTAACCTTTCTTTGTGATCTGTCTTTGAGTTGTTCAAAACATTTATTCATCAGTGAAACAAGTGAGTGAGTCATTTATTCATTCAACCGATTCATTCAAAACGATTCATTCAGAAATGTAATATTACTTAATATTATAAAGGCAATTGTACGCTTGTACGTCACAATCGTGCTGATATTTGATAACAAAACACATGTGCTTTGTAGTCAAACACACCTTTGATAAACACACCTACCTTTTTGCACACGTCTCGAAACAGGAAAAGCAGTTGAGAGAAACCGAAACTTATAGGCTGTCAAGTCTTTCTCTGTATTGTTATGTACGTGGAGGAACATGGCAGAAGCCAATATTTCAGTGGGCGAGGATCAGTTCAGCTGTCCGATCTGTCTGGATCCACTGAAGGATCCAGTGACCATCCCCTGTGGACACAGTTACTGTATGAACTGCATTACAGACTGCTGGAATAAAGAAGATGAGGAGGGAATTTACAGCTGCCCTGAGTGCAGACAGACCTTCACTCCAAAACCTGCTTTAAAAAAGAATGTGATGTTGGCTGATATCGTGGACAGTCTGAAGAACACAATAACTTCTCCTATTTATGCTGGACCTGGAGATGTGGAGTGTGACTCCTGTACTGGAAGGAAACGCAAAGCTGTAAAGTCCTGTCTGATGTGCCTGGAATCTTACTGTCAAAGTCATTTTGAGTGTCATGAGGAATCTCATCCAAGGAAACGACACAAAGTGACTGATGCCACTGGACGAATCCAGGAGATGATCTGCTCTAAACATGACAGACTAATGGAGGCTTTTTGTCGTTCTGACCAGAAGTGTATTTGTTTAATTTGTGTGATGGATGAACACAAAAATCATGAAACTGTTTCAGTTGAAGCAGAGTGGACAGAGAAACAGGTATGTCCTGAAAATAAATACATATACACACACTGTTTTTGCATTTATTCAATCCAGTAGAGAGATTTTGTGCTCCTTGTGGAAAACCAATGTCTTCTAATGTTTATTTGTTCATCAGAAACAGCTTGGAGAGACTGTAACTGTTATACATAAGAAAATTCAAGAGAGGCAAGCAGAGCTTAAGAAGCTGAGAGAGTCTGTACAGACTCACAAGGTGAGTATCTTGAGAAAAATAACTGTTCAACTGGACGGACTTATTCTAGTGGTTCTCTCTTTGTGTTGTAACAGTGCTCTGCACAGACAGCAGTGAAGGACAGTGAGAGAATCTTTACTGAACTGATCCACTGCATTGAGAGAAGCCGCTCGGAGGTGATACAGATGATCAGAATTCGAGAAAAGTCTGAAGTGAGTCGAGCTGAAAGACTCTTGAAGCAACTGCGGCAGGAGATTGATGATCTGAGGAAGAGAGACGCTGAGCTAAAGCAGCTTTTACACACAGAAAACCACATCCATTTCCTACAGGTTTGTAAAGATTTATAGGTTTATAAAGCTTGTATGGCAGACTCTTCAATGGACATTTGATATGAGACACCTTTAAAGCTTACTGTATAATTTCCAATTGTTCAAATCAGTTCAAAAGTTGTCAAGATTATATTGTTTACATATTTTCTTGTTGTCTTTTTAGCATTTTCAGGTTCTGTCTGTACCTCCTGCATCTTCAGACAGCACCACTATCAGTTCTCTCCTCTCTTATGATGATGTGAAAAGCTCCGTCTCTATAATAAAAAGGAAACTTGAGAATTTCTGCAGAGAGGAGATAGAAAAGATATCTGGTGGAGGTACAGTACAGACACATTTTGTAAAACAAAATTAATAAATCAATTAATAAATATTTTGTGCATGTAATATAATAATAACATTTAATAAATTGTTAATAATATTGTATTATTACATTACTACAGTATTACTACAGTATTAATGTTGATTAATAGTAATATTAATAGTTTAATATTATTGATATCTTTATTAAATATGTTTGTTTCTGTATAGTGAATATCAAAATCCTCACACCCATCACTGAACCCAAAACAAGAGAGCACTTCTTGCACTGTAAGTGTTATAAATAATAACACAAATAAAGCAAACACTAGACAAATTTATAAAATTTTAAAGGTGAAGTGTTTAATTTCTGTACTAAATGTACTTTTTTGTAATTATTATGTCAATTCTGTCCACTAATAGCAAAAAAATACAATTTTTACTTAATAGGCTTTAAATTAATTTCACCTGAAAACTTGTGTAATAGATCAGCGATCTGTTGTTGCTACTCATATATTTTTGATTGATTGTTGCTTCAGTTAATGTTTGACAATATTAAAATGCAGATTGTCTGTTTTTCTCTCCATCAGATTACCATCAGTTTACTCTGGATTCAGAGTCAGTGCATAAAAACCTCTGTCTTTCTGATGGGAACAAAGTAGCTGCTTGCACAGCCACCCTGCAGCCGTATCCTGATCATCCAGACAGATTTGATGTTTGGCCTCAGGTTTTATGTAGAGAGAGTGTGTGTGGACGCTGTTACTGGGAGGTGGAGTGGAGCGGGACTCGTGGTGTGGGAATATCAGTGTCATATAAGAGCATCAGCAGGAAGGGACGGGGTAATGAGTGTAAATTTGGATGTAATGATCAGTCCTGGAGACTGTTCTGCTTTCCCTCTGTATATTTATTTAGTCACAATAACAACAAATCTGAACTCCCTAAAGTCTCCAGCTCCTGTAGAATAGGAGTGTATGTGGATCACAGAGCAGGAATTCTGTCCTTCTACAGCATCTCTGACACAATGACCCTCATCCACAGAGTCCAGACCACATTCACTCAACAGCTCTATCCGGGGTTTGGCATAACTCAGGACTCATCAGTGAAACTGTGTCATTTAGAGGTATAGATGATGTAGAGCTCTACAAATCATCACAAGTCTCTTACGGAGTAAGATTGTTTTAGTAATACTTAGTGTGTATATAAATTGTAGTGTACAGCAAGTAATGACAATAACAGATTATATCAGTACATGGATGACTGTGTATCATTTTGCATAAAAGATCCTGGGAGCAGGCACACCCTCAAAATATCCATAAACTTTTAAACTCTTTAGTACCTTTTAGTTTACTTCTGTGGAGATGAGAGCATTGTACCACCTGATATTTCAAATAATACCAAAACTGTATAGTTTAAATTATTTCTTCTAAATGACTTGAAACAAAATGGAAAAAAGCACCAAAACATTTCTTTATTCTTCTTCCTTTTTGTATGGAAGGTGAACCAGTTTTTTTTTTTTTTTTACATTTTTTATTTGATTCATCTATTTGTTTAATAATGTGGTTCCACCAGTTGTAGGTATTCACATTTCTCGCAAATAAGATATATCTACACTATTGAAAATAAAGGCTCCAAAGAGGTGTTTTTGCAGTGATGCCATGGAAGAACCATTTTTGGTTCCCCAAAGAACCTTTATTTTTGGTTCCCCAAAGAACCTTTCAGTGAACAGTTCCTAAAAGAACCATATTGAACAACATTTAAAAAATCTAAAGAACCTTTTTCCACTATAAAGAACCATTTCTGCATTTGAAAGGTTCCATGGATATTCAAGGTTCTTCATGGAACCACAGATGCCAGTAAAGAACATTTATTTTTAAGAGTGTAGCATATGAGAATCAGAGGGTGAAGGAAGAGTATCAAGGATAGAGGAAGGGTTGATGAATATATTGCAGTAGTTAGATTTGAAAGTTTGATCTGATCAAACTAACAAAAATAATTAGAAGACAGGTTAGAGAAGTAAAATTTGTAAGAGTGTTAGTAGATCTATTGAGATCTAAATCTACTGATGTATTGATTGGGTGCAATAATGAAGCACAAGTAGAAAAAGCAAAGAAAATTGGGAAAAGTAATGGGGGGGGAGGAATGAAAAAGGCAGGACAAAAGATGGCAAAAGGAATGCAAAATAAGGAGAATGCATGGAAGGAAAAGAAAAAGTTGGTGATATTTATAGCAGGTGTGATAAATGCAATGTATGAAATCAAATCAGAAAGAGAAAGGATTTAGATTATAATAAAAACAGCTGAACACTATTTGAATACAGTAGGATTAAAATAGGAAGAGATTAATGATGAATTGAGAATGCAGGCCAGTGAAGAGGCAGTATGTGTAGGGTATTAATATTAATAGTGTTAATATTACAGTGGAATGCAAGAAGCCTGAACGGAATGAATCGGAAAGAACAAGTAATATTATGTAGATTTAAAATGGGGTATAGCAACTTTAATAGTACTATTAGGGGAAACGTGCAACAGGACTGTGCACCAAGTGTCAGGAATATAAAACTGTGAACATCATATGATATAGCTCTGAGATCTACCAGCAGGCGTCATGATAACACACTTTGACTGTGACAGGTTTGCTGACTCCTCTTTTTTAAAGGCACATTTGCTGTTGAATTGTCTTCTTAATAATCAGACTAGGCCAGTCCTTGTGAGCCTAAAGAACGTGCACACAAATGTCAGTTTTTACAGTATTTAGTGTTTATTCATTTATTATTCACGTTTATTCATCTATTTATAATCTGTCTATTGTTATCAGGACACCATAATACAAAGAAATAGGTATTTTTTATGTTGTTTCAAATGGTTTCTCACCCATCGCAGCCCATTATGAAACACTTAACCAGGAAAACACTGAATATATGAATTCAGACATTAAGACCCTTGTCAAATGACCACAATTTAAATAACATATGAATAAAGATTTTGCGTTTATTTTTAACATAACATTAATGTACAATAAACAAACAAGCACTTACGCTCTGCACAATATTCACCTTTCCATCAGGCCTTTCCGCCTTTCCAGAAATAGCAGTCCTTTCGGTTCGGTCTGGTGTGCCCGGATGGACGGCGAAACATAATTTAAGCCTTTCAAATTAAGGGTAACTGTTTTTCTGGATTCACTGTGAACTTTATGTTAAATCATGCTGAATTCATTTGTTTCAATAAGGACAAAGCAATGTTTGGATATTCGCATTTATTTATATTTCACACTACAGGTAATGATGCAGCAGACATACAGCAAAAGCAGATAATACTGCAATATATATAAGAACAATGTAGGTCTTGTAAATATATATGAGCAAACAAAAATTGAATTTCATAAACTGAACTAATAATTTGTTACTGCAAATATTTTACTTTTTAAGTACAAACATTATATTTTGTACAAGCATGTTATTGATCTTATTGTGAACAAATGATACAAGTATATGTTCATTTTTTTAACCTCATATTTTTTTTAATCAATACTTGTCTTTGACTGAACTTTTTCTGTTGTTTAGTTAGCTTAAGCCTTAAACCCAGTCCCTGCAAGCATGCATTCATCTGCCTCCGTTGTTTAAGTACAATACCCACATCTCAAAATCCAGTCAACACCTAACGCACAGATCCAATACATGGCAATATTATTTGTAATATCTCTACATCGTTTATTTTGTCAAATGATCAAGTTTTACTGATAAGCCTGGTTTTAACAAAAACCCAGGATAGAGTGGTTGAGTGAATGTGGTCTGGACTCTGTGGATGAGGGTCACTGTGTCAGAGACACTGTAGAAAGACAGAATTCCTGCCCTGTGATCCACATATACTCCTATTCTACAGGAGGCAGAGAGTTTAGTGAGTTTAGTATGTGTGTTATTGTGCCAGAACTGGCAACTAGTTTGAGTGCAGGACAATCTCCAGGACTGATCATTCAATCCAAATCCACATGCACATCTTTCTCCCTGCCTCTTGATGCTGTTATAGGACACTGATATACCCACACTGTCAGCACCACTCCATTTAACCTCCCAGTAACATCGTCCAGATAAGCCTTCTCTACACAACACCTCATATAATTTATCAAATCTGTCTGGATGATCAGGATATGACTGGACTTCTTTGCTGCAAGTTGCCACTCTGTTCTCCTCAGACAGTTGAATAAATTTATTCGCTGTGTTTGCATTCAGAGTAAACCGACGGAAATCTGATGGAGAGAAAAACAAACAATTTAATAATTATGTTAAGTAGAAATTGTTTGTTCTTGCACTCAAACATTTGAGTGGTTCTTTGAGCATAAATTTGTTTATTTGAGAGCAGGGGCAGTTGCATAACAATTTGTGTTTTATAATTCTATACTTATATTGTGGTAAACAATATAATCACATTTCATTTACTGAGTTATATTCCATTTGTATTAAAAAATAAATAAGGTCATATTTATTTAGTGTTTTCAATATTAATTTGTATTTATCATAATCACTGTTACATTATGTAAAAACAGCAGCATTTTCTTTGTGTTAGGCTATTTACACCAAGTGCAAATAATGATCCCAGATCGCATGTGTACGTCTGCAAGATGTCTGTTAAAGATCGCTTGATCTTTAAAGCATCTGCTGTGTACAAACATCTGACAGACGTCTTTAAGATGTCAGCTTTACTTACATTCTAAATCCTAAACACCTTAAAGACATCTAATAAATATTTATAATAGTCTATTTGACATCTGAAATGAAACGTCCAATAGACGTATTGCAGATGAGCAAACACTTTTAAAAATACGTCTTGTGGATGTAAATGCAGACATCAAATAGACGTCTCTGTGACGTATGTGTGCTATCAGGGGATAATTTATATTTACACTGTGAAAAATAGCAGTATTATTGTTAGCAGTGTAAAGCTCCCTTTCTACTGTCTCCAAATTTGGATATGATTGTCGCATTTCATTTCTCCCCCTAGCGGCTGTTGCACAGAACTTTCAAACTGGTCGTGAAGTAACTGTCACCCTTGGCTTATTGACCATGGTAAAATGAATGATTTCAATGTATATAACGAATGTATGAATGTATCGACACAAAACAAATGACCCCCAAAATAAAAACATAGTAGGTTTAATGGGGCTAATCAATCTACATGATGTAATAATTATAAAATAATTATTTCTGTCATAATTATTCTAACATGTTATTTTTCAAATATAGTGTTTACATAATAATGTTAAAGTAAAAATATTTCATAATTCATAATTTATAAGCTAAACAGAAACGTGTGTGTTTGGTTATGAAAATGCTTTAAAATGTGTAAAAAGAGATCTGATGCAACATAAGCAGATCTAAATTTAATGCCACAGTCAGCACTTTTTATTTTCACTTTATTCACGATGGCCGTTACGGATTTTGTTTAATTGACAGTTTCATGAGAGCTTGACTGATAGACAACTGACCAGTCATGACCAGATGTCTGACCAGTCATAACACAAAATCTTCCGTTTCGTCAAAAAAATCAGACAGAAAAGTACATTAACGTCGGTGGATCTGAACATGAAAATGTTATCTAAGAGGGGCAGGTTTTTGCGAAGGGTCAATTGTGCAGGGACATTTTTGTCCCAATGGAAGATGAGCAGCACCCTATATATACAATATATAAAATATATAAAGTATACTGTTACATAAAGTAGAATATATAAAATCTTCTGTTTTAAATTGTGATTTTTTTTTCTCTAATATGATATATATAACTATAACTAATATGAACAGCTGATCCCCTTTACAGTTCTCAGATATAGATAAAACAGCTGTGTGTGTGTGTGTGTGTGTGCAGTTTCTTATTGTCTTACATTGTAGGAACTCCTCCCTAGTCTTGGGTTCAGTGATGGGAATAATGTTGATGTATGTGACTAAGAAATAAACACATAATAAAAATAATTACAAAAAAAACTTACATCCATATTCAATATACTAACTTTCTTCTACATTACATTATTATTTATTTCTCAAAGAAAACTTTACCTTTGTCAAATATGTTTTCAGTCTCTTCTTTGCAGAAATCCTCCAGCTCTTCTTTGAGTTGAGAGACAGACTTTCCCACATCATCATAAAACAGCAGAGAACCAGAAGTGACACTCTCTCCAATTTCAGTCGGAGCAGAGAGAGACTGAAAACTCTAGAGCAAATAAACGAATGTAAATGTAATGTAAACTAATAAGCTCATTTTCTCACTAACCTACAGCAGGACCAGAACTTCCATAGACACTGAGGGAAACACTACTATTCACAGTGTTGTAAAATACTTATCCTCTCTTATGCTCTAGTGGACAACATTAGTGTTTACAACTTTGCTATGTCATTCACAATAACAAATAAATGGCTGATCAGAACCAGCAGCCTAAGGAGAGCTCGAAAAAAGTACACTTGTAATGAAAGTTCTGTTATTCAGATCTCTGTTACCTGTAGGAAATGGATGTGATCATCTGTGTGTAAAAGCTGCTTCAGCTCAGCATCTCTCCTCCTCAGATCCTCAATCTCTTGTTCCAGTTGCTTCAAGAGTCCTTTAGCTCGACTCACTTCAGCCTTTTCTCGATCTCTGATCATCCGTATCACCTCAGAACGTCTTCTCTCAATGGAGCGGATCAGTTCAGTGAAGATCTTCTCACTGTCTTTCACTGCTCTCTGAGCAGAGAGCTGTTAAAATAAAAACAATCAGTACGTTCACTCGGATCAGCCTGTTAGCAACAGTGGGCTTGAGTAGGACTAAAATAGCATTCTTAATTGGGTAGGTGACACTAAGTCTAAAACCTCTTTTTTCTATTATCTAGCATTTATGTTTGTCCTCATTTCAAAACTCACCTTGTGTGTCTTCACCGCCTCTTTTAGCTCCTGAAACTCTTTCTCTCTCCTCTTAATTCTTTGCTGTAATGTTCTCTGTGTGTCTTCTAACTGTTTCTGTTGAACAAATGAGGGTCAATAAATTTAATTAACTGTAGATTTTTTTCAGCTCTCTAAGCTAATAAAAGCCAACTTCATGTATTTTTTCCCTACCTGTTTCTCTGTCCTCTCTGATGCAGATGATACAGTGTCATGGTTTTTATGTTCATCCATTGCACACAGATAACAAATACATTGCTGATCAGTCCGGCAATAGATTTCTAGTTGTTTATCATGTTTAGAGCATATCATCTCCAGGAGTCGTCCAGTGGCATCAGTTATCTTGTGTCGTCTACCTGAGTGAAATTCCTCATGACGCTCAAAGTGAGTTTGACAGTAAGACTCTAGACACAGCAGACAGGACTTTACAGCTTTGCGTTTCCTTCCAGTACAAACATCACACTCCACATCTCCAGGTCCAGCGTAACTGAGAGCCCGAGCTGTCTGGACTTTTGTCGTCTTCAGTTTCTCCACCATTTCAGCAAACACCACATTCGTATTTAAAGCAGGTCTTGGAGTGAAGGTCTGTCTGCACTGAGGGCAGCTGCAAACTCTCTTCTGATCATTTTGATTCCAGCAGTCTGTTATGCAGCTCATGCAGTAACTGTGTCCACAGGGGATGGTCACTGGATCCTTCAGTACATCCAGACAGATCGGACAGCTGAACTGATCCTGAGCCCATGAAATACTTGCTTCTGCCATTTTACTGCAACTACACACCGACACATGCAGTCACTTATTAATGCTAAGGTTTCATTTTCCCTGAAAATGAAGAGTTTCCCGGTTGTGTGGTTGAGAGACGTGTGCAATAGCACAGTTTAATATAATAATGCCCACTAGCTGTCAGTCTTCTCAAGAAGACACATTTTATTCGGTTTTAAATTTGGCAATCACTTTTTTTTTAAAATCACAGTAAAACAACTGAAGAGAAATGCTTACGCTCTTTTATGTTTCTATAAAAATATAAAAATTTATAGTTGCTTATTATTTATAGTCATTGAACTCACGTATTCATAATGCACTGTGATTTTACATTATACTTTATGATATCTAAGCCCCATGACTTTCTTTATGACTTCTTTCCATTTTATTGGTATTTAGAAAGTTAATTTAATAAAATTTATTTAGATGGTTGCTGAGTTGTATTCACTAAATAGTCGTGATGTATTAGTGCATAGTATTTGAGCACAAAAACCTGCCTCTTATTTATAAAACACACATTCTCAGTCTGACTAAAATAACCATGATGTTGGTCAAATTAAATGTAACTTACAGTTAACTAATTTAGTGGTTTAAACATAATATTTTAAACTATTTTAATATGAAAAAGGTTTTTTTTTTTTTAATTTGTTTTTTTTTTTTTTTACCGAGCTCCGCCTGGCACAACAATGAAGTCTATGTGAGCGCCCGCTACAGGTCGGTTTGGACCTCGTATTTTCGTGAATTACTTTCAGTTTCTCAAACGCAGAACTAAAACACACTTCGGCTCAGGTAAAAAGAAACCTGCTATCTTTCCGACGTACAGTCTGTCTGTTTTAATCTAGTTATCGATCTTGTCTGACAGACCGTATAGGACCTGTACAACATTACAGATTCTAGATTTTCCAGACAGGATCAAAGTTGACGAACGTTTTTGTTACGTCATATTTAGTAAGCTGCTTAAGACGGTATCACTAGCTGTAAATTTGCAAGTGACTTACGTCTTAAAAACACCTCTTTGTATATCTTTCTCAAACTTAAGTGCTGATTAGTTGTGTATGTTTCTCTGATATGTGCAGTAAAATGGCAGAAGCCAGTATTTCAGTGACTCAGGATCAGTTCAGCTGTCCGATCTGTCTGGATCTATTGAAGGATCCAGTGACCATCCCCTGTGGACACAGTTACTGCATGAACTGCATCACAGACTTCTGGAATCAAGATGATCAGAAGGGAATTTACAGCTGCCCTCAGTGCAGACAGACCTTCACTCCAAGACCTGCTTTAAACAAGAATGTGGTGTTTGCTGAAATGGTGGAGAAACTGAAGAAGACAAAAACCCAAACAGCTCGTCCTACTCTCAGTTATGCTGGACCTGGAGATGCGGAGTGTGACGTCTGCACTGGGAGAAAATATAAAGCTGTCAGGTCCTGTCTGATGTGTCTGAACTCTTACTGTCAAAGTCACCTTGAACAACATGACAGTTTTTTTAAAGATAAGAAACACAATTTGATTAATGCCACTGGACGACTTAAGGAGATGATCTGCTCAAAACATAACAGACTGCTAGAGGTTTACTGTCGTACTGACCAGCGATGTGTTTGTTTGTTGTGTACAATGAATGAACACAAAATTCACACCACTGTTTCAGCGAAAGCAGAGAGGACTATGAAACAGGTATGAAATCACATATTGGTATATGAAGTGTGTTAATGATGTAATATGAAGAAGAACTAGACAAATTTGCACAAAAATGCAAATGAAATGAATGAAAATGGAATTAAAGCTATCAAGTTTCAAAATGAGACAAAAGTACCATAAATATATACAAGTTATAAGACCCATATACAATTTCAGACACGTAAGAGACAATGTTTGCACTTAAATGGCATTGTTTTATAGCCTATACTTTTATATCCATTTCAAAGTGTTAGAGGAGAGGAAGATCATCAGTGAAGAATGGCTTAAGATTGTACAAAGCTAGCATAGTATCTGAAGAAGTTTTAGCCTCATTTTTGACAGGAAAATCAGCTTTAATCCTATTCACGTTTATTATACAAAAAAAAGACCATCTAGGGTTTTGTGAAAATGGATTTGAAATAAAATGAAGGCAAATGGTTGCAGACATTTCTTTCTTTTTGGGGGGGGTGAACTATCCCTTTAAGGAAATCTGCTGATTACTGTTACCTGTTACAGAAAGAGTTGTTAGACATTCAAAGAAAGCTCCACAAAAGAATCCAGGGAAGAGAGAAGATGCTTCAAGAGCTCAAAGAGGCTGTGAAGACTCATAAGGTGAGTTTGATGAGATATGCTTCCTCCTCTGTCAGGACTTAAGTCATTCAGTCATTAGGGAGCCCAGGGTTGGGACTTTCCAGTCCCAATGAAGCTCAGTGAGTGAATGGTCTGATTGTCTCTGTGTCGTACCAGCGCTCTGCACAGGCAGCAGTGGAGGACAGTGAGAGGATCTTTACTGAACTGATACACTCCATTGAGAGAAGCCGCTCGGAGGTGGTGGAGATGATCAGAGATCAGGAAAAGGCTGAAGTGAATCGAGCTGAAAGACTCTTGAAGCAGCTGCAGCAGGAGATTGATAATCTGAAGAGGAGAGATGCTGAGCTGAAGCCACTATCACAAACAGACAATCACATCCATTTCCTACAGGTAACTGAGAAATGATCAATTTGCAGTGTGTGAAAAATACTGAAGAATAATTCACTGACACGAATGTTGTCATGAGTTAGATGTGTTGTGTACATATAACAACCTTTCTACACAGAGAAGCAGTCATCCTCTCATCTATTTGCGTGAACAGTTTTCTAAAAATGTTCTTAAATGTGCTTAAACACTGGAAGAATTTATTTATCCAAATCTGTTATGTTCTTTTGTCCCTCTGTAGAGTTTTCAGTCTCTCTCTGTTCCTCCTGCATCCACAAAAAGCATCAATGTCAGTTCTCTCCTCACTTATGATGATGTGGGTAAATCTGTCTCTATGCTAAGAGAGAAACTTGAGGACCTCTGCAAAGAGGAGATAAAAAAGATATCTGGTAGAGGTAAAATATTAAATATAATATATTAAATAATACATTTTTACTTTAAAAAAATCTATGTATCATGTAATAACCACAAAAACAAATTAAGAGAACATTATAAGTGGAATTGATATAATATTGTGTATTACACTTTTTGTTAGTGACATACATGGAGATTGTTTCCATCCCTGAACCCGGATCCAGAGATGAGTTTTTGCACTGTAAGTATTACTAACAAAAAGAAAACACACTCTCAGAAGAAAGACAACAAATTGTCACTGGGGTGGTACCCTTGCAAAATGTACTAATATGTGACCCTGGACCACAAAACCAGTCATGAGTAGCACGGGTATATTTGTAGCAATAGCCAAAAATACATTGTATGAGTCAAAATTGTCGATTTTTCTTTTATGCCTAAAATCATTAGGATATTAAGTAAAGATCATGTTCAATGAAGATATGTTGTAAATTTAAACGTAATGTTTGATTAGTAATATGCATTGCTAAGAACTTCATTTGAACAACTTTAAAGGCGATTTTCTCAATATTTTGATTTTTTTGTGCCCTCAGATTCCAGATTTTCAAATAGTTGTATCTCAGACTAATATTTTCCTATCCTTACAAACCACACATCAATGGAAACTTTATTTATTCATTTTTAGATTATGTATAAATCTCAATTTTGAAAAATTGACCCTTACGACTGGTTTTGTGGTCCAGGGTCACATATGTGCTTTTAAAGTATTAATAAGTTCCTTCAAAGTACTACTATGTACCATTTAGGGGGAAATAAGGTACAAAGACACACCTTGTTTAGTGTATTTTTTTTCCCCCAATCAGATTCCCGTCAGCTCACCCTGGATCCAAACACTGCACATAAATATCTCTGTCTGTCTGAAAGCAACAGAGTGGCTACTTTTATTGGGGCTGACCAGCAGTATCCTGTTCATCTGGACCGATTTCATGATTTTTCTCAGGTGTTGTGTAGAGAGAGTGTGTGTGGACGCTGTTACTGGGAGGTGGAGTGGAGTGGTGGTGTGGGAATTTCAGTGTCGTATAAGAGCATTAGTAGGAAGGGAGAGGGTGATTGTGTATTTGGATTTAATGATCAGTCATGGAGATTTTGCTGCTCTGGCTCTAGTTACGCATTCAGGCACAATAACAAAACAACTAGTCTCTCTGTACCATCCAGTACCTGTAGAATAGGAGTGTATGTGGATCACAGAGCAGGAATTCTTTCCTTCTACAGCGTCTCTGGCACAATGACCCTCATCCACAAAGTCCAGACCACATTCACTCAACCGCTCTATCCTGGGTTTGGGATAAATTTAGGATCAACAGTGAAACTGTTGTCTTAAGGTGAGACACTGCAGGTGAATAGGGTAAAAAAATAACTAATAGTTATCACTAAACTTACCCAGTTGATTTATTACATTGATAATTGCAAACATTTTTTGTATTACAAGTTTTCTAAAATGTTAGGTTTAAATATGCAAAAGAGGCATTATTATATATGCATATATATGCTCTAATTTGCATACATTTCTAGTACAAAAACACTGCATGAAGTCAGTTTAAAAATTCTTATTTTTTTTTTTTTTGACATATTAGAGTCAAAAGTCTTTACGAAAGGAATTTTGGGTATCTCTTTTTGTCACTCCATAATTCAGAAAAAAATTAAAACAGAAAACAACATATTTTCTTTTTCCTGTTCTTTGGAAAAATGTTGTATAAAATCAAGCAAATTATATATGAACAAATCCCTCTGTAAAACCCTTCAGGATATAGACAGGAATAAAAATGTAAAGTTTGGTGTGTGTAAGTCCTACTGAAGTAGAGATTTATGGCTCAGTGTAGGAGAAAAAAAAAATCATTTTGAGAAAACAGCCTTTAACCCCCTAACTGTCACCCGTATACCGGATGTTTTCATTCCACTAGTCTGAAAAAACACTTTATGAAAAGCCAAAAAACAGTGTCTCCCCTTAGAAATTCTGTGAATAATAGTGACATATTACAAGTTTAATCATCATTGGATCGAGGTCTATCATCAAGTTTAATCATCAGGTGGATAGGTATTCTTACATTTCTCCCATCCTTACGATTACAATCCCAAGTGCAGTTTAATCTGGAATTTAACTCCACAAAGTGTACAAAAAATTATAATGATTATTTTGGGGTAATTATTAATTATTATTTACTCTGTAATATTGTGTATGGGTGTTTGTGCTCTGGTTCACTTACATTAGGGTTAAAAATGGATTGTTTTGCAGCTAGTATTTACTAGGTTACTTTAAGTTTCTGAATAAAAGTAATTTGCATTTAACTCAGATGTCTTATGATACTGTTCTTAAAAAAAAAAACTACACTCTAAAAAGTGCTGGGTTAAAAAATAACCCAACCTTAACCCAGCCGCTGTGCAACTATGGGACAGAACACGCGTTGGGTTGTTTTGACCCAGGTGCTGGGTTTAACCATTTGACCCAGAATGCTGGGTTGTTTATTTGACCCAACCAGTGGGTCAGGTTAACTGTGTTGCTGGGTTAAACATAACCTAATCATTGGGTTATTTGTTGTCTTATTGTCTTGCTACCTTTATATTTACCAGTAATAATAAATAATCACAGAAGAATGTAAAATTATTATTGCTTTTCTGTAATACAGTTAGAAAAACACAAAAAATGCAACTGTAAACATCAATTTAATGAGTTTTATTTCTTTTTAAAACAATTTTCAAATGGGTTCAGCTGTCAAGCATTTTATCCAACCATTACAGACACATAAAACAACAATTTTAGTAGATCAGTTACTTTAAAACACAAAACTGTGTAAACTAGGCACTGTAGATTCAGATTCTTTGTCAACATTGCAGCAGCAGAACACTCAAAAATTAATTATTACCACATGAGAATCATTCCAAACATTGTGCTATTAAAACTAAGCCAAGCAAAGTGTCCACCAGACAATACACATGACAATTTAAAACATGTTACAAGTGGCCAGAAAAAACCACAAATCCACCATGCTGGTCCCCACCTGTTAAATATACGACACTTAGTCTTGAAGACACTTAGGCCTTAAAATATACTCATTTTAGAAGAAAATTTCAAACTACACATTTTTAGTCTTTTACATCTGAACACTTCATACAGTGGTGGCCAAAATGATTGGAACACTAGTATTTTCACCAGCTAAACAGTTGTTTTAAGTCAGTGATTTCTATTTTTTGCTGTAGTGTGTCAGTGGGAAGTATAAGTTTCCAAAAATTCATTATATATATATAGAAAAATTAAAACATAACTTACAGGTTTGCATGTCAATTAATGACTTCCAGACTTCTGTGGTTGTGGTTCTGTGGACCCTTCCTCCAGAATGGGCAGGACTTTGAAAGCACTCTCCCCTTTAACGTCTAGACCATAAGAATAATGCAGTGCAAATTGTGAAACTTATCTCATAATCAAAACAACACAGTGAAACACTTTCATATGAAAATTTTCTATAGATTGACATATTATAGGAAATACTTTACCTGAAGTCATGTCACCCAGCTCTTAATACACCTTTCCATCTTACAAATGTAGCCCAGTCTACAAAAAGTCTGCCTGGATGTAGCTTCCTGAAGTCTTGTGAAATCTGATCAAATTTGGAAAAAAAAAAAAAACCCACACAAATGTGGTTAAATAAGTAACTATGTATAATACCAGTAACTATGGTTATTTTAATGAAAAGATCAAATTCTAAAACAAATCATGGGTATTGAATGTTACTGAATGATGTAACTTACCTTCAAAGGTTTTAACCAGGGTATCAAGCTGCCTTTCCTTCAACTTCTCTATTAAAAGCTGTCCATCTGCACCAGCAAGAATCTCACATATCTAGAATGAAATTTCAGATTTTGAAAATTAGAATTTCACAAAACTGTTTTTACAATGACTTATTTTATAAAGAAAGCAGATTAATGCGTTTACATGCAGCACAATCGTTTAAACACAGATCAGGTGATCACGTGATTCTCCGCAGTTTCTGATTAAATCGGTCGGGTTTTCTCTGTATCAGAGCCTCCCCTGACATGCCCTCGCGTGTGAACAGGCAGCATCTGGGTGGAGGAGTGGAAGGAGTGGACGGAGCGGGCGCGGGCGCGTTTAGGCGCAATCATCAAATATATTTAAAAGGAAGCCCGCGCCACTGTTCTGACCGCATCACTGTCGTTACCGGGTGTTTTAGGGAATATTTGCATTTACTCACACGCGATTAAATTAGCTATTCATGTGGTGGACTGTCACGATTTTGGCTAATGCAGGACACCACTCGATGCGCAACAGAGGGGATTTAGAAGTGGGTACACGCAAAGCCAACTGGTAAAGAAGTGGACATAAGCCGTATATCTGCATATACCCTGCACTACACCACTGCTTATACACCACGAGAGTTAAAGTAAGGTGCATAGCGGAGCTAATGCAGTTACCTGAGGAAAAAAAAAGCGCGAAAATGCACAACATAAAAATGACGGATCTGTCGTTGGATTCGGCACGTCACAGACATTGACCTGAAAAAATATGCCCTTAAAAGATCAATTTTAGTATGAAATGACATAATTCTGACAAAACATTACAAAGCCATATAGTATGCAGACAGTAACTGAACTTACCCCGTATTTGTAACCTATCCCGGTTTTCATGAAGCGTTAAAAAAGGGACATGTGTGCTGTATATGAATAAAACTTTGCACGTGCACACACACAACTTTTATTTAACGATAAAGCGATTGTTGAGGCAAAAAAGTACCTCACTATAGGCTGCTACTTAACGTTCGTTAATCATTCACAGAATAAACGCTAACCCCGCACAGCGACACATCAAATATTACATTAAACAGTGAAATCATGTGCTTTAAACCACAACTTGTTAAAAAATAAAGGTAAATAATCATATAATCATATTAACTTACCGTATAATCCTGCTTGCTGTGAATTTCGTGACCGCCTGGCGAGGAGACGAGTGAAGAATAGAAAGTTCGATGAAGTGGAAAAATAAACAAACCGGTTGGGTTAAAATAACCCAACCCGCGTGTTCAGTGGTGAAAGTCCATTTGACCCAGAATGATCAACCCAACTGTGTGTTTACAGTACCTCAAACAACCCAGAATTTTGACCCAGCACAATTAACCCAGCAATGTGTTTACAAAAATAACCCAGCACTTTTTAGTGTACTACTGAAACCAGACCTTTAAGGTATTATTTTACAGAAGGTTTTGATGAGGGGTGAAATAATCTTGCAAAATTACATTGATAATAAAGACATTGATTTTCATTAAAACTTTTTTAAATCATTTTTGCACCAAAGCATTAAAGCTCAAATATTGGCCTGGTGTACATAATCAATAACAAATATAAGAATAAACAGTTAATGAAATATCAACGCATTTGATGATGCCATTATATATGTGGATTACGTAATCCATATATATATATCATTATATAGTCTCGGAGAAGCAGTCATACTTCCACCATGCTCTTTGTGGTCAATGAGTCACACATTTTGACAAACATACCCACCATTTTTGCACACGTCTCAAAACAGGAAAAGTAGTTGAAAGAAACTGAAACTTATATGCTATGTGTTGTCAAGTCTTTGTATTGTTATGTACGTGGAGGAACATGGCAGAAACCAGTATTTCAGTGGGCAAGGATCAGTTCAGCTGTCTGATCTGTCTGAATCTACTGAATGATCCAGTGACCATCCCCTGTGGACACAGTTACTGTATGAGCTGCATTACAGACTGCTGGAATCAAGACGATAAGGAGGGAATTTACAGCTGCCCTGAGTGCAGACAAACCTTCACTCCAAAACCTGCTTTAAATAAGAATGTGATGTTGGCTGAAATGGTGGACAACCTGAAGAAGACAAGATCTGCTCACAGTTATGCTGGACCTGGAGATGTGGAGTGTGACGTCTGTACTGAAAGAAAACGCAAAGCTGTAAAGTCCTGTCTGATGTGTCTGGAATCTTACTGTCAAAGTCATTTTGAGTGTCATGAGGAATCTCATCCGAGGAAACGACACAAAGTGACTGATGCCACTGGACGAATCCAGGAGATCATCTGCTCTAAACATGACAGACTACTGGAGGTTTTTTGTCGTTCTGACCAGAAATGTATTTGTTTGATTTGTGTGATGGATGAACACAAAAATCACGATACTGTTTCAGCTGAAGCAGAGAGGACAGAGAAACAGGTATGAACTGAAAATACATATAAATACACTGTTTTTGCAGTTATTGTATCAAGTTGCTAGGCAGGCTAGTTAACAATGACATTATCACGCAAAAATATGAAGCAATTTTGAGCTTATTGTGGAAAACCAAAGTCTTCTAATGTTTATTTGTTCATCAGAAACAGCTTGGAGAGACAGTAACAGTTATACAGAAGAAAATTCAAGAGAGGCAAACAGAGCTTCAGAAGCTGAGAGAGTCTGTACAGACTCACAAGGTGAGTATGAGAGAAAAATAACTGTCTGATTTGAATGGACTGATTCTAGTGATTCTCTATTTGTGTTCCAACAGTGCTCTGCACAGACAGCAGTGAAGGACAGTGAGAGGATCTTTACTGAACTGATCCACTGCATTGAGAGAAGCCGCTCTGAGGTGATACAGATGATCAGAGATCGAGAAAAGGCTGAAGTGAGTCGAGCTGAAGGACTCTTGATGCAACTGCAGCAGGAAATTAATGATCTGAGGAAGAGAGATGCTGAGCTGAAGCAGCTTTTAAACACAGAAAACCACATCCATTTCCTACAGGTTTGTAAAGAGTTGCAGGTTTATAAAGCTTGTACTGCAGACTCTTTAGTTGACATGTAGTTTGTGACACCATTAAAACTTACTATAATTGCCAGTTGTTCCGATCAGTGCAACTGTATAGTAAGGAACAAGCCTAGCACTTGTACTTCCATCTGTGTGATCCTTTTAAATTTCTTGGACTGTCAATTCATTCATTCATATTTACATGATAATTAGGGGCCGTTGGTTTTCATCTTCTTCTTCTGTATCTTCACTCTGGGAGTCTAGAACCACTTGTGGGAAAGTTATGAAATTTGGCACACAGATAGAGAACAGTGTCAATATTAACCATAGCAAATTTGGAGTCTCTAACTCAAATTTGCTCTCATATTTCTGATAATAACTTTTGAATCGTGTGGGCCAGAAGCAAAATTCCTTTTCCAAAATTTTCCTCTGATTCCTTAGCTCATGCCAAGTTGAATGCATACCAAAATTTAATTTTTCACGGCTTTTGCGAAAAATCTACTACTTCAAACTCTTCCTAGCTGACTTTCAACAAAATTATCAAAAGCTTTTTTAAAACCAAACCGTTTTTGTAAAGCACATTAACGAATTTGAAAAAAAAAAGGCTAGATCTTCGAAACTCTTTAGCGGATTCAGACCAAACTTGGTATGTGTTATAACAAGCATGACCTGAGGACACATAAGTTGTTTTGGCACAGCACCACCTACTGGTCAAAACATATAAAATGTTGACATTTCTGCATATAACTTTTGACCAGTTTAGCCAAAAATTGGTCCCGTTAGATCCGGAACGACAAATGTTATTTGATTAATAACAGTTCCTTAGCTCTTCATTTTTACCTCTGTTGTGCTTGGCCCCTTTATTGCTGCTTGCAGCCATTTTTTACATATTTGCTTTTGTTGTCTTTTTAGCATTTTCAGTTTCTCTCTGTACCTCCTTCATCTTCAGACAGCACCACTGTCAGTTCTCTCCTCTCTTATGATGATGTGAAAAGCTCCGTCTCTATAATAAGAAGTAAACTTGAGAATTTCTGCAGAGAGGAGATAGAAAAGATATCTGGTGGAGGTAAAGGTTTACTGATAAATTAATTAATAAATATTTTGTACATGTAATAAATAGTAATAACATTTAATAAATTGTTAATATTACTACATCATTGCTGTTATTAGTACATAATTAGTATTACATAGTAATATTAATAGTTTAATATTGTTGAAAACTTTATTAAATATCTGTTTGTTTCTGTATAGTGAATATCAAAATCCTCACACCCATCACTGAACCCAGAACAAGAGAGCACTTCTTGCACTGTAAGTGTTATTAATAATAAAAAAATTAAGCAAACAGTAGACAAGTTTAAACACATTAAAGTGTTTAATTTCTGTACTAATTGTGCTTTCTTTTTAATTATTTTGCAGCTCTGTCCAAAAGATAAAAAACTTCACTTACAATTTTTAATAGGCTTTAATCCAATTTTGATAAAATCATTAAATCTGAAAACTTGTGTAATAGATCAGTGATCTATTGTTGCTAGTTGTATAACTTTGATTTATTGTTGCTTCACTTAATGTTTGATGATATTAAAATGCAGATTGTTTTTCTCTCCATCAGATTACCACCAGTTTACTCTGGATTTAGAGTCAGTACATAAACACCTCTGTCTTTCTGATGGGAACAAAGTGGCTGCTTGCACAGCCACCCTGCAGCCGTATCCTGATCATCCGGAGAGATTTGATGTTTGGCCTCAGGTTTTATGTAGAGAGAGTGTGTGTGGACGCTGTTACTGGGAGGTGGAGTGGAGCGGGACTCGTGGTGTGGGAATATCAGTGTCATATAAGAGCATCAGCAGGAAGGGACAGGGTAATGAGTGTAAATTTGGATGTAATGATCAGTCCTGGAGATTGTTCTGCTCTCCCTCTGCGTATTTATTTAGTAACAATAACAAAAAATCTGAACTCCCTGAAGTCCCCAGCTCCCGTAGAATAGGAGTGTATGTGGATCACAGTGCAGGAATTCTGTCCTTCTACAGTGTCTCTGACACAATGAGCCTCATCCACAGAGTCCAGACCACATTCACTCAACCGCTCTATCCAGGGTTTGGCATAACTCAAGGCTCATCAATGAAACTGTGTCATTTAGAGGTATAGATGAAGTAGAGCTTTTGTAAATCATCACAATATTATAGTTATGGTGTCTCTTATGGAGTAAGATTGTTTTAATAATACTTAGTGTATATATTAATTGTAGTGTACAACAAGTAGGCCTAATGACAGTAACATATCAGGTTGACTGTGTATCAAGTCATTTAATAAATGTCACCGGTAACTTGAATTTGCTCTAAGCATTTTGCAAAATTCTGTACCACTGTGCAATGAATGATAATTAGAGATGAAAATGCTTTGCTATTGCAGTTGTACATAGCACAATAACACTAAAGAATTTTTACTGATATGTCTGTGTATTTCATTTATGATGATTATAATTTCAGTTAGCTGGAATATTGATGTATGCACACTGTCTAACAGTACTTTTTTGAAATATTTGGAAATTTGAGTTTACATCACATTCATATATTAATATTCTACAGGCAATTTGGATATGACTGAGGTTTGAAAATTATTTGAAAAAAATCCGTCGTACTTTTATATGGTTGCAATAGAGTGACAATAATTTGGGTTTTCAATAAAGGTTTTTTTATCGAAAGATTTAATTTTATTAAATCGGAATTAAATGCAAACACGTCTGGTAAGGCAATGCAGCAGATAATGTAAATGAGACGTGTTGTCTTAGGTGACTTACAACTAACTTTGCGGTTTTAACACGATATTATTTGACTTTGAAAACGATTTTTTATGTAGTGCGTGTGTGTGATCGCCCTCTTCTGGTTGATTTTGTCTCTGCATTTACTCAAACGAGGTTAGTTTCAGTTTCATTTCTACGCAAAAACAGGGAACATTCGGTCCTGGTAAAAAACACTGAGCAAAGAGCCTGTCACTGGATTTCTGGTGAGATTCAGGTGAGTCACTTCTTCAAAACACAGCTTTTATATGCCTACACCTCACTATAAGTGCTGTTGAGCGGTATCTCTCTCTGTTTTTGTGGACATGCAGTAAAATGGCAGAAGCCAGTATTTCAGTGGCTCAGGATCAGTTCAGCTGTTCAATCTGTCTGGATCTACTGAAAGATCCAGTGACCATCCCCTGTGGACACAGTTACTGTATGAAATGTATTACAGAATATTGGAATCAAGATGATCAGAGGAGAGTTTACAGCTGCCCTCAGTGCAGACAGACCTTCACTCCAAGACCTGCTTTAAACAAGAATGTGGTGTTTGCTGAAATGGTGGAGAAACTGAAGATGACAACAGTCCAAACTGCCTTTCCTGCTCCCAGTTACGCTGGACCTGGAAATGTGGAGTGTGACGTCTGTACTGGGAGAAAATTTAAAGCTGTCAGGTCCTGTCTGATGTGCCTGAACTCTTACTGTCAAAATCACCTCGAACAACATGACAGTTTCTTTAAAGACAAGAAACACAATTTGATTAATGCCACTGGACGACTCAAAGAGATGATCTGCTCAAAACACGACAGACTGCTCGAGGTTTTCTGTTGTACTGACCAAACATGTATTTGTTTTTTTTGCACAATGGGTGAACATAAAAATCATCACACTGTTTCAGCTGAAGTAGAGAGAACTGAGAAACAGGTATTGAAAGCAAATGTTTTTAAAATGTTGGTTTATGATGCTAGAGCTGCATGTTATCTGTTACTGTTACAGAAACAGTTGAGGGACATACAAAGAAAGATTCAGCAGAGAATCCAGGAGAAAAACAATGAGCTTCAGAAGCTGAAAGAGGCTGTGGAGACTCATAAGGTTAGCTATTAACAGAGGTGAAAAATAAATGCTGGATAGAATAGCAGTCCCACTAAAGCTCACTGTGGCTAACAGACTAAACTGAATGATTTGTGTGATGTGTGTCGTAACAGCGCTCCGCACAGGCAGCAGTGAAGGACAGTGAGAGGATCTTTACTGAACTGATCCGCTCCATTGAGAGAAGTCGCTCTGAGGTGATAAAGATGATCAGAGATCAGGAAAAAACTGAAGTGAATCGAGCTGAAGGACTCTTGGAACAAATAAAGCAGGAGGTTAATGATCTGAAGAGGAGAGATGCTGAACTGAAGCAGTTTTTACACACAGACGATCACATACATTTCCTGCAGGTAACTAAAATTTGAATAAAAGGAACCTTAGGATGTTATTTGTATTAAAAGGAGATATTTGCTGGTCAACAGGATTTTACCTCGTCTTGGCACCAGTTTGTGCCAAGGTTGTTTTTGAGTCTGAAAATATTTAAAAATTCCAAATGTGCCTGACCACTGGAAAACTATTGATTTTGATCATTTTTTTATTTTTATTTATTTATGTATGTATTTTAGAGTTTCCAGTCTCTATCTGATCTTCCTGCGTCTAGAGAAAACATCATCAGTTCTTTTTCTTATGATGATGTTCGAAAGTCTATCTCTATGCTTGAGGATCTCTGTAAGGAAGCAATTGAAAGTATAATTGGTAAAGGTAAAGTACTGGAGATTAATTAAATTTAAAAAGACATGTCAGGCGTCAGTGTCATTCCATCTCAATTGGTCAAAAATGGAAAAGTTGGTTGATGTTCCTTATTTTTTTGGACATTTACGTCTACGTAACTGGACTGCAAAATATCCAGTATATATATATATATATATACACACACACACACACACACACACAGTAGTCAACATTTTAAGTGGATCAAAAAAGTTCATCAAAGTTGTCCAAAGATAAGAATGGGTATTGTTTTGGTTGTTTTGCACAACTTTGATGAAAGGTTTTGAACCTCTTCAAATGTTGACTACTGTATATATATATATATATATATATATATACTACTAATAAAAATAATTTATATATATAATAATAAAAAAAATAATAATAATAAAAAAATCATTATTATATATATAACATGCTCTAGAGACTTACATCCCTGTATAACCAAAAATATTTTCAGAAATAAATTATTTTAATTAATAATTGGAGCTTTTGCAATATCAATTACATAGTGGTAGTCAAAATTAAAAATGGTCAAGCAACCTCTACTGGACCACTTGAGATGTAGTAACTCTTCATATAATACTTACTAAAAGAAATTGAGAAAACATCAAAAAAATACAAACAAAACTGGAATTTGTGTAGATTTTTAACACTGTGTATGTTTGTTGGTTTCATTAGTGACATACATCGAGATTATTCCCACCGCTGAATTTAGGACCAGAGCTGAGTTCTTGCAATGTAAGTCTTGCAATTAACTTTCTTGTGACAATTAACATCCACAACAGTTTTTCATTTAAATATTTATGTTGAATATTTTCCCCCCAGATTCCCGCCAGCTCACTCTGGATCCAAACACTGCACATAAATATCTCCGTCTGTCTGAAGGCAACAAAGTGGCTACTTTTATTGGTGCTGACCAGCGATATCCTGTTCATCCGGACCGATTTCATGATTTCTTTCAGGTGTTGTGTAGAGAGAGTGTGTGTGGACGCTGTTACTGGGAGGTGGAGTGGAGTGGGACGTCTGGGGTGTATATATCAGTGTCATATAAGAGCATCAGAAGGAAGGGAAGTGGTTTTGAGTGTGGATTTGGGTTAAATGATCAGTCATGGAGATTGTTTTGCTCTAAATCACGATACTCATTCTGTCACAATAGCATGAAGACTGAACTCCCTGTGGTCTCAAGCTCCTGTAGAATAGGAGTATATGTGGATCACAATGCAGGAATTCTGTCCTTCTACAGCGTCTCTGACACGATGACCCTCATCCACAGAGTCCAGACCACATTCACTCAACCGCTCTATCCAGGGTTTAGGATATATTTGGGATCAACAGTGAAACTGTCATCTCCATAGATTTTATGAATAATAGTGTCGTATTACACGTTTAAGCATCATGTGGGATGATACCTCACCTCAGTCTGATACCTCACCTAACCTGGTTAACAAAGGTGATGGCATTTGTATTGTTTTAATACAAGTTGTAAACAAGCTAGTATTGTTTTTATTGGAGGTGTACTAAAAATAAGTTTTGTTTAGTTTGCATGTTTAATAAATATGACTCAAGACAAAACCAGTCATAATGGTCATTGAAAGATGAACAATTAAGCTTTCCAATGATGCTTGGTTTGTTAAGATAAGACAATATTTGTCTGAGATACAACTATTTGGAAATCTGGAATCTGAGGGTGCAAAAAAAAACAAAAAAAAAACAAACAAACAAAAAAAAAAACTAAACTCGACTTTAAAATAAAGGACTTAGCAATGCATATTACTAATCAGAAATTAAGTTTTCATATATATATATGGTAGGAAATTTCCAAAAATATTTTACTTAATATCCGTTTTTTTTTGGCATGAAAGAAAAATCAATAATTTTCACCCATGCAATGTATTGTTGGCTATTGCTACAAATGTTCGCTACTTACAAATGGTTTTGTGGTCCAAGGCTCACAAATCACATAAACATCAAATGTTGAACTTAAATTCTCCATATTACAAGTAAAGCTAAGATTTAAACTAAGATTTTTAGTTAATAAATAATATTTTAACTGTATATATGCCCTGTTACACGCCACATTGTTACACTCTTAAAAATAAAGGTCCTTTAAAAGGTTCTTCACAGCGATGCCATAGAAGAACCATTTTTGGTTCCACAAAGAACCATTCAGTCAAAGGTTCTTTAAAGAACCATCTCTTTCTTACCTTTTTATAATCTGAAGAATGTTTAGATGTTTAAGGTTCTTTATGGAACCATTTAGACAAAAAAGGCTCTTCTATGGCATCGTTAAGCACCTTTATTTTTAAGAGTGTACTTTACTTTTAGCTGTTGTTGCAGTCTAGAGATACTCTAGAGCCACTTTCACACAGGTGCAGGTGTGTTTGTGAGTATGAGAGAGCGCTCTGTAAATATAAAATACATTTTTCTTAATAAAAAAATGCTTTGGTCATTGGTAAATTTGGTATTTAACATAGTGTTTTATTGTTAAAATAGTTTTCTGTCACAGTAAATGATAAATACACACAATCTTGTATAAATGTTAAACATTCTATGTCGTTTCAACAATACCATCTTAATATAAATACATAAGAAAATATAAAAACCCGTATGGATACTTTTAAAGGCACATTCATAACCTGATAAAAAAGGCTTGAGCTGTGTTTAGTGGAAGAGATCGAGATTAATCGTCACACTTTTTACTCCAGTGAATATTTCTCACAGTATACTGACTTCTCGGTGTGACAACTAGCCCCGGTTTCTCCTAAAGCTAGTAATATGCATCTCTCATTTGTCAGGAAAGCAGCTAATCAGAATCTTTTTAAAAGTCCTGCTTATTACACTCGGGACAGTGGCATTTGTTTTGGAGCACACAATACAGAACTTGCGGTACCGGACCTCCACGTTAGTCCCGTGCTCGTGTCACTATAAACGGAACCGTTCGTGCCTTTGCTACCCGAGATGCAGCAGCGGCGGGCGCACAGGGCTCGCCAAGAGTCCAAAGTTTTACCGGACCACGTCCACGCGCCTGACGTGATCCCCACCAAAAGGCACATGAAATACTTGAGCATAAACACTGCGTAATCCGGTTTATTCGATGAGCAGTTACACGCATGCGCGATTTCCCACGCTTCGCGATTGTGCTGTTCGTAAACGTAACAAGCCACGATCACCATTGCAACCACCGTATGCAGGGCTGTAAATACCCCGATGCGAATCATCAACCTCTCGAGCTTGTCTGTTTTCGTTCCTCCTTGTTTAATAACGTTCCGAATCCGAAACATAGACACGAAGCCCGCGAATAAAAATATCGTCCCGATAAAAAGATAAATCACCAGTGGCGCGACCACGAATCCACGTAGGTTATCCAAGTTTTGGTTGCCCACGTAGCAGATCCCTGCAACCGAGTCGCCGTCCACCGAACTCAGCGCGAGTGCGGCGATCGATTTGACGCTCGGAATGAGCCATGCGGCCAGGTGAAAATACTGCGAGTATCGTGCGATGGCTTCATTTCCCCACTTCATCCCAGCTGCGAGGAACCACGTAAACGTCAGGATCACCCACCAGATGGCGCTCGCCATCCCAAAGAAATAGATGAGTAGAAATACAAGCGTGCAAAGCGCGGGACCCGTAGTTTCGTAGTGGATATGGTTCACCCCTTGATCCTGATTGCACGCAACTCTTTCGTGTCCCGCGATGAGTCTGATGATGTACCCGATGGACACAAACATATAGCAGGCGGACAGGAAAATAATCGGGCGCTCGGGGTATTTAAATCTCTCCATGTCAATGAGGAAAGTTGCAACCGTGGCAAAGGTGGACAAGAAGCACAAAACCGACCATACTCCGATCCAGAATGTGGCAAATGTCCTTTCCTCCTGAGAAAGATATGGGTTGTGGCATGGCATTGCGCAGTTTGGGATCTGTCCAGTCTTTACCCGGTTATACAAAGGATGGCGGTCACTGCTTACGGTCACCATAGGCGCACGACAGTGACACTCCGTTTCACACGAAGATGATCCAGGACTGCTCTTATTTTTCCGGTTGTATGGCTTCCCCGGACGGCTGGTTGGTTTTGGAGCCGCCGGAGAGGCTGTAGCATCAGTCCTGTTGTAATCCATACACAGAGTATTTGGATCTCCCTGCACGGGTAGAAGGTCGCATCTCATTCGGTCCGGCCACGGGAAACCGTATTGCCTCATCAGAGGCGCGCATCCCGCTTTCGCCCGTTCGCAGACGCTCCTGCACGGCGGCAAAGGCTTCTTGTAGTCCTCAAGGCAAATGGGCGTGTACAGGCTGCAAAGAAAGAAGCGCAGGTCCGGGGAACACTGGATCTCCACGAGGGGCCAGAACTGGTGCACCTCTAGCCCGGCTTCATCCTGGGTGTCGTGGTTGAATTGGTTGGGCATGTAGGTGTAGTTGTAACCGATGCCTTTACACAATGGCACAGAAATCTCCTGACAGAACGGCTCACGAGCACACACGGAGCTCCACAATAGCAGAGCGCAGAGTGCAAGTGGAAGCCAGTGGGACCCCTGCATAGGCGAGTCCATCCTCGGTCAGTTGTGCGCACCCACTCCCGGTCTTCTACACGAAGGATGCACTAGCATGTGAGTGATGTCGTTTGGTTTCTTAATTATGATGCTTAATTATAATGAAAAAATTGAATAAGCCGACAACAACTGCAATTCACCACAGCGTCTAGTTTGTTTTGGCTGTCAAATAGTGGAGCGTGTGTCCATTTATACAAAGGGTGATCGTGACACGCCCCCTTATATCGGCGCCCAATCGTGGAACTCCTGGGGCGGGGCCTCACATAATTTAATCAAGCATCCCCGGAGAGTTTTGAGTAAATGTTTGAACTACTAACGGTTTGTATGTCTTAAATTATTTTACCTCTGTTTACATCCCACCCTATGTCCAAACACTGAGTTTGTGGTTGTAAACAAGTCTCATGGCATGTTTAGGTTGCTCCTAATCTCTCCAGAATGTGTATCCTTTGGAAAATGTCACTATTGCATAGTTGAACTCACTTTTAGTCTACATTAATTCGATTTAAAAGCAAGAGCTCTACAAAAGAGACAAAAAAGTATGCCAAGCAATAAAATGCAGTTTTCGTGCCAGTGCAATAATGCCCAGATTCCTAGGAGGTTTTATTTGACATTTATACAGTGCCCCCAAAATCTGTTTGGACACTTATGCAACTTTTAAAGTGATTTATTGTCTTTGAGATTCCAAACAAAATACCAACCCCACACTTTTCCCCTTTTTAAGTTTAATGTTTTAGAAAAAGTTTTATGCGTTTTAAAATTTTAAAACAATAACCTGACTTTTGGAATTAATAAAATGCAACATTCCATTAAACATGGAACAGAACTTTGCCTAGCCCTTAGGTTTAAAAATAGAAACTTTCAGTTGACTTTGTCAAAAAGATGTTCTAAAGATTAAGTAGTTGTAAATAAAAATCACGTCATCACTCATCATTCACTGAAAATTTATAATAAATATTTTACATGTGAGGAAAAAATGTGATAAAATGGGGATAGATGAGATTAAACCTAAACATAAAATAACATCTGAACACGTTGAACAGTTTACACCAAAGTAATTTCTCGATGTGATCTGTGAACTTGAGTTGAACCGACTACATGCATCAAAAAATATTTGTTTCAGAAAAGTTGCAATGTCAGTTGCAATCTAAATTATTCATTTAATGTGTGATTAAGTGTCCAAACACTTCTGAGCCAGTAAACGCCACTCTGACACGCGTGACTCCTCCAGCGCGTTAAGTTGAATGTGCTCTTGTTGACAGAGAGCGCGGGTGGGAGTGAGGGTTGTTGCGCGCTGCGAGATTCTTGTTCGCTCTAATTGCGTTGCTGATGTTCCGTTTAGCGCCTCAGTGGGGTGTGCACGGCGGGGGGCAATTACCGTACAAGCTGGGACAAACTGGGTGGTGTATACGCGGATGCACTGGGTTTCCTGTGCGCAACAGACTGCGGTTACAATGCATACAAACACACGTTTATTTAGGTCTGCTAATTAGTTGGTACAAGTCCAAAACAAATTGAATTATTTATAGAGAGAAGTAGGGGAGGCTGGTGCTAGTTTAACACTTTTTCTCCAGTGAAAATTAGTGTAGGTTAAGTTCTGAAAGTTCTGAAAACGTTTTCTATAGCCACAAACCTTAAAGATTTGGCTACAAAATAATAATAATAATAATACAGTATACCGTTATTTAATACAGAGAACAGTTCATTTAAGATATTTTGGCACACTGTGTAAGGTACCAGTCAAAAGATTTTTAATGTTTTTTAAAGAAGTCTCTTCTGTTCACCAAGCCTGCATTTATTTAATCCAAAATACAGCAAAAGCAGTAATGTAAAATATTTTTATTTTTTAAAATAACTGCTTTCTATTTGAATGTATTTTAAAATGTAATTTATTCCTGTGATCAAATCTGAATTTTCAGCAAACATTACTCCAGTCTTTAGTGTCACATGATCCTTATTTAAAACAGTTGAGTTGATTCTTTGATGAATAGAAAGATCCAAAGATCAGCATTTACCTGAAATAAAAATTTTTGTAACATTATACACTATACCATTTAAAAGCTTGGAGGGGAAAAAAAATAGAAATTAATACTTTTATTTAGCCAGAGTACTTTAAATTGATCAAAAGTGGTGATAAACACATGCAAAAAAAATTCTACTCAGTTGTTTTCAACATAATAATAATATTAGAATGATTTCTGAAGGATCATGTGACTGGAGTAATGGTGCTAAAATTCAGCTTTGAAATCACAGGAGTAAATTACATTTTAAAATATATTCAAATAGAAATAAATTTTAAATAGTTAAAATATTTCAAAGTTTTACTGTTTTTGCTGTACTTTGAATCAAATAAATGCAGGCTCGATGAGCAAAGACTTCTTTAAAAAATGTTAAAAATCTTACTGTTCAAAAACTTTTGGCTGGTAGTGTACATTGTTGTGGGAATCTACCAGTGCATATCATATCATGATTTTTATGCTGTATGTAAACAGTAAAACAATTTTTAAACGTAATGATTGGTAAAATATGAAGAAATCAACATGTAACATACATTGATGATCTAACTGTCAAATGTAGCCAGGGATTTTTTGTGGTAATGCTTAGTGCCAGTCTTCCCAACTGTAACTTCACTGGTTTTATTGGTGCTCTGTTCCAAGTCACATATTTCCTTTTTATGAGAAAAGTGAGCAGCTTTTTAAGTCAACCACTGTTCAGTTCTAATCTATGTATACAGTGTTCATGAGTGTTTGATTCTGATTCAGATGCAGCTCCATGCAGTGAAAGACAGAGAAAGAAAGAGTGTGTATATTAAAGTCTTGCAGCCTAGCAGAGCCTAGATAGGCTCACAAATCACCAACTTTTTCTCCTCTTTCGCTTTCACCAGGTAATGATAATACCATGAGTCTGGATACGCACTGGCCTCCAGTTCCACAACACTGCAAAATGCACTGCATTCATTTTCTCTCACTTTCCCTCCAGAATGTGTCTGTGTGACGAATCTCTTTATCAGAAACACAAATCAGCTCAAGTTTCCACCTGGCTTACAGACACACACACACACACACACAGGAAGCATTTAGGAAAACCTGCAAGTTTGTACTTAATGCAGAAAGCTTAATGACACTTAAGTTTAATGACATTTTAAGAAGATGTATTCATTCATTCATGTGGTGTGTATGACAAGTCATTAGCAATCTCATTGACTTATTGTCTGTCACACTGTGAATGTGTTTGTCTGGGTGGGAAGTATGTGCCTTGCAAACACACAGCCTTTGATTAGCTCAACAAAGTGTGACAATCTTTACATGTGTTCATTTACATAGCAGAAGCTATTAACCTTTTACAACAGTTCTTAAAAGAACCATTATTAAGAACATTGTAGTATTCTAAAGAAGTATTTCCACTGTAAAGAACCTTTTGTGCAAATGAAAGGCTCCAGGGATATTAAAGGTTCTTCAAGGAAACTTCATTTTTATAAGTGTAGTAAGATAGTCAAAGAAATGTGTCACAAAACACTTTCAGAATTGTTCTGAAAAATAAAATATTGTTTAGAGACATTATGTTCAACACTGAATATGCAGTATTTGCTTAAAATGACTTAAAAAACAACAAAGTTGACCCCAGGAACTCTAGAAAAACAGGGCAAAATGACACCTACACAGCATATCTATTTTAGACCACGAAATGACCATAAATTTCACATGCACACGAACTTTGGCTCAATTCCACATTAAGCAGCAGTGATCTGCTGTTATGTTTGCTCCTGTCAGAGTCTTCCTACATCATCTCTGTCCTTTTCCCCTTTCTACCTTTCTCAAATGCATTCACCAGATTCCTCACCATGGCAACAAGCCCACCCAGACGGCACCTGGCAGTCTAGTCTGAGACACACATGCACGCTGTTATGGGTTTTCCAAACAGAAAATGCAATATGCTGACATCTCTATCTAAAATTAGACAGAGGTCACTTGTAGACTATGTTCTTAACTTAATGGACCACTTTTGCAGGTTTTACCATTTTAGTCCCACTTCGCACACAGTGTTTGTGCTGTTTTGTGTGTGCGTGTGTCTCATTTTGGACCCTTATTTTGCACCTGCAGAACTGGGGCTGTGCATCCAGACTGCTGAACCCGGTGAACCAGGGGCCCATTTCATCCTCGGTCCACGAAAGCATGACACAGGCCACTCGTGTCATGAATGTCTGAGGAGAGAAATCTGATCAGTCTAGAAGCTATGCAGTTGTAGCCTTTATTGCCAGGAGAAAGAAAATGAGAGGCTGTGTTTGGAATGAAACACTTACTGAATACTACTATTTAAAAAAGGTATGGGTTGTATATTAAGTACACAGTATACAATGAAACAGATATGTCGCATTGTTTTTGCATTTTAAATCCAATGTTCTAAAGTCTTAATAGGATAGTTCACCCAAAAGTGAAACTACTTGCATTATTTACTCACAATTAAGTGGTTTCATACCTGTATGACTTCCTTTCTTTTGCTTAACACATGCACAAAGAGTATGAAGAACATTGGAGTCAAAAAACATTGGAGCCCATTGACTTGCATTGTGTACAAAGTGCACTGAGACATTTATATGGCTTGTTTTGTGTTCAACAGAAAAAAGAATTTTCCATTTTTGGTGAACTACCCTTTTAATATAACACAATACCAACATTTATCACAATATCAACTGTGATTTTACTGTTTTGACTTCTTTGTACATCACTTGACTGACTATACATTAAAAAACAGTTGATATTGTGGTTCATTTATCACATTAGAAATTGATGAGCAAGTCGAGCTCATTGCATCATGGGATACAGTATACCACACAGTGTGTTCTGGATATATACTACACATTTTAGCCAATGTTTCAACATGCTTTCATGTTGGCTGCATCTTGCTGAATGCCACTTTTGAACAAGAAGAGCACAAAACGCTGACTTGAATATGCTGAAATTCATTTAGATAGACCTGTGGACTTCTCTAAGAATGTTTTATGGAGTGATGTGAGGTGGACCAGTCCTGTTATGGGGGGTGTTTTATGTTGCAGGAAGTGGAAATCATGGCTGTATAAAGGACATCATGGATAAAGTATCAGGCCATTTTAGCAAGAAGTGTGATTCCTTTGGTGCAAAGACTGAAGCTAATGATCAGTGGACTTTCCTGCAGGACATTTATCCCAAAGCATATCCAATTCTACTTATGTTTGATCAGTTGTAGAATGTTCTTGAGTGGCCTGTTCACTCTCCAGATTTAATTCTCATTGAAAATATTTGTTTGAATTTAAATAAAGCAGTGGCAAAGTGAAAACCAAAGATTATCATTGATCTGAAAGCTCTTCAGGCGAGAAATGGTCCGAGATTGCAGTAGAGAGGTCACTAAAGCTTCTTAGCACTTTCAAGCAGAGTTTATTAGTGGGTTTTAAAGAATAAAAGATCCTGCACCAAATTTGACTTTTGGGGGTTGAAGGTGAGTAAATGTGTGATGAATTTCCAGGAATTCATCACACAAAGGACTGCAATGTTAAAAACTGCATGTTAGGTTTATAGTGGGAAAAGGTAAATGTTCTTATCTCGAAATGTGTTAAAAGCATGTGCTAAATTAATAAATGTTAAAAAAAAGTAAACATGTTATAAATGTTGCATTCGCAGGCAATCTTTGAATGAGACATTGTGTGTCTTTGTCATTAAGTCTCTTGTATGCAGTCCTCCACTTTATAATAGAAATGCTGACTGAAAGTATTGCTCTTGTTTTCCTTTTGTGTATCTAGTGTTCTTCACTTCCTCTCAACGGCTTTTCTTTTTCTTTTTGTCTGTCTGGCCCTCCCCCAACTCTCTCTCTCCATCATTCTTATGTCTGTTTAGGTTGTCTTCTCCTTCATTCATCTGTGGCTTAAGACCTCTGTCTCTCAGACTCCTCGAGGCACTCACGTCTCTCCTCCCCCTCTATTCTCTCTTTCCCTCTTCCTCATCCTGCGTTTCCCCCTCTTCATTCTCTCCTTCCCCTCTCCTCTTGTCCTGGTCTCAAAGGACATAATTAGGCAGCATATTCAAACAGACACATTTATGTCTCCACAATAGCCTTCTCTCCATCTCTAGCTGCCTTTCTAAAGCCTGTTAAATGGCATGGAATGAGAATCTGTGAATGTGTCTGCTTAATTAGAGGAATAAACATCTTCCTTTATTATTAACTCTTATGTATTGGAGCCCGTACACTGCAAGACAGTAAGAAATTGTGTGAAAGAATCTCTGTCTATCTATCTATCTATCTATCTATCTATCTATCTATCTAAGTCTCATCCCTTATTGTTTGATCAATACATTTTTTAAACAGATTTGTCAGTGTTAAATATTTGGGTACATCCTTTATGGAACTGTAACGTGTATTGCATTGTAGGATACAATATCCAGTGCAATTTGCATTTTAGCAAATGTAGAACATCAACCTACTCTTGACCCGTGAATGGCTATTGGTTGTTCTTGATGTGGACTCATGAGAATTCATTTTTGGCTTCTTTTGATTGATGTCTGTATATAAATTGGACATGCAGTTGAGATAGTTCCCTAACTGCTTTGGATAAAAGCATCTGTCAAATGCAAATGTTGGCAAACCAACATTTAAAGTAAATTCTCTGTCTTGGGCTTTTTTGATTGAAAACTAACAGTCGTTTAAAGGTTTAATAAGCATTGGCTTATTTTTGGCCCCTAGTAATAACTTCTCACTGGCATTCTGCCCAGACACACACACACTGAGACTGTCTGTTTTACTTTAGTGCTATAGGTTTAGCATATAGCTTTGAAAAACATATGCTTGTTTTAAATATATGTCTATTTTCTGTATTTAGGCTGATGTGTGTGTCTAATTCGTCACATAATGGTGCTAATATATGTAATCATCTCAGTCAGTTTGTTAATCTGAGGACATGCTTTTAACCACTGCCAACACATACTCATTATTTGGTGAAGGTGTATAATGAGAAAAACAGGACATTGGGAATTACCATGAAGAGTGGAACATTTTGTCCACAGCAGGTTTGTGTGTGTGTCCTCAGTTTAAGTTGTACAGGGTAATTTATATTGTTTTTAGAAAAACTAAACATCAAAAGGTCAGTCAAAATACTCATTCACCCTCCTACACACATACACACTTCATTTACTCATGCACACGTGTGCCAAAAAAAAACAACTTTTTAACTAATATAATATATAATATAATCGTTAACAGCAATATTTTCTAAAACTATGAATATTGTCTTTAAAAAAGCAAAAATAAATAAATAAATAGGCTATATAAATAAAAAATCTAAAAATCAGTCAATCAATCAATCAATAAAATAAAATATTTATTTATTTTTTATTTATTCATTCACAATAAATGTAATATTACCAACCAGCTAAACGTGTCGCTACACGTTTATTTACTAGGGACAAACACTAGCAGAAATCTGCTGGGAAGTAAAGTTACAAAAAAAGATTTTCGGCTACGTCATGTCGTATATACTGTATTTTCTGCCGATTGTTTGTGATCAGATCACCAATTCGGGAAAGAGTCAATTCGACTTTTGAGTCGATTCTTCTCATAAACTCGGAATCCGGGGTTAACGGTTAATGAATCGATTCGTGATTCAGTCTGAATCACTTGGACAGCTCACACGTTAAATCGTTCACTGAGGTTTCTCAACTTGTTAAATAGAAACTGGACACTTTAGAAAACAGAAAACGAGAGTGTTAGACGAAGTGGATATTTACGTAACGTTACAGGACAAGTGAAACAAAACCTCCAGTCGTTTGTCAGGGATGAAGAAAGTCTTACTAGGATGAAAACCTGCCCGTGCGGCGTTTGAACGACTATTTACTGAAGGTAAAGACACTTAACGATCAAAAGACTGTCAAAACACCACTATAAACAAACAAAGCACTTAAAGTACCAAAACAACAACCATTCTATTAGCATTATGTTGTTGTTGTTGCTTACATACATACACGTAATCATTCATACGGTAATCATTCTTGTACCATAGTATTATTTGATACATGACTGTTTAAAGTGGTACTTTATTCTGAGTAATCTGAGGTAATGTAACGTAAATAAGATTTTGGAAGTCTAAATATGTAAAATATTGTAGTGGGATATGCCTGCTGTATACGGTTCTGCTAATGTGTATAATGTAAACAATCCAATTCAAAATTGTTGAGTCAACGATTAGGTGAAAGTTAGATGGTAAAATGTTTAAATTGCAGTTTAGAGGATAAGAAACTGAACTAGTGAAATTACACTAGTGGTGATAAGTTACAAGTCCTTGGATATTAAAACTGAAATCTTGATGCTATTCAAAAAAGCTCCAGGGGCACAGTGTCAACTACCCAAATAAGAAGTGAAATAGCATTTAAAGACATTAAAATAATGAAATTAGCCTATCATGTCATTGGTGGGGTATTCAGATTTGTTTAAGTATTTGATTGAATGAAGCTTTCAGGAGGTGTACTCTGGTGTATTGGTCAGGTGAGTTGTGTATTCGGGACTCATTACCCCTCTGTGTGGTCTGTGTTTGTATGTGTGTTCGAGGGGCGAGGGTTGATTCAAACTGCCCAACACTAATCTATGTCGTCAGGACTCTAAACACAGATAATGAGATTCGCCTCCCCCTTAATGAGGCTGATAATCACTGTTTGACAACCACCTCACACTAATTGTCAGCAGATGTTTGTGTATTTGTAAAGCTGTATTGTGGTGGTAATTAGGACTAATGTTAACTAAAGAGACAGACAAGCTTTATCTAGCACTTGTCTAACACAAACACACATAACTACAGCACAATGAAGAGGACTGCATTTGCAGGAATTTTTGAGTAGGGTTTTTTAGACTAATGCTATCCACGTAGATTTACAGTACATTTTACATTTATGCATTTGCCAAAGCAACTTGTGTAGGTATATGTTTTATCATTGCATGCACTACAGGGATACACCAATATTAAAAGTCTGGCCAATACTGATAAAGCTATCAATTTACTGTAATGGCTGATTGGCCAATAATCAAATCTATACTATTTTGTACAGTACGTTGTATGTGTGTATATAATGGGCATCAATCATTTTCTTGGTAAAGATATGACTGCTGTTCTTTTGAACTTCATTAAAGAATTTTGAATTAATTTTTTTGAAAAAATTAAGCAGCAAAAATGTATTTCAGTTGATGATGATAATACTGTAATAAGAAATGTTTCTTGAGCAGCAAATCATATTAGTATGATTTGTGATAGCTCATGTGACACTGAAGACTGATGATAATGAGTAATGATGATAAAAAAAATTGACTTAGCCAACACAGGAATTAATTACAGTTGAAAATATATTCAAATGCATCAGAGACTTATGTCCAATACATTTCAAAATCTTACTTTCCACAAATTACTTTCCACATTTTTGAACAGTAGTGTGTGTGTGTGCTGAACCCATGACCCTGGCATTGCTATAGTGCCATATTCTAGTTAGACTAGAAACTGGATGTGTTTGCATGTGTGCTAACAGCTTGGGTTTTTTTTAATTTGGTATGTTTTCACAACATGCTGTAAAATCTGAATAGCTCCCCTGTCATTTCTCACTCGCCTCTGAATCTGTTCTTCCCAAACATGTGTTAGCTGGAGTTCACAGAGGCATATAAACACACACGCTGCAAGCCTTAAGTTTGCTTTGCTACATATTTCATGCATGTTCTTTGTATGTTTGGTCGGTTCTTTTCTTTGGCTCCTCGATGTTGCCTGTCTCTCTCTCTTTCTCAGTGTAGTGTCATCTTTATGTATGTCACATCCTGTACTTCACTTTTTCACTCTTCAAGGTCATTTCACATTTTTTTATGTATGGGCCATTCTACAGAATTGGTGCAAACTGCTGTCCCACAACCAAAAAACAGATTTAAAATCATACAAGTACTAAGATCCTTCTATTATCTACTGAAACCCACAACAATATTTAAAATATCAGTAAGCTTAATTAATATAAAATCCTCATTTATTGGATACTTTCAATTTGGAGGTGGCTGTCCCAAGCCCTAAACCCTAAATTTCAACTTATGAAAATGGTATTGAAATAATCTTTGTATTTTTTCCATTGTTGTTTTTAAACGTATCCTTTTGACTTATTTTATATTTTCTTTGTAAATTATGAAACCTTATGTAAAAAAATGTCCCACATTTTTCATGTCGCTACCCAAACAGTGTATGTTTTAGTCTATTGGCTGAGACTGATTTTAACTACACCCCTACATTTATGATCAGGAAATATTTCTGTGTCCCCCTCTCTCATAGCTACAAGGTGTGAGTACATAGGCCCCATCAATTTGAGGTGAATGTGTTCAAAAGTCTTAAAAATCTGTGTGTAACTTTAAGGAATGTCATACAGAACACCGTTTTTTGCAATTAAGCACACTTTTTTCAGGGGAAGTTATTCCATAACATTTAGTTTTGCGTTTCACTATTCAGAACTGTGCTAGCTAACCATGTGCTGATTAGCATTTTTGAGCTGGGTTCAGAAGTACCTAAAATTGTCACTACCAAAACAATCACTACCGAAACATTGGGTGGCGTTTCGGTAGGGACATCTTTATTTTTTTGGGTGTTATCCTATAAAATTGTTTCTACCGAAACAGTCACGACCGAAACTTGTCATCATTGTTTCAATAGTGACAAAAAGGAACACATAATCCTTTATTTGGGGCAAATGAACAAAATTTTAGTACAGTTATGCAATTTTTTTGTATTTTGGTATATTTTAGTAGTGTTTTAGTATGTGGGTAAAAATTCTGTAATGTGGTGTGGTTGCTACTAAAGCATGGGATGTTTTGTCGAAACAATACTGAAATATTGTTAAAAGTGTAATTGTTATTGATTAACCTCGGATTTTCAAATTTTTCAGAAAATAGCAAAAATACATATTTACAATGAAGATGTGAGCAAAATCCTAATAGGCCAATATAACCCTTCTAATTAAATAATTATTACTGGTAATGGTTCTGGTAATGACAAATGACAAATTTAGAAAGAGGAAAAATATTCCTAAATATTTTGAAAATACAATATGAGAATTAACTGCACAATTACTAGAAATGTTTACCTTGGATATTATACAATTTGCATACATACACATTTTTTGGAAAAAGAAATATTTTTAAGGTGTTTCCATCCCTGACTTTGAACCAATTCTGTAGCATGGCCCATATATAGCATAGTAAATATATTAAAATGTTATTTCTTATTTCCTGTAGGTATTATTTTTACCGGTTGAAGACTTTTGTAAACACTGCAAACATTTATAACGTTGTTTCAAAATGTATAGTAAATGTTTCCAGTCTACAGAAAGAAACTGCATCAGTCTGTAAGTTGCTGATAGGAAACATAAATGCAAAATCTAAATTCTCCACCAAACCTGTAAGATGACATTCTTGACATTCAAATCTCCACAACATATCTGCGCTAGATAGTCTTTTTAAAAATTGCCACCCGAGGAGCTGTTCTCCAGCTGACTGCATATCATCCTCCTTCCGCTGGAATCAAAATGATCTGAGATTCCCAATGCAATTTAGCAGATAGTGAGAGAAAGATTGAAATATGTGACTGGAGATGAATATAGATGGTAAAGGGACAGATAACGTTACCATCCAAGAATCGAAGCCTGTTGGCAGAAAATGTCAAACACCATGATAAATACAGCCACATATAAAGTATTTAACCTTATTATCCAAAAAAAGTATGTCTTCAAATAGATTTCTTTCTTTCTTCTGTTCTTCTGTTAGGTGATATTGAATATCTGATGAATTTTAGCAGTGGATCAGATGGAGGTTGGATAAATGCATTCAGGCAGGCACATAAAAACTCTAGAAAGAGAGAGGATGAGACAAACATGACTGCACAAGGCATCTCTCTGTTCTCTGTGCATTTTCTGTTTGGACTAGAAATACGTTTTGACTCAGCGAACACCGCAGGAAACAGCTAACAGGAAGACAGACAACATGTGACCTGACCAAACCAAAATAAATAATTTCCAAACAAATATACACATCAAAATAGACCATTTAGTCTCTCTCTCTCCATTGGGTTTTTCAATTCAATGAGTTTTATATCCGTTTGTTTTCTTTTATTTTGAATTCCATCTCTGAGATACCCTGTGGAATTGTTCTTCTCCTCTCAAAACGTGTTGAGCTGCTGCCGTCCTGTCACGTACGTTTCTGAAAATCTCTGCTCATACTGTTTCATATTTCATGATGTCCTTACTGTTGTAATGATTAATAACCATTTGACAGAATTTGACCTACGTGTTAGCTTTATCATATGCTTACATCCATAAGCCAGATGGGAATGAGCTTCATGAGACATTTCCTGCCTGGCTTCCCTGTTGGCATGGTAATGAGTGAGTTTATATTGGATGTTTCCTGTGTTTTGGTGGTCGTGTTTATTAAGCTGAAGTGATTGAGTGGCTGGCTGCACGTGGTGCAGCACTTCAGCAGGAGATTAAAACTAATTAAGCACCATCAGAGACTTAGTATGTACTAGGAACACAGGAGTTTAATGGGAAAATCTCTGTCAAAACCCCATCACAAAGTCAAATCTTGAATGGGGTGGTGGCTTAAAAATGGTCTGGACTGGGACCATCCTGTCAAGAATGTGACCTTGAGTGTGTTTTTTGTTTCTATCTGAGCCTTTTTAGCAGGTCTGGAATCAGACAGCTGATGAGAACACAGTCGTACTTCCTTACCATATAGTGCACTTGAGCAAGACACTTTACTCCAGGTTGCTTCAGGAAAATTTGTCTCTGCAATTAAGTAGTTTTGCATTAATGTTATAATGGCATGTAACCAACCTTTCAATATTGATGTCATCTGATATAATAGTTTAAAGGGTCCTCTAAAACATGATCTGTTGGGTCATGAGTTCAAGCAAAGTTGGGGTTGATTACACTGTAAAAAACTCTTTGTTGAGTCAACTTAAAATAATTTATTACCCGGCTGCCTTAATTTTTTAGTTCAGTCAACTCAAAAAAGTTTAGTCAACTTGAAATGTTCAGTTGTACTTAGTGACAACTTAAATATTTGAGTTGATTCAACTTAAAAATTTAAGGCAGCTGGGTAACAAACCAAATATTTCATTAAGTCAACTCAAATATCTTTGTTATAGTTACCACTTAGTACAACTTAACATTTCAAGTTGACTAAACTTATTTGAGTTCACTGAACTTAAAATTTTAAGGCAGCAGTATAACAAAATATTTTAAGTTGACTCAGCAAATAGTTTTCTTTTGTTTTTACTGTGTACATCTTTTCTTGCAAATAATGTTTCATTATTATTTTATTTTATTCAAAAGTTGTCTGTATCTTATTTCAAATTACTTAAGTCAACTAAAATATTCCAGTTGTCACTTAAATTAACATTAAATAACAGTGCATGCTTATAGCTGTTAAGACTAGTATTAAACTAATGTTTAAGGACAAATGTCGCTTTTTTGCATCTTTATATGACCATTTAAACTAAACTTGTTTATTTCAACTCCTTGATTCTTTGCATATCTTTTAGTAAAAACAAACAGAGATGAAAATATGTAAGGATTATTTAAAAGGGTTTAAATTTCAGGTTTAAAACAGATTGTGAGGATGCATCATGCATGATAATGTGATCATAAATACCAAAATTTGACCATTGCATGTCATTGAACAAATGACCACAATATATATTGCGATTGTTGACATATTGTACAAGTATATATAATACTAGATGAAGAGACAAACCTTTACTTAAGAAGTACATTTTTCATACAGAGATAGGTAGATCTGCTTTTTCTAATTGTTCTCTGTATGTATGGAATGAGCTTAAAAGGCTTTGTTTAAAAATATTTTAAAGTTCGTATTTTTTTTGGAACTGTGTAAATGTTTAAATAGCTGATTTGTGTTTTTTTGTGTACTTCTTTGAAATTTTTGTCTTCTGCTGTCCAGTTTGACCAGGATTCCCTGGTAGAAGAGATACTTTATGGGATCTTCCTGGTTAAATAAAATTAAAAAAAAAATTACCCCTCGCTTACAGTACTTCAGATGCTCAGTTTCATTAGTGATGACCAGTTTCTCTTGTACTCTTCAAGGACCCAAAATGCAGTTTGCCCATTATGTAAACAGGTGCTGGTTTGCATTTCTAGCTGTCCGATAATGGTTTGTCGCCATCTGCCAGTGTGCTTGAGGAAATACATTGTATTGTGAGGAAAAAAGATAGATTCAATTCCTGATGGTGAGGACAATATTATGGCTAGTTTAAGAAAAATCTTATTTATATAATATAGTATTTTATATAGTATCCACATGTTGTTTAAAAAAACAGTATTATTAGTATGGGTCAAAATTATCAAAAAAACATTAGGATATTAAGTAAAGATCATGTTCCATTAAAATATTATGTAAATTTCCTACCGTAAATATATAAAAACTTAATTTTTGATTAGTAATATGCATTTTTCAAATAGTTGTATCTCGACCAATATTGTCCTATCCTAACAGACCATACACCAAAAAAAAAAAGTAAAAGAAAATTTATTCTTTATAAAAATTATAGTCTAAAATTATATTATATTCATTCAGCTTTTAGATGATGTATAAATCTCAGTTTCAAAAAAATGACCCTTATGACTGCTTTTGTGGTCCTGGGTCGTAATTGTTCTACTGAGCATGATCAGTTCATTTTATCATTCAGATTAAAAAAAAAAAAAAAAAAGATTATTTACTGAAATTAGTTGAGGAAATAGTACTGAAACAGTGAGAAAGTTAACCCTTTTTATTTGAACTTTTTCTTATGGATAAAAGATACTCTGTATACATTTAAATTTTATTGCACAGTATATTATTCTCAGATTAGAATATTTACATTAATTTCAGAACATCTTGTATGTAATGTATATAGTGTGTCCATTTTTGCATGCATTAATTTGTTCATAACATCATTGAATTACATTAGTTTGAAGTCAACAAGTGATTTTAAATAGTTATTTGACAGGGTTTCATCCGTATATATATTTTTTGTCAGTTCACTGAATTATTACATAGCATTAGCTAGCTAGTTATCTAGCTAACAAACTGTTAGTGAGCAGTGGAACATGTTAAATGCTAACCCTGCTCCTGAAAGGGAAAGTTCTCCCAGAAATTAAAAATCTCTCATCATTTACTCACCCTCATGCCACCCCTGATGTATATGACTTTCTTTCTTGACATAAACACAAAGAAAGATGTTTGAAGTTTTGTGTAATACACATGATGAAAGTGAATGGGTGCCACTCGTTCACAATATACAGACTCATAGAGATGGATTATTTTCCTAAAAATTTTGTTTGTGTTTATCTGAAAAAGAAAGTCATATACATCAGGTATAACATGAAGGTGAGTAAATGATGAGAGAATTTTCATTTTGGGGGGATTCTCTACCTCACTGGGCCCCGGGGCTATGACTTACTGCAATTTGTAACCCAAATTCAAACGTGACGTTTTAATCTGTAATGGTAATATGGAATTTATGGAAAAGCTCCCAATAGCGCTAATATGTGGGGGGCGTGGTGAGGCTTTGCCGATTGGCGCTACCATGGCCTGTCAATCTACTCCACAGTCATTCACGGGCCCCCTGCTTGCTCTGGCCCCAGGGCTTCAGCCACGCCTAGCCCAACGGTTAACACGGCCCTGTATAAGATTGTCAGTCCTGAAACTTTACAGTGTGTTTGTGGCCATAAGCATATGTTGATTTTGAATGTTGAAAAAAAACTTCTAAATTGTCCTACATTGCTGCAGAAGTACCAACCTAGTGTTTACGTGAACACGCAAGGAGGGTCAAACATCCTTTACAAAAAAAGGTAAAACAGCAATGTAAGCAAGGTAAAACAGCTATTTTGAAGTTGGAGGAGAAAGTGAGATTGGAGTTTTTCAGCATACCCTAACTGTATTGAACAAGAATGCACAGAGTTCAGGCGGAGCTAGACAAGATGAGCATTTGAGGTTAAAAAGTATATAAATTGTCAGTTTTTTTTTAGTAAATAACTGATTGTTTTGCTAGATAAGACATTTATCTAGTTTTAAATGCGTATTTAAAGTGAGAAGGTTACATAAAAAGCGTGTATTTTTAGGTTAGAGTTTAAATTTTGATGTTAAATCCACTATTGTGTTGTACGTGTTCTACAGTCTATCCACAGTTAAATTACATAAGAAGTAACTGTAATTAAATTACAGAAAAAAATAAGAGTAATCCCTTACTTTACTTTTTCAAGGAAAAGTAATTAAATTACAGTAACTAATTACTTAGTAACTAGTTATACCCAACACTCAACAGCTTATATTGGCATTTTTAATAAACACAAATGACTTTGTATAGCCAAAAATGTTTTATCTGCTTAATGCTACAATTCACAGAGTTGAGAACATTTCTTTTAAAACAACATTGTTACTAATAACAAAAGTCATTATGATACTTTTAAAAGGCATATGTAGCATTAATTATAATACAGTTGCTTACATTAGTAAATTGTCAGGGAATTGTGTGTGTGGAAAATTTTACATACTGACAAGGCGATACAGTATAAGATCTATCATAAGGAAAACCCATATTTCATAATTTCACAGTGTTTCAAAATAATTTCTTGAAAAATTGAAGGAAAATCATGAAACCATACATTGTGTTTTTATAGAATTTTATAATATTTTACAGTATTTGGATGTTTGCATGATTTTGAAAGACTAAACACAAAGACATATGTAAAGACTTTTACATATACATTGTTTTTATCTAAAGTAACTAAAGTAAAAAAAGTAATAAAAAAAAAAACTTTGCATCATTAAAGAGACAAAAAACAGCTTAAAATTACTCTTAAATTCAACATTCTTGATGTTCTCTATTCTTGATGAGGTTTGATCCATATGTAAATTAAGCATTAACGTTCATTAAGCAACACCATGTTAAGCAAATAAATTTCCTAATTCTCTTATAATAATCAGCTTTCGTTGTTTTAATCGTACGTTTTCTGATTGCTTTGTGGCTACAAGGCACTAAAAGCGTTCTTTATCTTCACAACTTTCATGGCAAGAGTCTTCATTCGCTTCTCTCTCTCCACCATGATTTTACGCTCTTTTTCAAGCAAACTTTCTCCTTTAGCAATCTTTTCCAGGATGAGAGTTTCTTGTTTCATTTTCTCAAGTCCAGCAATGCGGTCCTCAAAGCCAGGACTTTTTTCCTCTTTCTCGGTTTTGATCAGGATTTCGAGATATTCCGCTGTGGAGAGAGATTTTGGCTTCAGTGCAATTTCATCTAGTCTTCTTAAGCAATCAGAGGACAATTTGATGAGCTTCAGTAGTCTGTCCTCAATTACATGAAATTCGTTTTCAAGTGCATCAAGCATTTGCTTTGTGTCCATGAACTTTCCTTTAGCGGCCATGAAGTTGTCTTTCAGCTCTTTAATGGTTTTTTTCTCTTTTTTTGTTTCATACGTCCACATGAAATTTTCCCTTGAATGACCAGAGTAATGGCAGTTTTCAGGGCAGATAATGCAGTGGTCATTCTCCATCACAGCACAAGTTTGCACAGCATCTTCTGCAGGGAGGAAGCAGTTGGAGTGGCATGTGAAGAAGCAAGTGTTGCAATTCATGGTAAAACAGTTTACAGGGGTTCTGTTTGCTTTCATCACCTCTACCTCTTGTTCGAAATTCTCATTTTGTGCCATGCTGTCACTCTCACTTTCCAAACATTGCTTGAATTTTTTTATCTCACTTAGTTTAGAGAGACCTGCAGTTATTTGAGGGGTCAGACTTGCCATAGCTTTCTCAAGGCGCTCTCGTTCCTCCAAGACCTTTATAGTCAGTGTGAGATCTTTACTTTCAATGGTCCCCAGTGTTTTGAAAAAAGCCTTCATCTGTTTAAAGGTTTTGTCCCAGACAAGCTCTGTCAGTTTATCTCCTCCATCATCCTCATTATCATCATCTGAATCATTGTCAGAGGTTGTAGGCTGTACTATTTTTTTGTCTGCATACACAGCTGAGTTGTTGAACTTGAAATGGGTGGGCTGTCCCTTTTTATTCTTTTGACAGGGCAGATCTGCTGCTTTGATGGCTTCTAACACTGGGATGTCTTTACCATCTGCAAATGTCACCAGAACTAGGATGTTCTCTGCGACGTCTTTGCCAAAAATTGACAAAACTGAGTCAAAGATGTATTTCTGGTTGGCACTCAGGCGGGCAAGAGAGGCTTGGACGACGAAGCAGACGGCATCAATGTGATCAATTCCCAAAGGGCTACAAAGGAAGCTTTTGATCTGCTCTGTAATCAGTTTATCATGTGCGATTCCTCTTGTGTCACCAAATCCTGGTGTGTCTACAATTGTAAGGGAGTAGGGAATTTCAAAGCCAGGCTGATTGTACATCTCAAAAGATGAGACAATAGATGTCTGACTCTCGGCCTGTGTGCGATTGGTCACTTCGTTGATTAGTTTGAAGCGATATGCATCCTGCCACTTTATGCCCAGTACGTAATTGGCCATCACGTTGATGAGCGTGGTTTTTCCTGCACCTGTTGATCCCAAAAGAAGAATGACTTTGTTTTTCACATCCTCCACTTTTCTTCCAAAAACATACTGATTAAAACTTACATTCTCTGCCATTTTTTGGTGTAGTAGCAGTGAATGAATTGATGGATTGCCCCTTTTTATTTGTGAAGATTGAGTCAAGAACAACCCACTCCCATCTTTATTTGATTCTTTACCCTTAAAACTGGCCGAAAACACCGTTTCAGGACTGGGGAGACTCACTCCATCATTTCCACATTTTGCATAAACTCTGACTGTGTAATCTTTGTCTTGTTTCAGTCCCTCAAGAGTGCACTCCCTGTTTGTAGATTTCACAGACTTCCAAGACTTTTCATTTTCTTGATCCTTTGCACATTCTCTGTACTCCAACACATAACCAGTGATCAGAACGTCCTCACACACAGATTTAGGAACATCCCAGACTACAGTTGCAGTCTCAGATTCTACTTGTTTTACTGTAGGTGCTCCAGGAGGAGCACATGGACGAGTCCTGAAGAATGATGTTGTGTCACTTGTCAGACTTACTCCTGGACGACACACAGCCTTGCAGGTAAAACAATATTCTTTATATAGTTTTAACTGCTTGACGGTGACCTGATCAGAAACCCCTTCAGTAAACACCTCTGTCCATTCAGAGCTCTGAGCAGACTGATATGAAATACAGTACGAGTTCACAAACTTAACACCGTGGTCAGGAGGTTTGATTTGCAGATGTATGCAGTCATGTTCAGCACTCAAGAAAACCGGCATTGGTGGTTTTGAGGGAAGCTCGTACTCTGAGCTGATGAGTCTCCCTCTTTCATAAACGTGAATTGAAGAGGCGGTTCTGCGTTCATCTGGGATTGATGCAATGCAGAATTCAATGTTCGTTCTTCCTTTATTGGCTTCTTTAAAATCTAGGAAGGCCTGTATGGTTTCCCTGGTCAGTGTAGTTGCATCTACTGATAAAAACCATTTCTCTGTCTTCTTTGAGGAGTTTTGATCATATTTTATTTGCTCTCCATTGTTACAGGATTGAGCCTTCAGGTAATTCTCCAAGTCTGAAAGGTATGGTTCCTTTTCATTTAAGGAAGTGAGTGCAAAAGCTATCACATAGTTATTGGATGCTTTCAAGACAACTTTGTCCAACTCGTTGCTGGATGAAAGAACAGGAACATCTTTCATGATGTCGAGGTACGATCTCACAACATTCATCTCTCGCTCTCGGTCATTTAGATACTTGGTTACCAGAGCACCGTTAAATGGGGATCTTTCTTTGTCATTCAGGGTATCAACAAGCTCCTGTTCTTCTTTTCCTCCACCCCTTATGGATGGAAGAACCTTGCAGAGATGTTTCTGAAAAACAATTTTATAATCTGAACAGAGGTTTTTACATTTTCTGATCTTAGCTGTGATTTCAGGGAATTCAATGGCAATACTGTTCCTCATCAGGTCTTGACATTGAATGTCACAGTTATGCAGTTCTTCCATGATCCGTTGGACTCGTCGTATTAAGCTAACACTGATCTCCCTGACTAACTGAGCGGCTGCTGAGTCTAGTTTTTTTAGAGGGTAAAGCCATGCAGTCATGGGCACGGCATTCTCTCCACATTCTCCCAACAGTTTTGGCAGTTCTGAATACACCTTGATGGCATCAACATAAGAGACCGGATTGTTTTCCAGAGCAAAATCTCCATGAAAAGTGCAGCTGAACTTGTCAATTTTCTCTTGTTCCATGTCATTCATTTTCAAAGATGCCTGACCCTCTATTGATATTGTAGGAATCTTTTTGATTGATGCTTGGAGGTCACCTTGTATCTTTTGATGGTTTTCATTGGACGAAACCTCACGATCAAAAATGAAGAATGCTTGAGCTCCATACAGTAGAGCCGTAACAACATGTGTGGCCGAGCCTTCCTGAAACACATTAGAGTGCTTTACATTCCCTGCGCCAAGGTGCTCCATAGTTAACTGCTCAAAGCGTGAGGTTGTATGATAATGTAAGGTGACACGAGACTGATGTTTCGATGACTTCTTGTCATTTAAATAGTCTGCTGACCCTTTCACACTGACTAATCCACAGAGAAAGCTGGCTTCAAGAGACGCAGAGACATGAAGAGCACTGACTTTGTCTTCGCTTGAATCTGAGGCAATGATTTTGAAGTCAGTGTTCGGCTGTGGCCGTACATTAATATTCTTCTGCAGCATCTCAGCATCCCAAAGGGTTATTCCTTGGACAAATAAAAAAATAAATAATAGTAATAAAAACATAGACTAGATTGTGATATTAGAGTGATAACAGAACTTCAACCTTTTCACCGTTTGTATCACTCCGCTTGCGATATTTCTCACAGCAAGTGTCGTGTTGAACAAACAAACCCACTATAATTTTGAAAAATACTGTTTTTGTGAGTTTTTTAGGCGTACTTGTTTAGACTTCAGATATGTGGTTTGTTAATAAAGATAGCATCTGTCTAAAAATTTGCCTGGATGTTTTCGGAGATGTGGGCTCCAGGACATCAGCGGTCATTCAGTGCTCATAAACCCGCCGAGAGCAGCTCATCACAGCCAGATCTTCTGGAATTTACCACTGGCTCTGACATCTCTATAGTGGTTAAACATGAGATATAATTAGTTTTGGGTAAATCTCACGGGTCTTTGGTCTCATTACTCTATTATTTGTTCCAGAGCAAATAGCTTTGGCTAAAGGCAAGATCTCATCACATTATATTTATTTATGTAACTTCAATGTTGCCATTGTACATTTGACTGCATTGCCTAGCAGCTTTTATGATGGATGTTGTTTATTGTTAATTATTATTATTCAATAAATAATGTTTTATATTAATAATAGTAGTATTTAATAATACTATTTAGTATTGGGAAACAGTCTGTGTGTTCGTGATGGTGATTTTAGTTACACTGTTCCGCCATTAGATGGCAATAAGAGCCTGTGTTTAGGGGTCAGCAGTAAAGACTTTTATAATGAAAGAGACTGAAATGTGGTTGTACACAAGGAAGTTATTTTTACTTTTAACAGCAGCTTGTAAGACACAGCCATCAAATGCACTGAGCAGCGCTGTCATTGGAAATTACCTGTAACAGATGAAAGGATAGTATGACAAAGGTATGGCTTTCCTCAGTGGATATTCAAACTAATGTTTTATTGAGAATATGAGATTGAGGAGTATTATATTGAGGAGTTTCCCTTTTAAAATAATGAAAAAAAATAAATAAATATATATATATATATATATATATATATATATGATGCGATCTGGGAAAAACTGTCAGATGTCGCGCTGGGACGTTTCCAGGAAATTCGAAGAAAAGGTTGAATGTCATTTTTTGTTTAGTGCAGAAAAAAGCAATTTATTGTAGCAAGCAGAAATGACTGTGTCTTTCTCTTATGTTAAGAACGCGCTGCTGAGGTACTTTCCTTTAATACCACAAAAACAGTTACCTATCAAAATAAACCATGTAATATATTTAATAAAGGTGTATCAATTCATATTCTCTGCCAGTCCTGTGTAAACAATGCAGGCACGCAAAGTTTTTTTATTTACTTGTTTTTTAATATCGTGAGATGGCGAAGCGCAACAACGCGGTCTAAAGTACTGCAGCTGCTTACTTAAACAATCTTACTCGTCTCAATCTGCTCAATCTTGGTGATGTCAGTGCCCTAAGTGATGTTATAATAGACTATTTCACATCCAGAGATGAAGGATCGGATGATGAAGTTACTAAAGAGGAGGAGTCCGATGACAGTCTGCTTTTATGCACAGTGCGCGAACATGTTACGCTGCACTCACTTTTACTACAAGGTAGGCTGCATTATTCGTGCTATCTAAACATAAAAGGGGTGATCAAAAGTTCGGAGACTATGCCCATGATAAACAACAGAAAACAGATGTTAGTCTTTTTGTGTAATGATGCAGTATAGCACTTGAAAATCATCGCTATCAGCCAACTTAAGATAGCCATATCTTTGGTTACATTCAAGCTATGGAGAAAATAAAAACAGTTTTGGAAAGGGCTTGAAATATGGCTTTCATATTGTATCAAAACCTAAAAAATGTAAAATTTCACCATTTGTTGGATTTCCAAGATCGCATCACACACATATGTGTGTGTATATATATATATATAATATATATTTATATCACACGAGTAGACCTGAGATATGGCTGTGTATCGGTATGGCTGTCATTCGGCCATAGGTAATCACACCTTGCTGATATACAGCCATTGAGTTTGTACAACAGCTCAATTACCTGCATCTGATCCAGCATTCATTCTTCAGATCAATCTTATATTCTCAGTAAATTGTTAGATTGAATGTCCGATAGGCTTGTACTATCCTTTCATCTGTTAAGATTATTTGCTCTAGAATAAATAATAGATTAATGAGACCAAAGAATGTCCATTATATTTACCCAAAACAAATTCACGAGTTCACCCTACAGACAATAATGAGGAATAAAAGTATGCGTATTTGGCGTGCTAAGGGAGAGGGCTCCGAGCTTGGTAATTCCTCCCGAGCCCGGGGTACTCCCCCCGTCCAGGGAGAAGAGTCCGAGCTCGGCCCCTTAGCCCGGAGCCCGCGATTACCCCTCCTGGAAGGGTTAATGGCGAGAAGTCGGGGTGGAGGAGGGATGCTGACAACTAGAGATGAGGAAGGTAAGGCTGCTTAGTTTATTTTTGGACGTCCTCCTGGGCCGGCGGGATGGACGATGTGATTGCTTATGGTGAATTGGCTGAATTGGTGAGTTAATTATCTGTGCGTGCTTCTCGCAAAATTTGTTAATAAAGCATCACTTCACAAGTTTGCCCTACAGACAATAATGTGTAATAAAAGTATGCATATTTGTCGTGCTGTCCAGGGAGAGGGCTCCGAGCTCAGCAATTCCTCCTGAGCCCGGGGTACTCCCCCCAATCCAGGGAGAGGGGTCTGAGCTCAGCCCCTTAACCCCAAGCCCCCTCTTACCGCCTTAAACTGCAGTGAGTGTGGGACAGCAGCCAAAGCAGGGCGTTGTTAATCCCGCAAAGTTGCTGAGCTTATGAATAGAGGGGTGCTGGACGTCGCTTGGAGAAGAATTGTTAAGGTGGTGTCGGGAGGGTGGATTGAGGAAGCGATCACTGCTGCGGCAGTGAGGAGGTAGAGAAAAGGCTCCTGCGGGAGCGGACACTGCTGCGGCAGTGAGGAGGTAGAGAAAAGGCTCCTGTGGGAGCGGACACTGCTGCGGCAGTGAGGAAGTAGAGAAAAGGTTCCTGAGGGAACAACACTACTGCGACAGTGTGGAAACACAGAAAAGGCTCCTGCGGGAGCAGACACTACTGTGGCAGTGGGGAGATGGAGGGAAAGCTCCTGCGAGGCAGGCACTGCTGCGGCAGTAGGGAAATGGAGGAAAGGCTCCTGTGGGAGCAGTCGTTGCTACGGCAGGGTGGAAATACAGACAAGGCTCCTGCGGGAGCAGACACTACTGCGGCAGTGTGAAAATACAGAGAATTACTGTATTATTTGTTCCAGAGCAAATAGCTTTGGCTAAAGGCAAGATCTCATCACATTATATTTATTTATGTAACTTCAATGTTGCCATTGTACATTGTACAAGAATTGTTAAGGTGGTGTCGGGAGGGTGGATTGAGGAAGCGATCACTGCTGCGGCAGTGAGGAGGTAGAGAAAAGGCTCCTGCGGGAGCGGACACTGCTGCGGCAGTGAGGAGGTAGAGAAAAGGCTCCTGTGGGAGCAGACACTGCTGCGGCAGTGAGGAAGTAGAGAAAAGGTTCCTGAGGGAACAACACTACTGCGACAGTGTGGAAACACAGAGAAGGCTCCTGCGGGAGCAGACACTACTGTGGCAGTGGGGAGATGGAGGGAAAGCTCCTGCGGGGCAGGCACTGCTGCGGCAGTAGGGAAATGGAGGAAAGGCTCCTGTGGGAGCAGTCGTTGCTACGGCAGGGTGGAAATACAGACAAGGCTCCTGCGGGAGCAGACACTACTGCGGCAGTGTGAAAATACAGAGAAAGCTTGTGCTGGGTGGGAAAATAGAGAAAGGGCTCCTACGGGAGCGGTCACTACTGCGGCAGTGTGGAAATACAGAGAAGCTGCTGTTGGAGTGGACACTACTGTGGCAGTGTGGAAATACAGAGAAGGTTTCTACGCGTGGCAGTGGGGAAAACAGAAAAGACTCCTGTGGGTGCAAATGCTGCTGCGGCTGTGTGGGAATTTAGAAAAGGCTCCTGGGGGAGTGGGCACTGCTGCAGCAGTGAGGAAATACAGGGAAGGCTCCTGCGGGTGCGGGCACTGCTACGGCAGTGTGGGAGTATAGAGCAGGCTCCTGCAGGAGCAGTCACTACGGCGGCAGTGGGAGAATGAAGAAAATAGGGGAGAGAGGTTGGCACTGCTGTGGCAGTGTGGGGGTGAGGGCGAGGCTCCTGCGGGAACCAGGAGATGCTGGGCTGGGGTGACAGGCCCGTTATGGATAGGTATGGTGCTACTGGGTGGGTTTTGGAGGCTGGCTAGGTGGGGGTGGACTGGCGTTTTGATAGGGGTGGCTAATGAGAGTGCGGTGGGAGCGGTTTGTCCAGAATTAGCTCTTGAAGGCTTCTGAAGACCAACACCCGAGAACTTGGATCTGGTGCTGGGAGAGGCCTTTTTGTTCTGCTGTAGTTGCTGCACCTATTCTAAATGAGTGGGAGGAGAAGTTGTCGGTTGGGGTACCGGATAGGAGCAGAACGGACTTGAGGTGTTTTTGGAACCAGAAACGGGTCACGGGGCGGTTGAGATCATCTGTGTAGAGAGGGTCGGATGGGAGTATGATCTGAAATGGTGGGGTGGATGGATGGATTGAAGTTGGATGAGATGGCAACTTCTGAGCATCTGAGAAAATCGAAAAAGGCTAGAATGAACATTGCATCGAGGGTGCGGGCAGTGTTGAGGGAATGGTAACCTCTGCGGAGGGTGGAAATGCATTTGGTCAGGATTTTTTGATTTATGGGTTGCCTGCAGTCTGGGTGAGTGGGATTGTTTTTTTAGATGCCTTTGATGAGTAGGGAGGTCTGAGAATTGGATATTTGCGGTGCGGGTGAGCTGTAAACGCCGCTTAGATAACCTTTAATGGTGCTAATTTTGGAGTTTTTTGTTGATGTTTAGATGGGAGATGAACAAAGTGATGGCAAGCAGTGAGAAGTCGGGGAATGGCAATTTGTGGATGGAGTGGAATTCTTTGAAGCTTTTCCATGCTGTCAGATAGGACTGGAGGGTCTTGGAAGCTTGTAAAATGGAACTGAGGGAAGCTTCACGTAGAGCTGACAGTGGATGGTCTATGGGAATATCAGTTGTGAATAGTGAGGTACTGAAGTTGGGAGTGGTTCTGCCTCTGGTGCCAGCAGTCTGAACTTCTGGAAGGCAAAACAAGAGAGAGAGTCAGCTATTTGGTTTTTGGACCTGGGAACGTGCTTTGCGGTTATGATAAACTGGTCGCGGGCCGAGGTCCAAACCAGGCGTCTCAGCAAGGGCATGAGTGTGGGTGAATGGGAACGGCCTTTGTTAATGCAGTGAACGATTGCTTCATTGTCGCAGTGGACTAAGATGCTGGTGGCGGACCACTCTTTACCCCACAGGAGAGCTGCAACCACTAGGGGTATAGCTCGAAAAGGGCTGAGGATGTTTGCTGCTGCGGTAGATTTAGTAGCTGGGGGGGGCCATGTGGATGCAAACCAGCGGCCTTGGTAGAATCCACCAAAGCCAACGGAGAGGGCGGCGTCGGTAAATAATTGGAGGTCAGTGGGGGAGGAAATCAAGTTATTGTAAAAGAAGGAGAGACCGTTCCACTGACTGAGAAAGGAGATCCAGGAGAAAGAATGTCGTGGAGAGCCGAAGCATAGGAGGATGCTGGATGCGGGGAGCTACCACGCTGGGCGACAGCTAAATGCGCCGGAAAATAGAGGAGTTCATTTACAAGGAGAAATCAATTTCAGACATGTTTTAACGCTTGGATAAAAACAAATGCTGATGACTAGAGATGAGGAAGGTAAGGCTGCTTAGTTTATTTATGGGCATTTATTTATAGTTTATATGCGGGATGGACGACATCACTTATATATTTTATGTTAAACCACTACAGAGACATCAGAGCCAACAGTAAATTCCAGAAGATCTGGCCGTGGTGAGGCACTCTCAGCTGGTTTATGAGCACTGAATGCCCGCTGATGCGCTGGAGCTCATATCTCTGAAAAAGTTGAAGCAAATTTTCAAATAGACATTATTTTATAAACAAACCTCATATTTGAAGTCCAAACAAATACATTCTCACCTAAAAATTCCATGACACAAAAACATTATTGTTCTTAAATTATAGTGGATTTGGGCATCTACCATAAAACTCACTGTGAGAAATACAGCAAGCGGAGTGATACATGATACAAATGGTGAAGCGGTTGGAGGAGCTCTGATATCACTCTAATATTTATCATTTATCTCTGTTTACCAGAGAATAATATATCGTGATCATGTTAATATTTAAAGTAATAATAACAATATATTGCCCTAATATTAACATAATAAATGAAGTACATATAAAATGCCTAAATTTGACTATGAGTAGTTTTTGTTTATTGTATTTGTATTGTATTTAGTCGTGGCATAAGAATCAGTAACATTGGCACAGCATGTTGTGTTTAGTTATACATATAGGGTGAAGTCAGGTAAATGATAATACCATCAAATAAGCTATGCATGAGATCTAATGATATTTTTATAAATTGGCATGGGTCTCTTAAATATAAATGCTTTTTAAATGCGAAAAAGTATAATTGTTTTAAAATGATCCGAGTTAGAGTATCAGCAGGTACCTTCTTGAGCCATGGCACAATGTTCAGGTAAAATGGGCCAATATAAAAAGAGAACAACACAGGTAATTTTAGCTGAAATCATTTTATTTTTAACAGTAAATTGCCACTATTGTCTTTATTGTCTGTGCCATAGCAACAACACTATAGGCCTAAATGTATTTCATTAAATAAAAAGTTGAACGAGAATTTCAATAAAGAGTGCAATTAAAAATTAACAGTTCATGTTGTGTAGGTGTGTTTCTGTGCATTGGTGTCTTTTGTTTGTCAAACATTTTGTAAAAGATTAGAACATCTTTGACAAAAGCAAAACAAAACATAAATACACTTTAACATTTCCTGTAGCTACTGTAAGTCTTAACACTGCACGTTTATTTTCCTTTCTCTTCTTTCTTCTTGTCTCTCTTGCTTGTCTTCCTCCCATACTGTATGCATTGCATTTTTTAAAAAGACTGTTAAGATTTTGTATGGACATCATCTAGGCCTATAAACATATTTTCACCCTCAATTTTTGTGTAAAAGTGTGTGCATGTATGCACCCCATTTAGTGACAGAAGAGAAAGGGGAAGAGGAATGGATACATGTCCCCCTCAATTTCTGTGTAAAAGTGTATGTGTATGCAGCCCATTTTAGCTAAAAATTGTGGACCATTTTAGCTTAACCAGTCATTTCTACCTAAAATGACCTTTTTCACAAAAATAGAAGTTTCTTTTTTAAATTAAACTTTTTTATTTGAAAGAGCATGTCAAAACATTCTTCATAAACCTTTGCTTTGTTGGTAAGATTACTTATAATTGTTTTAGTACCCTTATTAGTGATTAATAAAATTTACTATATTATGTAACACTCTGCCCTGCCCGCCTTAAAAAACTCAGACCATTCAAAATTATTGTTGCATGTCAACAAGTGTTGAAGCAAACAATTAAGATCAGTTATTGTGATTGACTGTAAAAATGTGATATGACACTACAACCTTATTTGGCCCTTTTTACCGGACTTCATTTAAGATAATTGAAATCTTGGAAATGTTTTTACCTGGAATGAGGCGATCTCTTCGGGAGTCGTAAAGCATTCCTAATTGAAAAGGGCGGCCAAGACAAGCCAGTTCAATGGTCTCAGAGTCAGACATCTTTCTAAAAGTTGACAAAATAAGCATAACTTTAGATCATTGTTTTTTTTAAAGTACTTAGAAGAATTTTGATTTTTTTAAAAAAGGACTCTTTCTGTGTTGAAAAAATGGAAGAAAGTCAGGCAGGATTGGCACTTCATAGGAGTAAATTATATATAAAATATTTTTTACATTTTCTTTCTGTGGAGTATCTTAGCTTTAAACATTTAATATTGAAAGTTCAGAAAATGTGTAAGACAATAAAAGCTTCACATAAAGGGCATTTTAACAGTAGTAAATATAATTGTTGACAGCATGGTAAAAAGTTGTCAAGATTAACCTTCATTTAACAAAAAGAAGAAAAAAATACAAGTTCTGGTAGTAAATAACAATAAATCAATAAAACTATGCCGTCTATAGAGCAATTATTGGGCAATTACTAGAGCATTTTATGTAAAGGAGACCAAATTGTATTTATGCCATAGTACAGCATTTCAGAGATAACATTATTTATTAGTACATACCTTTTTTATCCAGTATATTATCTCAGAATGATTTGTCTTTCAGTGTGAGTTTCAGACACTGATCATTGTGAACTGAGTGCTGGGGTTTTATAGAGTTAAGGCCACACCTTAAAACAGTGTGATTGGGCAAGTGACAAGTCTCTTAAATAGAAAATTGTGTAGACGTGGTCTGAAAGTCATGTACTGTGACGAGTTGCTTGTGGGAACTAATAAACAAATAAATAAAAAAATTTAATATATAAATGAGTGCAAACTAAGGTTTCTAAGTATTTACAGATGCAATGATGTGCTTTATGTGACAGAAACAAAATGTCTGTGTTTCAGTCATGGCTATATAATTTCACAAAACAATAAAAAACAAATTAGACAAGTTTAAATGGAGCAGTATCTGACCTGGTCAAACTTTCAGTTAGCTTTAATTGTTATTAACTTTTAAATCTGCAGATTAAAGGAGGAGTCCACTTCCAGAGCAACAATTTACATATAATGTACTCACCCCCTTGTCATCCAAGATGCTCATGTCTTTCTTTCTTCAGTCATAAAGAAATGATTTTCAAAATGCAGTTTAAATGCGGCTTCAAACGGTCCCAAATGTGATTATAAACGATCCCAGCCGAGGAAGAAGGGTCTTATCGAAGCGAAATGATTGGTTATTTTCATTTAAAAAATACAATTTAAAATAAATACTTTTTAATCTCAAATGCTCGTCTTGTCTTGCTCTCCCTGAACTCTGTATTCTGGTTCAAGACAGTTAGGGTATGTCAAAAAACTCTGATTGTATTTTCTCCCTCAACTTCAAAAATCATTTCAAAATCATCCTACATCATTGCAGAAGTACTGACCCAGTCCTTGCACCCTTAACAAAAAAAGGTGAAACAGCGGTTGAGGGAGAACATGAGATGGGAATTTTTCAACATACCCTAACTGTCTTGAGCCAGAATACAGGAGTTCAGGGAGAGCAAAACAAGACGAGCGTTTGAGATTAAAAAGTATTTAAATTCTACTTTTTAATGAAAACAACCGATCGTTTCACTAGATAAGACCCTTCTTCCTTGGCTGGGATCTTTTACAACCGCATTTGAGATTGTTCGAAGCCACATTTAAACTGCATTTTGGAAGTTCAAACTTGGGGCACCATACCAGTCCATTATATGGAGATTATATGAATTATATGAACATTATATGAATGTTTTCCTCAAAAAACAATTACTTTATGACAGAAGAACTTAATGACAGAAGATACTTTATCTGACACAGTTTTACTGATGAGTCCTGAGTTATGACAAACCCGGGACAGAGTGGTTAAGTGAATGTGGTCTGGATGGGGGTCATTGTGTCAGAGACACTGTAGAAGAACAGTTGCTTAAAGAGTCCTTTAGCTCGACTCACTTTAATCTTTTCCTGATCTCTGATTATCTGTATCACCTCAGAGCGTTTCCGCTTAATGAAGCGAATCAGTTCAGTAAAGATCCTCTCACTGTTCTCCACTGCAGCTTGCGCAGAGCGGTGGTATGGCACAACGAGAGAGAACCATGAAAATCAGGCAGTTCAATCTGACAACTGTTTTTCTTCTCAGTAAAACTCACCTTGTGAGACTGCACAGACTCTCTCCTGGAGCTTTACAAGACTTCCATGTTCGTACATCTCAGTTTTCAGTCAAGCAATGAATTAATGCATAAATGATTTAAGCAATTATATTTTATTTGCTGACAACAATAGGAAACATGAATAAACGAGTAAGCTTCATAATAAATAAATACATATGCAAGTCAACAAAACTTTATTGAAACTTATTGCTGTAACAATTAAATATTTACAGGCAGTGAATCCCACATCCTACTTCTGCTCTCACGTATTTGCAGACAACTCTCCTTGAGAAAATGGAAAAAAAAAACAAACTAAATTTCACTGAGATTAGACAATGTTTGGGGTGTGCTCAAGTTCTGTCTTAACGACCATAACAGCATGTAATTAATAATAATAAAAAAACAGTAAACTGTAAATTATGCTCTGTTTGACAGAAACCTGACTAAAACCAGATGATTACATTACTTTAAATGAGTCTATACGCCCCAAGATTACTGTTATAAACATGAGCCGTATACAAAAGGTAAAGGGGGAGGTGTTGCCACAATTTCTAGTAATATTTTTAATATTTCTTAGAGGTCTGGTTTCAAGTACAACTCATTTAAAGTAATGGTGCTTCATATAACATTATCCAGAGAATCAAGTATTAACAATAAATTCCATGTGGTTTATCAGTAACAACTTAATACTGTATATAGGCCACCAAGGCACCATACAGACTTCATAAAAGAATTTCCTGATTTTCTATCTGAGTTAGTGCTGGCTTCAGATAAAGTCTTCATTGCTGGTGATTTTAATATATATGTTGATAATGAAAAAGATGCCTTGGGATCAGGATTTGTAGACATTCTGAACTCTATTGGGGTTAGACGACAAGTTGTCAGGATCATTATCTAGTCTTGTGTATACTCCATATAGTTAAAGCTGCAAACTCAACTCCTTGTTACAAATATGGTAGAACCATCACTTTGACCACAAAATACTGCTTTGTGAATAATTTTCCTGACTTATCTCAATTCCTCAGCATATCCAATAGCTCAGAAAAACTTGATGATGTAACTATTGACTCTCTCTTCTCTAGCACTTTAGATACGGTTGCTCCTTTACGCTTAAGGAAGATTAACGAAAACAATGGCTAAATGAACAAAAATAAAGCAAATTGACATTTCCCTACAGCACAGCAGCAATGCCTTTACGAACCACTTTGCTTCCAACATCGATACTACTAGAGATGAAATTATCTCTTAAGCTGTGTGCAGCCGTCAGCCACAGTATCGCATCGCTATAGATCCACTTAAGAATAATTCCACTCTTTCTCTACTATGGGGAGGAAGAATTGTATAAACTTGCTTCCAGAAATCATAGATCCACTTCTGAGTATTATTAATTCGTCATTGTCATTAGGATATGTCCCAAAAACCTTCAAAGTGGTTGTGAAATCTGTGCATGCTCACTCAGCCCAACAACTTATAAAGGATGAATGAGGCAACTCATCTTATGATTCTGTAGATGTATTATGTATGGGGATTGTTTGTACTATATTGTTAAGGGAAAATACATTTGCACTGCTTTTTCTTTGACCCTTTTATAGTTGCATAGCACTGCAGACATAGTTCCAGCCTGAACTAGTTCCTTATTTTACTTAGCGCATTGCCACAGTAACCAAAATGTGTTATTTCGTTTGCATGTTTTGCCTTATTTTTCTCTCTTCAGTTTGTTGCTGTTTAACAGCTTAAACACCCTAGACATGCAATATAAGATGCACAAGCACAATAGACTTGACTTTAAGTGAACTGCCTTGTGGGAAAATCTCGGGAAATCTGGGAAAATAAATACGTTTTCTCCTATAATGCCTGATGACTTTGGAGAACACCTGACAAGAGATCATAGACCATTCCTTCATACAGAATCTCTCCAGATTCTTCAGAATACCAGCTCCATGTTGGTGGTTCATCTCTTAAGTTCAACCCACTCATTTTCTACAGGCTTCAGGTCAGGGAACTGAGACAGCCATGGCAGAAACTTCATTTTGTGCTCAGCGATACATTTCTGTGTTGATTTTTAAAATACATTTCCACTGCTTTTTTCTTTGACCATTTTATAGTTGCATAGCACTGCAGACATAGAACTAGTTCCAGCCTGAACTAGTTCTTTATTTTACTTAGCGCATTGCCACGGTAACCAAAATGTGTTATTTCATTTGCATGTTTTGTGTTATTTTTCTCTCTTCAGTTTGTTACTGTCTAACAGCTTAAACACCCTAGACATGCAGTATAAGATGCACAAGCACAATAGAGTTGACTTTGAGTGAACTGCCTTGTGTCTCTTTCCAATGTGTCTCTGATGTTTTCTCTAGTTAAGCGAGTTAGCTGGTATGCTGGGGGTGTTAGTAAACTGTGCCATTATTTATAAAGAATAATTTGTTGCATTAGAAGCACAAAATGATGCCATTAGCACAGGTCAAGTTTACTCGGAATGCCATTGCAATGTGTCACTAAAAGTAACGGATAGTGTGACTTCAGTTTGTTAGTATAACATTAACGTTAGTAAAATGGGTGTTCAACACTGTTACAGTCTTTACATATATATATATATATACATATATATATATATATATATATATATATATATATATATATATATATATATATATATATATATATATATATATATATATATATATATATATATATATATATTTATATATGCATTGTTTATCCTTTTTGATCTTTCGTTCAAAAAATGTTCTAAATTCTAACCTTTCATTGAAGTAAAACAATGTAAAGTGGGGGGAAAATCTCATTATGAAATAAATACGTTTTCTCCTATAATGCCTGATGAGTTTGGAAAACACCTTACAAGAGATCATAGACCGTTCCTTCATACAGAATCTCTCAAGATTCTTCAGAATACCAGCTCCATGTTGGTGGTTCATCTCTTCAGTTCACCCCACTCATTTTCTACAGGCTTCAGTTCAGGGAACTGAGACAGCCATGGCAGAAGCTTCATTTTGTGCTCAGCGATACATTTCTGTGTTGATTTTGAAATACATTTCCACTGCTTTTTTCTATGACCATTTTATAGTTGCATAGCACTGCAGACATAGAACTAGTTCCAGCCTGAACTAGTTCTTCATTTTACTTAGCGCATTGCCACGGTAACCAAAATGTGTTATTTCGTTTGCATGTTTTGCGTTATTTTTCTCTCTTCAGTTTGTTACTGTCTAACAGCTTAAACACCCTAGACATGCAGTATAAGATGCACAAGCACAACGGAGTTGACTTTGAGTGAACTGCCTTGTGTCTCTTTCCAATGTGTCTCTGATGTTTTCTCTAGTTAAGCGAGTTAGCTGGTATGCTGGGGGTGTTAGTAAACTGTGCCATTATTTATAAAGAATAATTCATTGCATTAGAAGCACAAAATGATGTCATTAGCACAGGTCAAGTTTACTCGGAATGCCATTGCAATGTGTCACTAAAAGTAAAGGATAGTGTGACTTCAGTTTGTTACTATAACATTAATGTTAGTATAATGTGTGTTCAACACTGTTAAAGTCTTTATATATATATATATATATATATATATGCATTGTTTATCCTTTTGATCTTTCGTTCAAAAAATGTTCTAAATTCTAACCTTTCATTGAAGTAAAACAATGTAAAGTGGGGGGAAAATCTCATTATGAAATAAATACGTTTTCTCCTATAATGCCTGATGAGTTTGGAGAACACCTGACAAGAGATCATAGACCATTCCTTCATACAGAATCTCTCCAGATTCTTCAGAATACCAGCTCCATGTTGGTGGTTCATCTCTTCAGTTCAACCCACTCATTTTCTACAGGCTTCAGTTCAGGGAACTGAGACAGCCATGGCAGAAGCTTCATTTTGTGCTCAGCGATACATTTCTGTGTTGATTTTGAAATACATTTCCACTGCTTTTTTCTATGACCATTTTATAGTTGCATAGCACTGCAGACATAGAACTAGTTCCAGCCTGAACTAGTTCTTCATTTTACTTAGCGCATTGCCACGGTAACCAAAATGTGTTATTTCGTTTGCATGTTTTGCGTTATTTTTCTTTCTTCAGTTTGTTACTGTCTAACAGCTTAAACACTCTAGACATGCAGTATAAGATGCACAAGCACAATAGAGTTGACTTTGAGTGAACTGCCTTGTGTCTCTTTCCAATGTGTCTCTGATGTTTTCTCTAGTTAAGCGAGTTAGCTGGTATGCTGGGGGTGTTAGTAAACTGTGCCATTATTTATAAAGAATAATTAATTGCATTAGAAGCACAAAATGATGCCATTAGCACAGGTCAAGTTTGCTTGGAATACCATTGCAATGTGTCACTAAAAGTAAAGGATAGTGTGACTTCAGTTTGTTAGTATAACATTAACATTAGTATAATGTGTGTTCAACACGATTACAGTCTTATATATATAAAAAAAAAAAACTTTACTCAAATAAAGATTGCATTAAATTGTATTGTGTTTTAGCATCAATTTATGTTAAATTTAGTGATTCATCTGCGTACCACTAGAGGGTAATCACTAGTTATTAAGCCTCTCATTAAAAAAAAAAAACCCACAACTTGATGCCAAAGAATTTGTTAATTACAGACTGATCTCGATTTCCCTTTTCTGTTACAGATACTAGAAAAGGTAGTATCTTCACAACTACTTTCCTTTTTAGAAAAAAAAATGGTGAAATGGTACCTCAATCTAAAGGTGTAACAATTACCAGACCCCCAATTCTTGGTCTACATTTTAGAGTGCATTTTATGTATTTTCTTATTAACTGGTAAAACTACACATTCTCAACAATTATATTTTTAAGCAGTGTACTGGTAGTTAGTTAGTATGCTAGTCTGTAAAATAGGGCCCAATAACCATGTTAATTTTAAGGAAATTTCTGTATTGATTTTTCAAGTTTTTTTTTATTTAAAATTACACATTGTGTTTTATGTATTCAGGTTTAAATAATCTCTCCAGTTCTCCAGCTGTGATCCTTGGAGAGTCTTTGGCCACTAAAACGCTCCTCCTTACCAACCAACGTGTCTATTACACACTTTGGCATGATACCGGGTTGTTTTGTGGCTATTAGCATTGATTTTGAATATCAAAAAACTCCCATCTCACTTTCTCCACCAACTTCAGAATCGCCCTACATCGCTGCAGCAGTACCGACCCAGTGTTTACAAAGTGAACATGTAGGGAGGGTTAAACACCCTTTACAAAAAAAGGTAAAACAGCAATGTAAATGAGGTAAAACAGCTATTTTGAAGTTGGAGGAGAAATGAGATGGGAGCTTTTCGACATACCCAAACTGTATTGAACAAGAATGCACAGAGTTCATGCAGAGATAGACAAGATGAGCATTTGAGGTTAAAAAGTATGTAAATCGTCAATTATTCAGCCCCCCCCCCACCCACCACCACCACCACAAAGTTCATGTTTTTCTTTCTTCAGTCGTAAAGAAATTATGTTTTCTGAGGAAAACATTTCCTTAAAGAACCTTTGCAAAGTGAACATGCAAAAAAGATCAAACACCCTTAACAAAAAAGGTAAAATAGTGATATAGGACGATTTTGAAGTTGAGGGAGAAAATAGAATTAGAGTTTGACATTAAAAAATATAGAAATTGTATTATTTTTTATGAAAATGACCAATCGTTTTGCTAGATAAGATCCTTCTTCCTCGGCTGGGATTGTTTACAATCTCATTTGGGATCGTTTGAAGCCACATTTAAACTGCATTTTGTAAGTTCATTATATGGAGAAAAATCCTGAAATGTTTTCCTCAAAAAACATAATTTCTTTATGACTAAGGAAAGAAAGATATGAACATCTTGGATGACAAGGGGGTGAGTACATAATCTGTAAATTGTTGTTCTGGAAGAGGACTTCTTCTTTTCTTCTTCAAATTCAATTCCATAAGAAGTAACTGTAAATAAAAGTAAATAAATTACAGTAACTAATTACTTAGTAACTAGTTATACCCAACACTTGCCATAGCTAATATACTGTAGCTTTTGTAGCTTATAGCATTTTTAATAAACACAAATGACAAAAATGTTTTTTTTTTCTGGGGCAGTCTTAATGTTAAAATTCACAGAGTTGAGAACATTTCTTTTAAAACATTGTTACTAATAACAAAAGTCATTATGATACTTTTTAAAGGCATATGTAGCATTACAGTTGCTTATAATAGTCAGGGAATTGTGAAAATTTTACATACTGACAAGGCGATACAGTATAAGATCTACCATAAAGAAAATCCATATTTCATAATTTCAAAAAGTTTCAAAATATTTTCTTGAAAACTTGAAGGAAAATCATGAAATCATACATTGTTTTCATGGAATTTCATAGTATTTTACAGTATTTGGATGTTTGCATGATTTCGAAAGACTAAACACAAAGACTTTTACATATACATTGTCTTTATCCAAAGTAACTTAGAAAAAAACTTTATTACAGAGACCAAAAAAAGCTTAAAATTACTCTAAATTCTGCATTCTTGATGTTCTCTGTTCTTGATGAGGTTTGATCCATATGTAAATTAAGCATTAACTTTCATTAAACAACACCATGTTAAGCGTGTTTTTCCTAATTCTCTTATAATAATCAGCTTTCATTTTATTTTAATCGTACGTTTGCTGATTGCTCTGTGGCTATAAGGCACAAACAGCTTTCTTAATTTTCAGAACTTTCATGGCAAGAGTCTTCATTCGCTTCTCTCTCTCCACCATGATTTACCGCTCTTTTTCAAGCAAACTTTCTCCTTTAGCAATCTTTTCCAAGATGAGAGTTTCTTGTTTCTTCCTCTCAAGTCCAACAATGCAGTCCTCAAAGCCAGGACTTCTCTCCTCTTTCTTGGTTTTAATCAGGATTTCGAGATATTCGGCTGTGGAGAGAGATTTTGGCTTCAGTGCAATTTCATCTAGTCTTCTTAAGCAATCAGAGGACAATTTGATCAGCTTCATTAGTTTGTCCTCAGGTGGCATGTGAAAAAGCAAGTGTTGCAATTCATGGTAAAACAGTTTACAGGGGTTCTGTTTGCTTTTTATCACCTCTGCCTCTTGTTCGAAATTCTCATTTTGTGCCATGTTGTCATTCTCACTTTCCAAACATTGCTTGAATTTTTTTTATCTCAGTCAGTTTAGAGAGACCTGCAGTTATCTGAGGGGTCAGACTTGCCATGGCTTTTTCAAGGTGCTCTCGTTCCTCCAAGACCTTTATAGTCAGTGTGAGATCTTTGCTTTCAATGGCCCCCAGTGGAAAAAAGCCTTCATCTGTTCAAAATACGTATTTAGTTGTGTGTGTGTGTGTTGTGTTGCTCCGCGCAGCTTGTAGGTCTTTGGCTAACGTTAACTGGCTGACAGCTTTATCTGTTCACTCGCTATAGAGCATGGGAATCTACGTCATTGCGCATTGCGTTCTGGGTAGTCGCCGCCATGTTTTAGGACACACTAAATAGCGTACAATGACAAGTAGGTTTACTCTGTGTGTGAAGACGATGCAGGTGGTGACGTAGCGCAAATCCATGAATGCATATTCCTAAGTAAAGTAAACGCTTATGTATTTAATCATATATCATATTGCCCTAATTTCATTAAGGGATGAAGTGCAATAAGTTTTACTGGACTTAAATTGAACAAATACACGATTTCTTACAAAGAGAAATGTAAATCGGATGAGTTGCTTTATGAACAATGACGGTGATCGCAACGAGTCATATCACAGAATAAATTACATTTCCAAACGTGTTATTCATAGCGTAAGCACTTACAAATTCATGTGGATCGGAAATTATGAATCTGTAATTAATAATAAATACAAGCGACAAAGCCATATTTTGAAGTTGTTTATTTTCATTGAGCTGTTTTCGCCATTGTGTTGTTTCAAGCTGAAAAGCATAAAACTGCGCTTCATTTTAGATCCGTTCTCCACTCCGGTCATGTCAGCAGATATGGCAGTTTATGTCACAGCAAGCGTTCTCCATTCTAATGTGTTTTTAAATGTACAGTATAAATTTTAACATCTACCTCCACTATTACCCAGTCTAGACTGTAGTGTCCATGTCCGAAAGTCCCAGAATGCCATGCGTTGCTGACGTCACGTTCCCGTAGTCTATTGTCTAGAAATGTGTCGATGAATAGTGAATGTTTGCCGTTGTTATTACTTAAAGTTCTGATAAATAATAGAACAATACGTTGGTGTACTAGCTGCAGTGCTTTATCAATACGTTTCTGCGTTAGGTTGACCATATTCTATGGCTGTTTGGGTGTTGTTGTTTACCACCGTGTTGTGGGTTAGAGTAACGGTGATGTGCGCTCAATGTTTGAAATTTTCTGCACACAGTATCGTTAAACCAATCACAAAAGACTGGGTCATCGGACCAATCACCTCAGATTAGTGTACCGCAAAGGAGTGGTTTGGACAAATGATTTGCTTTAACAAACCATTTGGGAGTCGTTGAGCAAATAAGGTAAAAATAAATGCATATTATAAGACAATATAAGACAGTGTTTTTTGACCTCGCATGCATGCCAATTTGTTGTTGGGGACTCCCAAAACCTAAATATGAACCTTTTATAATCCATAATAGGGTCACTTTAAGAAACATTTTGAAATTGTTCTCATTATCAGTCACTCTTGTAAATATTGTAAAATTCTAATTGTTCACAAGTAATATTTTTTGTTACATCTGCTAATTCTATTTGACAAGGAATATATTTGGGCCAAAAAAGTCAGCACATAGGAGTAGGAAGTAGTAATGTTCTTTTGAACTTTTTATTCAGTGACTTTTTATTCATCGTATTTGTCTTTTTTCTGAAAAAATGAGCCGATCCATTACTCAGAAACTGATACGTTTTGAGGTCCATTGCACCACTACATATTAGATCAATAGTGTTGCATTTGTACTAGTTCTGATTCTAAACAGCAGACAGAAAACACTGGTATGATTGCTGAAATATTCTTAAAAGTCATTGTAATCTCCACTGTCAGACAAGAAATTTAGCAGTAGTATTTTACTGGGGCACTGTGGACTAAATTGTAGACATTTATTGTATATCCTTTTGGCTTCAGTAAAGGAGAGACCTGTAAAAGACTTGAAAAACCTGTTGAAAATTTTGTCATATGTATAATTTCTTCATACATTGACAAACTCTGTATGTTTTGCAGAAACGGCTATGCTGTATGCTTTAATAATTATAAATAATTATTAGGTATATATTTGTATTCACAAACGACAATAATTTTCAGTGCTAGATACCATTTCTACCAAGTGCTTAGCAGTGCACACTATACTTCCAGTGCTTTTCAGTAAGAAAAGAAAAACTGAAATGGATCTTATTGTCATCCCGCAATCGATCAGCAAGTAAACTGCGTTTGCCAAAAAATAAACTGTTGTCCTTTATGATTTTAAGTGTATGTCAGGATCATTTCCTAGGTCAATGGTAAAACAAATCTGTTGATAATTTCTCATACCTGTCAAACAAAATTCATAAGGTAAGTAAAAATATGCATACTCTGCTTTGATGGTGAAAATAAAATGTAGAACTTTATTTTGATAGCATCTCTTAAAACAAAAAGTTTACAAAGTGCTTTACAGTAGACATATGGAAGAGAAAAATAAAATCTTTTAGGTGATGTGCATCTATATTTCTGTATGATGAATAGAAATTAAACCACAGAAACAGTTTAACCAACTGTCTTGTTTTCTTTTTGTTCATTTTGCTTCTCTAGGTGAATTCTTTTCCTTTCTTCTTCCTCTTTAAATCTGTTCTCTTTGTAGATTTTATTCTTCTCTTCTTCTTTCATTTTCTGTATATTTCTTTCATGTTCAATTCTTTGGCGTTGTTCCTGGAGGGCATATCTTTCTTCTTGGATTCTGCTTAGTTCCTCAGCTGCTCTTTGCTTGTCTCTCGCTCTCTCCAATTCTGCTTCATGTTGCATTCTTCTAAGTTCTTCCTCCATTCTCCTTTTTTCATTTTCAGCTGCTCTTTGCTCGTCTCTCGCTCTCTCTAATTCTGCTTCTTGTTGCGTTCTTCTAAATTCTTCCTCCCTTCTCCTTTGTTCATTTTCAGCTCTGTTACGTTCCATAATTTCAGCAGAGTTATCATTTCCCATTTTCAGTGTTTTGAAAAGCTGTTGAGAGAAAGAGAAACATTTGTTCACTAAAGTATTAGAAATTTACAAAGTACCGGTACATTCAAACATATTCATTCAAACACAAACATCCTGTTATATGCTACATGTAAGGGGTGTTCCCATTAAAATTCCCATTAAATGAAATGACAGTAGAAATATTGTTTTCATTTAAAATTTGCAGGCTTTATCTTTTTTTTATTCTTAAAAAATTGTTCTAAAGAAAGAAAACTGTACTTATTTTCTGAGGTCTTTTAAGTGCTTGTTTTACTGATCCACATCTGTCGTGAAATTTAGCATGTAATCTGAGGTTTCCTCTGCAGCACTTTGAATGTTATAACTATAAAAGGTTTTTTTTTCATATAAACACATGAATTTTTATTGTCAGATTAATTATAGCATTTTTAACACCCCTAATTTAAAAGTTTTTTTTCTTCTTCTCAGAATATATAAAGTCTGTAAAATAGTACATTGGACTGTTTTGTACTATAAGAAAAGATTTGTGCACATAAATCTGTAATCATACAGTAATCCAACCACTAAATGGCATCGTATTTTTCATAAAGTAGGCAGTCTTTACCGTTTGCTGATGACAGTTTCTTTCCTCAGGTTTTGCTCAGTTTCTGCCTTCCGTATCCTAAACGAGACATTAATGCTTGTGTTATGAAAAGAAAGGTTATATGCTGAATATTCTGTAGTTGGAAACTGATGTTTAGTTGTAAATGTAGAAGCAGTCATGCCTCGTGATTGACATTATGCCTCGTGATTGTCATGACAGTTATCAAAAATGTGGTCTTTGGGACTTGCAATAGAGCTACTGAAAAAACTACAGCCATCAGTAAAACAGTTAAATAACATACCTGTTTCTTAATACTTCAGTATTTTGTGGATTTTGTCTTGGCTCATCCAGTTCTCGGGTACAGTTGGTGTGTGTGTGAAAACTACTAGAGTAAGGCACTTTTATACAGTGCTGAGGTGTGACAATGCTGTGAGTGGACACATCTGTCACTGATCGGCCAATGAGACTGCAGTGTTGTGGAGGACATGAGAAGTTGGGTATTTTAGCATTTCCTTTTAAATCAGTCTTATATTCTTTATTTTAGGTGTGTTAACTGGCAATTTTAGTGTTTGCTTTTTTGCTTTTTCAAAGTAAGTGACAATACATTGAGGCAATGCAACCAAGGAAAGCAAGGAAGTTTGTCAGGCAATAAAAGTGTAGATAGGTTATATTTGTTAATAATCTAATACTAACTTGAAGTTCTTCACCTAAGTGCGTCAGCTCCACCGACTTTATAGTTGGCTACTGAAGGGTCATGCATTGAAAAAAAAAAAGGCCCACTAGAGGGCGGCAGTTTAGCCACTGAAATAGATTTATTTTTTACAAATGCATGCAAACCATTAAATTAAGACAAACAACTGAAAACAATGGAGGACCCTGCACATTGAAAAATGGTGCAAACGGGGTACCCTGAGTGTTGAAAAAGTGACGCTAAAGGGGTCCTGACCAAGCATCAGTATGTGATGAGTTGGGAGTGAAAACGTGTTGCAAAAATAGCCTACAAATAAAATGACCATCCTGGCAAGTATTTTCATAAGCACTGTCTGGTTTTTCATAAGTGAATAAACAGTTGCAAAGAGAAAAGTTTCCAAAATGAAATTTAGGTGTTTAACGCAGTTAAATAAATAATACATAAATAATATTCAGTGATGTGATATGTTCTCTGAGTTAAGTAATGTCTGGCGCAGTTGCAGCTGGTACTTATTACTAAAACATGAAAGCAAACAATAGCATTGATGTTATTGATATTGATAGTCAACATATGCTATGATAATTTAAACAGTTTTTTTTTTTTTTTTCTTATTGTAAAATAAAGGAACATTAGGTCATAAATTTTGTCTCAAAAGTTATGAAAAAATCATGTAAATGTATTGGTAAAAATGTGTACGAATCCTGGTAGTACATCAAACATTTTTTAAGAACAAATGTCGCCTTTTTGCATCTTTAATTGACCGTTTAAACTGTAAACTTGTTTATTTCAATTCCTTGTTTCTTTGCGTATCTTTTATGTAAGGATTAGTTAAAAGGGTTTAAATTTCAGGTAGTACCACAGTGTTTAAAACAGATTGTGAGGATGCATCATGCATGATAATGTGATCATAAATACTAAAATTTGACCATTGCATGCACAAATTACCAAAATATATATTGAGAGTGTTGACGTGTTGTACTAGTATATATAATACTAGATGAACAGACAAACTTTTACTTAAGAAGTCAGTTTTTCATACAGAGATAGGTAGATCTGCCTTTTCTAACTGTGCTCTGTATGTATGGAATGACCTTAAAGGTATAATAGGCTTGGTTTAAAAATATTTTAAAGTCCATGTTTTTTTGGAACTGTGTAAATGTTTCTCTTGTGCTCCTCAAGGACCCAAAATGCAGTTTGCCCATTATGTGAACAGGTGCTGGTTTGCATTTCTAGCTGTCTGATAATGGTTTGTCGCCATCTGCCAGTGTGCTTGAGGAAATACATTGTATTGTGGGGAAAAAAGGTCTGATTAAATCCCTGATGGTGAGGACAACATTATGGCTAGTTTAAGAAAATCTTATTTATATAGTATAGTATTTTATATAGTATCCATGTGTTGTTTAAAAAGCAATATTATTATTAGTAGTAGTATGGGTCAAAATTATTGTATGCCAAAAATCATTAGGATATTAAGTAAAGATCATGTTCCATTAAAATATTATGTAAATTTGCTACCGTAAATATATAAAAACCTAATTTTTGATTAGTAATATGCATTTTTCAAATAGTTGTATCTCGAAGAATATTGTCCTATCCTAACAAACCATACACCAATATATATATATATATATATATATATAATATTCTTTAAAGAATTATAGTCTAAAATTATATTATATTCATTCAGCTTGCTTTTAGATGATGTATAAATCTCAGTTTTAAAAAAAATGACCCTTATGACAGCTTTTGTGGTCCAGAGTCATAATTGTTCTACTGAGCATGATCAGTTCATTTTATCATTTAGATTTTTTTAGTAAATAACTGATTGCTTTGCTAGATAAGACATTTATCTAGTTTTAAATGCGTATTTAAAGTGAGAAGGTTACATAAAAAGCATGCATTTTTAGGTTAGACTTTAAATTTTGATGTTAAATCCACTATTGTATTGTACGTGTTCTACAGTCTATCCACAGTATTAAGTTCAATTACATAAGAAGTAACTGTAATTAAATTACAGAAAAAAATAAGAGTAATCCTTTACTTTACTTTTTCAAGGAAAAGTAATTAAATTATAGTAACTAATTACTTAGTAACTAGTTATACCCAACACTCAACAGCTTATATTGGCATTTTTAATAAACACAAATGACTTTGCATAGCCAAAAAAGTTTTATTTGGGGCAGTCTTAATGCTACAATTCACAGAGTTGAGAACATTTTCTTTAAAACAACATTGTTACTAATAACAAAAGTAATTATGATACTTTTAAAAGGCATATGTAGCATTAATTATAATACAGTTGCTTGTAACTTTTAGGCCACAGCCAAACAAAATTGTCAGTAGTAAATTGTCAGGGAATTGTGAAAATTTTACATACTGACAAGGCGATACAGTATAAGATCTACCGTAAGGAAAATAATTTCAAAATGTTTCAAAATAATTTCTTGAAAACTTAAGGGAAAATCATGAAACCATACATTGTGTTCTTATAGAATTTCATAATATTTTACAGTATTTGGATGTTTGCATGATTTCGAAAGACTAAACACAAAGACATATGTAAAGACTTTTACATATACATTATGTTTTATCTAAAGTAACTAAAGTAAAAAAAAAGTAATAAAAACAAAAACTTTGCATCATTAAAGAGACAAAAAAAAACAGCTTAAAATTACTCTTAAATTCAACATTCTTGATGTTCTCTATTCTTGATGAGGTTTGATCCACATGTAAATTAAGCATTAATGTTCATTAAGCAACACCATGTTAAGCAAATAAATTTATTTCCTAATTCTCTCATAATAATCAGCTTTCATTGTTTTAATCAAATGTTTCCTGATTGCTCTGTGGCTATAAGGCACTAAAAGCATTCTTTATCTTCAGAACTTTCATGGCAAGAGTCTTCATTCGCTTCTCTCTCTCCACCATGATTTTACGCTCTTTTTCAAGCAAACTTTCTCCTTTAGCAATCTTTTCCAGGATGAGAGTTTCTTGTTTCATCTTCTCAAGTCCAGCAATGCGGTCCTCAAAGCCAGGACTTTTTTCCTCTTTCTCGGTTTTGATCAGGATTTCGAGATATTCCGCTGTGGAGAGAGATTTTGGCTTCAGTGCAATTTCATCTAGTCTTCTTAAGCAATCAGAGGACAATTTGATCAGCTTCATTAGTTTGTCCTCAATTACATTGAATTCATTTTCAAGTGCTTCAAGCATTTGCTTTGTGTCCATGAACTTTCCTTTGGCAGCCATGAAGTTGTCTTTCAGCTCTTTAATGGTTTTTGTCTCTTTTTTTGTTTCATACGTCCACATGAAATTTTCCCTTGAATGAGCAGAGTAATGGCAGTTTTCAGGGCAGATAATGCAGTGGTCATTCTCCATCACAGCACAAGTTTGCACAGCATCTTCTGCAGGGAGGAAGCAGTTGGAGTGGCATGTGAAGAAGCAAGTGTTGCAATTCATGGTAAAACAGTTTACAGGGGTTCTGTTTGCTTTCATTACCTCTACCTCTTGTTCGAAATTCTCATTTTGTGCCATGTTGTCATTCTCACTTTCCAAACATTGCTTGAATTTTTTTATCTCAGTCAGTTTAGAGAGACCTGCAGTTATTTGAGGGGTCAGACTTGCCATGGCTTTCTCAAGGCGCTCTCGTTCCTCCAAGACCTTTATAGTCAGTGTGAGATCTTTGCTTTCAATGGCCCCCAGTGTTTTGAAAAAAGCCTTCATCTGTTTAAAGGTTTTGTCCCAGACAAGCTCTGTCAGTTTATCTCCTCCATCATCCTCATTATCATCATCTGAATCATTGTCAGAGGTTGTAGGCTGTACTATTTTTTTGTCTGCATACACAGCTGAGTTGTTGAACTTGAAATGGGTGGGCTGTCCCTTTTTATTCTTTTGACAGGGCAGATTTGCTGCTTTGATGGCTTCTAAAACTGGGATGTCTTTACCATCTGCAAATGTCACCAGAACTAGGATGTTCTCTGCGATGTCTTTGCCAAAAATTGACAAGACTGAGTCAAAGATGTATTTCTGGTTGGCACTCAGGCGGGCAAGAGAGGCTTGGACAACGAAGCAGACAGCATCAATGTGATCAATTCCCAAAGGGCTACAAAGAAAGCTTTTGATCTGCTCTGTAATCAGTTTATCATGTGCGATTCCTCTTGTATCACCAAATCCTGGTGTGTCTACAATTGTGACGGAATAGGGAATTTCAAAGCCAGGCTGATTGTACAGCTCAAAAGATGAGACGATAGATGTCTGACTCTCGGCCTGTGTGCGATTGGTCACTTCATTGATTAGTTTAAAGCGATATGCATCCTGCCACTTTATGCCCAGTACGTAATTGGCCATCACATTGATGAGCGTGGTTTTTCCTGCACCTGTTGATCCCAAAAGAAGAATGACTTTGTTTTTCACATCCTCCACTTTTCTTCCGAAAACATACTGATTAAAACTTACATTCTCTGCCGTTTTTTGGTGTAGTACCAGTGAATAAACTGATGGATTGCCCCTTTTTATTCGTAAAGACTGAGTCAAGAACAACCCACTCCCATCTTTATTTGATTCTTTACCTTTAAAACTGGCTGAAAACACCGTTTCAAGACTGGGGAGACTCACTCCATCATTTCCACAGTTTGCATAAACTCTGACTGTGTAATCTTTGTCTTGTTTCAGTCCCTCAAGAGTGCACTCCCTGTTTGTAGATTTCACAGACTTCCAAGACTTTTCATTTTCTTGATTCTTCGCACATTCTCTGTACTCTAACACATAACCAGTGATCAGAACATCCTCACCCACAGATGTAGGAACATCCCAGACTACAGTTGCAGTCTCAGATTCCACTTGTTTTACTGTAGGTGCTCCAGGAGGAGCACATGGACGAGTCCTGAAGAATGATGTTGCGTCACTTGTCAGACTTACTCCTGGACGACACACAGCCTTGCAGGTAAAACAATATTCTTTATGTGGTTTTAACTGCTTGACAGTGACCTGATCAGAAACACCTTCAGTAAACACCTCTGTCCATTCAGAGCTCTGAGCAGACTGATATGAAATACAGTACGAGTTCACAAACTTAACACCGTGGTCAGGAGGTTTGATTTGCAGATGTATGCAGTCATGTTCAGCACTCAAGAAAACTGGCATTGGTGGTTTTGAGGGAAGCTCGTACTCTGAGCTGATGAGTCTCCCCCTTTCATAAACGTGAATTGAAGAGGAGGTGCTGCGTTCATCTGGGATTGATGCAATGCAGAATTCAATGTTCGTTCTTCCTTTATTGGCTTCTTTAAAATCTAGGAAGGCCTGTATGGTTTTCCTAGTCAATGTAGTTGCATCTTCTAATGAAAACCATTTCTCTGTTTTCTTTGAAGAGTTTTGATCATAACTTATTTGCTCTCCATTGTTACAGGATTGAATCTTCAGGTAATTCTCTAAGTCTGAAAGGTACGGTTCCTTTTCATTTAAGGAAGTGAGTGCAAAAGCTATCACATAGTTATTGGATGCTTTCAAGACAACTTTGTCCAACTCGTTGCTGGATGAAAGAACAGGAACATCTTTCATGATGTCGAGGTACGATCTCACAACATTCATCTCTCGCTCTCGGTCATTTAGATACTTGGTTACCAGAGCACCGTTAAATGGGGATCTTTCTTTGTCATTCAGGGTATCAACAAGCTCCTGTTCTTCTTTTCCTCCACCCCTTATGGATGGAAGAACCTTGCAGAGATGTTTCTGAAAAACAATTTTATAATCTGAACAGAGGTCTTTACATTTTTTGATCTTAGCTGTGATCTCAGGGAATTGAATGGCAATACTGTTCCTCATCAGATCTTGACATTGAATGTCACAATTATGCAGTTCATCCATGATTCGTTGGACTCGTCGTATCAGGCTAACACTGATCTCCCTGACTAACTGAGTGGCTGCTGAATCTAGTTTTTTCAGAGGGTAAAGCCACACGGTCATGGGCACAGCATTCTCTCCACGTTCTCCCAACAGTTTTGGTAGCTCTGAGTACACCTTGATGGCATCAGTATACGAGACCGGATTGTTTTCCAGAGCAAAATCTCCATGAAAAGTGCAGCTGAACTTGTCAATTTTCTCTTGGTCTATGTCATTCATTTTCAAAGATGCCTGACCCTCTATTGATATTGTAGGAATCTTTTTGATTGTTGCTTGGAGGTCACCTTGTATCTTTTGATGATTTTCATTGATCGAAACCTCACGATCAAAAATAAAGAATGCTTGAGCTCCATACAGTAGAGCCGTAACAACATGTGTGGCTGAGCCCTCCTGAAACACATTAGAGTGCTTTACATTCCCTGCGCCAAGGTGCTCCATAGTTAACTGCTCAAAGCGTGAGGTTGTCTGATACTGTAAGGTAACTCGAGACTGATGTTTCGATGACTTCTTGTCATTTAAATAGTCTGCTGACCCTTTCACACTGACTAATCCACAGAGAAAGCTGGCTTCAAGAGACGCAGAGACATTAAGAGCACTGACTTTGTCTTCACTTGAATCTGAGGCAATGATTTTGAAGTCAGTGTTTGGCTGTGGCCGTACATTAATATTCTTCTGCAGCATCTCACCATCCCAAAGCGTTATTCCTTGAAAAAATAGCAAAAATAAATAATAATAAAATTTTAAAAACATAGCCTACATTGTGATATTAGAGTGATAACAGAACTTCAACCTTTTCACTGTTTGTATCACTCCACTTGTGGTATTTCTCACAGCGAGTGTCATGTTGAACGTTTAAACCCACTTTGAAAAATACTGTTTTTGTGAGTTTTTTTAGGCGAGAATGTTTTTGTTTAGACTTCAAATATGCGGTTTGTTAATAAAGATAGCATCTATCTAAAAATTAGCTTGGATGTTTTCGGAGATGTGGGCTCCAGGACATCAGCAGCCATTCAGTGCTCATGAACCCACTGAGAGCAGCCTCATCTCAGCCAGATCTTCTGGAATTTACCGCTGGCTCTCTATAGTGGTTAAACATCAGATATAAATAGCTTTGGCTAAAGGCAAAATCTCATCACATTATATTTATTTATGTAACTTCAATGTTGCCATTGTACATTTGACTGCATTGCCTAGCAGCTTTTATGATGGATGTTGTTCATTATTAATTATTATTATTTAATAAATTATGTTTTATATGAATAATAGTAGTATTTAATAATACTATTTAGTATTAGGAAACAGTCTGTGTGTTCATGATGGTAATTTTAGTTACATCAGCATTAAAGACTTTTATAATGAAAGAGACTGAAATGCGGTTGTATACAAGGAAGTTATTTTTACTTTTAACAGCAGCTTGTAAGACACAGCCATCAAATGCACTGACCAGCGCTGTCATTGGAAATTACCTGTAACAGATGAAAGGATAGTATGACAAAGGTATGGCTTTCCTCAATGGATATTCAAACTAATGTTTTATTGAGAATATGAGATTGAGGAGTATTAAGGAGTTTCCCTGTTTAAAATAATGTGATCACAAAAACCAGCTTTTTCTCATTTTTAAGGTATTGTTTTTGTTATTATGCACTGATTCAAATTAGTAATCATTAATTATTCTACCTCTCCTGACATGCTCTCATGCCCCACAGATTGATAACCCAGATGTAGACCGACTCCGCTTGCATTCATTCACATAAATTGTTGAGATGAGTGGTGAGGCCTACTGGTAGTGTGATTTATATAGTGTCATTTCGGTCACACTCCAGTTCTCACTATTAACAAACTATTAACTAGTTTTAGGTATTAAGGCTTTTGCCTTAATAAACTCATAATTTGCTGCTTATTAATTAATAGTTAGTAAGGTAGACTAAAATATAGAAGTGCCTGTACTGCGTACCGGTGCGTACCGGCCCACTTCAAGCACTGGTCAAACCACTTATTACACAGCATTTCACCACATAAATAATTATTGTAATAAAAGATATCTTATCAGTTTGTTAGTTATCTTAATTACAGTGCACAAATCATTTGTCGCAAAATAGCAGCAGCTGCATTTGTGTGAAACGAGAGTGAGTCCATGAGACCACAATGACATAAAGTCATTCCTAGCAAGCATTATAGCGGCCACTTTAGTTACGGTACATCCACACGGGGCATCGGCATCAGTGCTTGACGGTGGCCGAGTCTGAAGCTTAGTGCTTATGCAGTCGTCATAATGACAACAGACAATCTCACGTTTTCTGGTGTTGCTGACACCTGCGTTGGTGCTAGACAGGTTAAAATTTTTTAACTTCTGCTGCAAGCACTGCCAGTGGCACAAAGCAAAGGATCCACAATTCAGTTCGGCAATGCATGACATCACTCATTCAAAGTAAATGAGAAGCGTTAATGCCGATGCCATGTGTGAATGCACCGTTACCCGCATGAGCCCATGTGTGCTTTTACCATTGTTATCTAGAAATAACATACCTTGGCATATTGCAGTTGACCAATCAGAACCAAGTATTCCACAGAGGTGGAAAATATATATATATTAGGGTTACAATAAATCGCATGCGATTGTCAGGCACGTTTAGTCAGTAAAGCCGGTACTGTTATTAGAAGTAAATCTCCATCATGTGCGTTCAACTGGAGCAGCAATTAATACACAGAGCCGTAAATCACTGACAAGCTACGCAAAATCGCACTCATAATCGAATGCGATTCATCTGCCATTATGAGCGTGATTTCAGCGCTGTGTATTAATCGCCGCTCCAGCTGAATGCACGTGATGGATATTTTCTACTAATCACAGTACCGGCTTTACTGACTAAACGTGCCTGACAATCACATGCGATTTATGGTGCAGCCCTAACGTCTACGAGTGTGATATTGAGTTTATACAACATCTTGCCAAAACTATTTGCTCTGGAACAAATAATAGATTAATAAGACCAAAGACTGTCCATTAGATTTACCCAAAACAAATTATATCTCATGTTTAACCACTACAGAGACATCAGAGTCAGCTGTAAATTCCAGAAGATCTGGCCGTGGTGAGGCGCTCTCTGCTGGTTTATGTGCATTGAATTGCCGCTGACACTCTGGAGCTCACATCTCCGAAAATGTTGAAGCTAATTTTCAAATAGACATTATTTTATTAACAAACTGCATATTTGAGGTCCAAACATATACATTCTCAACTGAAAATTCTGTTACACAAAAACAGTATTGTTCTTAAATTATAGTGGACTTGGGGATCTGCCATGAAACTCACTGTGAGAAATACAGCAAGCAGAGTGATATATGATACAAATGGTGAAACGGTTGGAGGAGCTCTGATATCACTCTAATATGTATCATTTATCTCTGTTTACCAGAGAATAATATAACATGATCATGTTAATATTTAAAGTAATAATAACAATATATTGCCATAATATTAACATAATAAATTAAGTATATAAAAAATCCCTAAATTTGACTATGAGTAGTTTTTGTTTATTTAGTCATGGCAGAAAAAACAGTAACATTGGCGCACAGCATGTCGTGTTTAGTTACACATATAGGGTGAAGTCAGGTAAATGACTTATAATACCATCAGATAAGCTATGAATGAGATCTGATGATATTTTTATAAATTGGCATGGGTCTTTTAAATATATAAATGCTTTTTAAATGTGAAAAAGTATAATTGTTTTAAAATTATACAAGTTAGAGTATTAGCAGGTATCAGCAGGTACCCTCTTGAGCCACGGCACAATGTTCAGGTAAAATGGGCCAATATGAAAAGCAAACAACACGGGTAATTTCGGCTGAAATAATTTTATTTTTAACAGTAAATTGCCACTATTGTCTTTAGTGTGCCATAGCAACAACGCTATAGGCCTAAATGTATTTCATTATATAGAAATGTATTTCATTAAATAAAAAGTTGAACGAATATTTCATTAAACAGTGCAATTAAAAATCAACCGATCATGTTGTGTAGGTGTGTTTCTGTGCATTGGTGTCTTTTGTTTGTCAAACATTTTGTAAAAAATTAGAACATCTTTGTAGCTTCCTGTAGCTTTCTGTAGGTCTTAACACCGCACATTTCTTTCCCTTTCTTGTTTTTCTTTTTGTCTCTCTTGCTTGTCCTCCTCCCATATGCAATGCATTTTTTAAAGACTGTTAATATTTTTGTATGGATACATATCTAGGCCTATAAACATGTTTTCACCCTCAATTTTTCTGTAAAAGTGTGTGCATGTATGCAGCCCATTTTAGTGACATCTTGCTTTCTTTCCCTTTCTCTTCTCTTTTCTTGCCTCACTGTTTCCTTTATTTGCTTGTCCTCCTACCATACTGTCTGCACTGCAATTTTTTTCTAAAAGACTGTTAACATTTTGTATGGATACATGACACACTCAATTTCTGTGTAAAAGTGTGTGTATGCAGCCCATTTTAGCTAAAAATTGTTGACCATTTTAGCTTAACCAGCCATTTCTACCTAAAATGACCTTTTTCACAAAAATTGAAATTTCTTTTTTAAATTGAACTTTTTTATTTGAAAGAGCGTGTCAAAACATTCTTCATTAACCTTTACTTTGTTGGTAAGATTACTTATAATTGTTTTTGTTACAATGGGAGGGAGACGAGAGGCGAGCGGATCCATATGCAAACCCTTATTAAACAATCCAGACATAGACATGGTCATACAGGCAGGCAGGGTCAGAACTATGGCGAACGAGAGTGACAAAGGCGATGCACAAGGGGAGTCCGTGAAAACAGGCGTAAGTCCAAACAGGAGCGAACAATGTCCGAGAAGGGTGATCCGGGAGATTGGTAAACGAGCGAAGGTCAGTAGGCAGGCGGAAGACAAACGTAAACGAGTAATCCAGGCGAGAGCGAAAAACACAGGGAACACAAAGAAACTAGGAAACTAGGAAAAACACTAACAATAGGAAACTACAACAATCCGTGAAGTGCACTGGGAAGGACCGGGGCTTTTATAGAACGCCTGATTGGTCACGGGGGCTGACGCAATCAGTGCGGTGGAGGATGGGAGATGCAGTCCGAGATGCAAAGTAACAGTCAGAGTGAACGAAAAGGAGAGAGTGACATCTGGTGGTGGGCGGTCCGCGGAGCACCGACCAGATCCGTGACATAGCCCCCCCCGGAATAAGCAGAAAAAACAGTCCAGGGGAGCGGTGGGGGGGCCAGGAGACTGAGGCAGAACCGGCTGGGCAAAGGCCCTCCAGGGCGGAGCCGGAGGCGGAGCAGGAGCCGCAGGCGCCCTCCAGGGGGGAGCAGGAGCCGCAGGCACCCTCCAGGGCGGAGCCGGAGGCGGAGCAGGAGGCGCAGGAGCCCTCCAGGGCGGCGGCGGAGCAGGAGCCCTCATCTGGAGATGAGGGCCTCCAGATGTGACCTCAAGGGTCGACTTGTGAACAGGCGTGGCCTCAGGAGCTGACTTGAGAACAGACGTGGCCTCAGGAGCTGACTTGTGAACAGACGTGGTCTCCGGAGCTGACTGGTGAACTGACATGACCTCAGGAGCTGACTGGTGAACAGACGTGGCCTCAGGAGCTGACTTGTGGACAGACATGAGCTCAGGAGTACAGTGTGCAGCCCACACACACCAGAAGGCAGCCGCCATGACAGGAAGAGCAGCAGCTGGGGGCAGGACCTCCATAATAGTTGGTTTTGGAGACGCTGATGCTGCTGAGATGTTAACTGCCCTTACTGACACTAGGGGTGGATCCAGTACGCTGGCCATCATGATGGGCCATGACCTTGGGATGTCTGACGAGATGTGACTTGACTTAGGGTCGTTGGACGGGGCATGACCTGACTCTGGGCCATCGGACGGGGCATGACCTGACTCTGGGCCATCGGACGAGGCATGGTAAGGCTCTGGGTGGTCAGACAAGACGTGACTTGACTCTGGGCGGTCACACGAGACGTGATGGGGCTCTGGGCCGTCAGGCAGGACGTGACTTGACTCAGGGCGGTCAGACGAGACATGGTGAGGCTCTGGACAGATGGATGGAACGTGATGGGGTTCTAGAAGATCAGGCGAGACGTGACCTGGCTCTGGGGCAGCAGCAATAACTTCCTCTGGCTCATGAAGCTCAGCTGTGGTTTGACTTGGTTCGTGGAGATCAGTAGTGAACTGCTTTGACTCATGGAGATCAGCGGTGACTTGACTTGGCTCATAGAGATCAGCAGTGACTTGATCTGACACGTGAAGACCAGCGGTGACCTGCACTGGCTTGTGAAGATCATTGACTTTACTTGACTCAGGAACCACGGCTGTGACTGCTTGACTCAGGAACCACGGCCGTGACGTTGCTTGACTCAGGAACGACCGCCTCAAGAAGGGCGGCCATGATAGGTGCAGACTCAGGAGCAGAAGACATGACGTGAACAGGCTGTGACTTGACGGAGATGTCCTGAGCAGGCTGTGGTTTGGCTGACGTGGCCTTAGCGGGCGCTGGCTTGACAGACGTGACGTTAGCGGGCACTGGCTTGACGTTAGCGGACGCTGGCTTGACATTGCTGGACTTGGAAGCTTGACTGGACTTGGAAGCTACAGCTTTGGCTTGACTTGACTCTGGAACAACAGCCGTAGCTTGACCTGGCTCAGGAGACATGGCTGTAACTTGACTTGACCTAGTATGAACAGCTGCTGTAATGTGACTTGACTCGTGGGGAACAGCTGTGACCTGGCTTGACTCGTGGAGAACGGCAGCTGTGTCTTGACTTGACTCAGGGGTAGCCGCCGCGACATGGAGCGCCACTTTAGCTGCCCATACCGTCATTAGGGGTGTGTCCAGCACGTGGGCCATCATGACCACAGGTGGCGTCCGGGTGCTGACCACAGGTTCTGGGATGGTGGCCATCTTGTGCAGTGGCTTGGAGACGGCCGCCATCCTGTGCACAGGTCAGCTGACGCCACCATGGCATGGGCACGCTCCGACACGGCCGCCATTTCACGAGCGATCCAGGCGGCAAACGTGTTTGTGGGATCGTGCTCCGGCAAGACGGTCAACCTGCGAGTGGAACGCGCGGTCGCCATTACCGCATTGTCGCGTTCCCTCTCTGGAACCCCCACAGTGAATGGCGAACCCACACACATAAGAGCAAAGTTCACAAATGCTGCTAGAGAAGAGCGCGGACCCTCGCGTCTCAGTCTCGTCCTCAAGTGCTCGTTTGCGCCGTCACAAAAAACCTCAATTATAGTACAGTCCGGTAGGGTGGAATAATTTGCAAAAACTAAAAACTCATGGGTGTACTGCTCAAGTGAGCGTGGTCTTTGTTTGATCCGAAATAAAGTCCTGTCGGTGTCCATATCTGCAGAATGTCCGAGGGTGAAGCTGCTGGATCCTTTTGTGACGGATTGTTCTGTTACAATGGGAGGGAGACGAGAGGCGAGCGGATCCATATGCAAACCCTTATTAAACAATCCAGACATAGACATGGTCATACAGGCAGGCAGGGTCAGAACTATGGTGAACGAGAGTGACAAAGGCGATGCACAAGGGGAGTCCGTGAAAACAGGCGTAAGTCCAAACAGGAGCGAACAATGTCCGAGAAGGGTGATCCGGGAGATTGGTAAACAAGCGAAGGTCAGTAGGCAGGCGGAAGACAAACGTAAACGAGAAATCCAGGCGAGAGCGAAAAACACAGGGAACACAAAGAAACTAGGAAACTAGGAAACTAGGAAAAACACTAACAATAGGAAACTACAACAATCCGTGAAGTGCACTGGGAAGGACCGGGATTTTTATAGAACGCCTGATTGGTCACGGGGGCTGACGCAATCAGTGCGGTGGAGGATGGGAGATGCAGTCCGTGATGCAAAGTAACAGTCAGAGTGAACGAAAAGGAGAGAGTGACATCTGGTGGTGGGCGGTCTGCGGAGCACCGACCAGATCCGTGACAGTTTTAGTACACTTATTAGTGATTAATAAAATTTACTATATCATGTAACGCTCTGCCCTGCCCGCCTTAAAAAACTCAGACCATTCAAAATTATTGTTACAAATCAACAAGTGCTGAAGCAAACAATCAAGATCAGTTATTGTGATTATCTGTAAAAATGTAAGAGATATGACACTACAACCTTATTTGGCCCATGTTACCTGACTTCACCCTAATTTAAGATAATTGAAATCGTGGAAATGTTTTTACCTGGAATGAGGCGATCTCTCCGGCAGTCGTAAAGCATTCCTAATTGAAAAGGGCGGCCAAGACAAGCCAGTTCAATGGTCTCAGAGTCAGACATCTTTCTAAAAGTTGACAAAACAAGCAACAAGCAACTTTAGATCATTGTATTTTTTTTTTTTAAATACTTAGAAGAAGTACACATTTTTTTGTGGATTTGGTGACCAAAGAGAACGAAAGAGGTAATAAAACAGAACCTGATATAATGTGTTCACTCTGAATTTATTAGCAATATTTAATATCGGAAATATTTTCTGTTTGATTGGTTGTTTGAGGTTTTGATTTAAAAATAAAAAGACTCTTTCTGTGTTAAAAACATGGAAGAAAGTCAGGCAGGTTTGGCGCTTCATAAGGGTGAGTAAATTGTATATAAAATAATTTTTACATTTTCTTTCTTTGGATTATTTTAGATTTAAACATTTAATATTGAAAGTATATTGAAAATATTTAATATTGAAACACCTGCAAAATAACAATAAATCAATAAAACTATGGTCTATATTTGAATTTGTTTGCCTTAAAAAATAAATAAATAAAAACCTGCAGTGTAAAAATAATTGTCACAAAATTATCACAAAAATTTTGCTTACATCTGTTGACTTTATACCAAACATTTCTCTTAATTTTGTTTATCAGTAAGTTTAGAGCACCACTTTTTTCTTTACTTAAAAGGTACACGCTGATCATTCATCCTTTAGCATTTACATCACAAAACAAGATCAAGATCAAGATCCAAACAACAGCTATTTGGTCATAAAACATATTTTTCATATTAAAGGACTTGTAATGTCTTAAAGGACTTATGTTGTGATAGACTGATATTGAAGGGCCAAGCAAGTGCAGAAAACTGAAAAGGTACACCGTCCAACATGCTACCAAAAGTAGTGAAAGCGATTGTCAATTGACACCCCGAGAGTGCATGTTTTGCGTGTTTGTTGTTTAGAATAAAAATCTGCTAGTAGTTTAGGATTAATTTGTTTACTGCTTATTTGAATGTTTTTTTATTTTTATTTATTTATTTATTTTTTTGTTAATTGTGCATGTTGTTTGCCATTAGCTGTAATTGGAATCTACAAAAGGGCATTTTGCTACCTTTTAAATCAGACAACAAAAATATTGTAAATCTGTCAATGACAGTTAATTTTTTAAATACATAGAAAATGTGTAATCTTGCTTCATAACCCAAATGCACTATTAATTAACAGTAATATTATTATATATAATATTTAAAAAAAAAAAAGTGAAGTTTTATTCTTGGGGCCATGTGTCACGGTAACAATATCCAAGTTTTTCTTCCTTTTTGCTAAAAGTCTTGTCAGCGGTTCTTTGTATTTAGATCCAATATGTTTTTTATTATTAAATTATTATTATTACATTATTATTATTACATTTATTAATACATTTACATTGCCAGTCAGAAGATTGGAATATCTGAATAGTTAGGTTACACTTTATTTTACGGTGTTCTTGTTAACGTGTAATTAAGTACTGAGTAGTGTTTATTAACTACATGTACTTATTGTTAGAGTTAGGATGAGGGTTTGTTTTAGGGTTAGTTGCATGTAATTATACTTAATTTATTGTTATTACTGCTATAGTAATGTGTAACCAACACTGTAAGTGTTACCAACAGTTGTGCTGTTTAATATTTTTGTGGAAACCATGATAGATTTTTTTCAGGATTCTTTAATGACTAAAACTTCAAAAGAGCAGCATTTATTTGAAATAGAAATCTTTTGTAACATTATAAATTCACTGTCACTTTTGATCAATTTAATGATACTCAGCTTTGCATTCTAGGAATAAATGGCATTTTAAAATATACACTACCATTCGAAAGTTTGGAATCAATAAGATTTTGTATGTTTTTTAAAGAGAATTATTATGTTAATGAAGGCCACATTTATTTGATCAAAAATAAACTAAAACAGTCATATTCTGGAAATATTATTATATTTATTATTACTTGATATGTTAGATATGTAAAATTTATGGAAAAAAAGTGTTAGTAAAGATTTCTACTTTGAATGAATACTGTTCTTTTCAACTTTTTATTTATCGACTTTTTATCCTACTCGTTACTTTTTTCAGATCTGAAAAATGAGCTATCCATTACTTAGAAATTGTAATATGATACGTTTTGTGATCCATTGCACCGCTACCTATTAGATCAATAGTGTTTAATTTGTAAATCTGGCACCACTAGTTCTGATTCTAAACAGCAGACAGAAAACAATATTGTATGATTGCTGAAATATTATTAAAAGTCATTGTAATCTCCACTGTCAGACAAGAAATTTAGCAATAATATTTTACAGGGGCACTGTGGACCAAATTGTAGACACTTTAGACATATATTGTAGGGGTGCGCAGGGCACAAACTAACGCGGGGTTAATTGTAGCACACGTGGTTTAAATATTTCCACACACACACCAGCATAACCAAATTTACGGTATTTACTAGTTGCCATAGCAACACTATACAGAGAAAAAGGTGCGCCAAAATTTAAAAGTCTTTTGATAATATTGCTGAATATATTTTTACCATAGTAAAAGTAAATTTCTGGCTGAAGTTATTTTTTCCTCTCAGTTTTTAGTATTCATTTAAAATGAGACAAATCTGCTATAATTTTAATCGCCAATCTGTTATTTATTGGTTTAAATAGTTTATTAATGCTTGGCAAGCCAGCAGAAGACACAAACCAGTTTTATATTCCAGTCGCGCTGATGGGGAAAGTTGCAACACTGCATTAGTCTGCCCCGCTATTATTAAACTATGCTATTCTGTGACATTAGCCATGTGATTTTCACTATTAACTTTTATGGATTTTAAAAGTAAACAACAAGTTGAATGTGAACAGGTGGATAAAGACTGGCAATCAGTGTTTAATGCTCAGAAATGATTATTTGTACAAATGTAAAGCATTTTGGCTCGTTTATGTGTCTCGTGTTCTATGAGAGCTGTGTTTGGAGGGAGGGAGTGTTTTTTTTGATTGTCTGAATGTGTTTTATCTATTTGCTCACATTGTTTTGAACTATGTATAGCTGTGTTTTGCGATTAGGGCCGTCCCACGTATGGTTGCGATGTGTTAATCAAAAATTAGATATTTTTTTTTAATTCTTAAAAAACGCCATTATTTTATTTGAAAAAGTTCATCATTTTATTTTATTGACAAATATTTTAGTTTGTCGTGTATATTTTTTTTCATTTGATCAGATTACATTTTAAGCTGTCATATGGCCATGTTACAGTGTGCCCCTCACATGTTACAATGTAAACCACATACGGGGCATGTTGTCACTTTTCACTTCCTTTCTTTTGAGGTAAATAACGAAAAACGTATACACTGTAATTACGAAACAAAGCGACATATTTGTACAAGACAAGTGTGAAATTAACGTGGATAAAAAATTATACTCTGAACCACAGGTGGATTTACACAAACTGAGAAATTCAAAAAGTGTTAGGTTGTGCCCCGCTGTCCCCTATATCCTTTAGGCTTCAGTAAAGGAGAGACATGCAATGGAAAAACATATTGAATTTGGTACATTTATAGTTTCTTCATACATTGTGTAGTATTCCTTGAGAATAATCGATCCAGATACTGAACTATCTAAACCACATTTTAACTATCACGAAAAGCCAACTCCATTATTAATGAAATCGCTCTTACCTGATGGATAGAGTACGTGGTCAGCAGTTCAATAATCCCTGGGGATGTCCTAACCAGATCAGTCAGGTCCGGTCAACTTAGAGTTTGTTATATTTATTTGGTTCTTATATTTATTTGGTTCCAAAAGTCTCCTCCTTTTACTTCCATGTAAGTCAAGCATTTGGTAAATACATACACACACACACACACATTACTCTCTGTGAGGAGTGGACACACCCACATATGGCTTTATCACACTTTTCTGAGCCACAATGCAACACTTCTATGAACGTGCAAACGTGCAAACGTCAAAAAAGCAACACTTGGTTTGAGCTGTTCACACCTCTGTCAAGATTCACATAAAAATTGCATTTTAATAACCATTAGAGCTGAGAGCAGTGGTCTTAATATTTCCAAACCATTCACAACAGAATTTAATTCTAGATAAAAATCATTCAAAGCAATCAATTTTTTCAGCAGCTTCATTATTTTCTTATTTATGTTGTCTTGCTTTCTAATCAGTGAAATCATCCCCATTAGTTTAAAGAGAATCTGTGCTCCTCCGGTTCTCCCTACACCCCCACCCCCCCAACCCCCAGACGAGAGCCAATCATGATTTTGTCTATGCTATGAAAAATCAAAGAATTCATATTTTTTTCATTTTATTTATATTATCTGATTATTTTAGTGGATAGAATAAGTATGTTTTGGATAAATTAATTTCAATTTAGGCCTCATTTCCTCGCGAGTCGCGACTCGTGATTCTTCAGTTTCCCCCTTTTCGCTTTCCTTTTAAATAGCTTGTAAATGCGCAGTGCACATTTTACTTTTACTTTTACTTTTAAATTAGCGTCAATTCGGCATCAATTGCTTGAATCCCATTCAAGCAACAACAAATTACAACGTTAAACTCACTTAGCCTATAAATTAATTATGGAACTTTTATTAATAAAACAAATAAAAATATCTTGCACCATGCTATATGCTTAATATAAAATAACAAACAACTTAGGCTAGGCCTACATACATTTTAAATAGCCTAGTATACAAAACTGAATATCGGTAAACACTGTGGAACCAAACAAATATAAGAAACGTAGAACGCTTATAAGCAAAACGAATAAGAAAGAAATTGCACAAAGTAAAAATCAGCAAACACTGTAGAACCAAATAAATAAGAAACGAATGTTCAAAAAAATTTCGTCACTCTGCTTGCAGGTAGATAAAATCTGATCTGCGATGCGACTGTCGTTCGGCACACTGCATTGAGCAGGTGCGTTCAGTTTTATTTTTAGTGTCTGTTCTCCAGTTAAACTAAATAATATTTTATTACTATTAAAAATCAAAACGACAGTGGTGGTCGGTGCCGCGGCGCGGTGGGCAAATGATGTAACCGGTGTTGCAGACACCGACTATGGCACAAACGCTAAGCGTTTTTTGTTTTGTTTTAGTCTTTGTACAGCAGTCATTGTTAATTCTAAATGTATGTTAATGTAGCATATGTTACATAAATTATGCTACATAAATATATGAAATATAAAACATACATAAAAAAATTCTGCTGCTGGCTCGTCTGCCAGTGGGTGTTATCTGTTGATAATTTCTCATGCCTGTCAAACAAAATTCATAAGGTAAATAAAAATATGCATCCTCTTCTTTTGATGGTGAAAATAAAATGTAGAACTTTATTTTGATAGCATCTTTTAAAACAAAAAGTTTACAAAGTGTTTTACAGTGGACATATGGAAGAGAAAAATAAAATCTTCACAATATTTTAGGTGATGTGCATCTTTATTTCTGTATGATGAATAGAAAATAAACCACAGAAACGGTTTAACCGACTGTCTTGTTTTCTTTTTGTGCATTTTGCTTCTCTATGTGAATTCTTTTCCTTTCTTCGTCCTCTTTAAATCTGTTCTCTTTGTAGATTCTCTTCTTCTCTTCCTCTCTCATTATGTGTATATTTCTTTCATGTTCAATTCTTTGGTATTGTTCCTGGAGGGCATGTTTCTCTGCTTGAATTCTGCTTCGTTCCTCAGCTGCTCTTTGCTCCTGTCTCGCTCTCTCTAATTCTGCTTCTTGTTGTATTCTTCGAAGTTCTTCCTCCATTCTCCTTTTTTCATTTTCAGCTGCTTCAGCTCTGTTACGTTCCCTAGTTTCACCAGAGTAATCATTTCCCATTTTCAGTGTTTTGAAGATAGAAAGCTGTTGAGAGAAAGAGAAACATTTGTTCGTATTAGAAATATTAGAAAGTATTAGAAGTATTAGAAATTCGCAAAATACTGGTACATTCAAACATATTAATTCAAACACAAACATCCTGTTAATATGCTACATGTAAAGGATGATCCCATTAAAATTCCCATTAAATGAAAATATTTTAGTAGAAATTGTTTTCATTTAACATTTGCAGGCTTTATGTTTTTTTAATTCTAAAAGAATTGTTCTAAAGAAAGAAAACTGTACTTAAGTAAAGTGGTTGTTTTACTGCTCCACATCTGTCATGAAATTGAGCATGTAATCTGACTTTGAATATTATAACTATAAAAGTTTTTTTTTCTTATAAACGCATTAATTTTTATTGTCAGATTAATTATAGCATTTTTAACACCCCTAATTTAAAAGTTTTTCTTCTTCTCAGAATATATAAAGTCTGTAAAATAGCACAATGGACTGTTTTGTACTGGAAGAATTTGTTAAAGGATTTGTGCACTTAAATCTGTAATCATACAATAATCCAACCACTAAATGCCATTGTATTTTACATAAAGTAGGCTGTAAACTTTACCGTTTGCTGATGACTGTTTATTTTCCCAGGTTTTGCTCAGTTTCTGCCTTCCGTATCCTAAAGGAGACATAGATGCTTGTGTTATGAAAAAAAAAAATGGTTATATCCTGAATATTGTGTAGTTATAAACAAATGTTAAGTTGTGAAAGTTAAAGTGGTCATGCCTCATTCTGATCGTTATTATTACAGTTATCAAAAATGTGGTCTGTGGGACTTGCAATAGAGTTACTGAAAAAACTAAAGCCATCAGTAAAACAGATAAATAACATACCTGTTTCTTAATACAGTATTCAGTATTTTGTGTCTTGGCTCATCCAGTTCTTGGGTACAGCTGGTGTGTGTGTGGGTGTGAAAACTACTAGAGTAAGGCACTTTTATACAGTGCTGAGGTGTGGCAATGATGTGATTGGACACATCTGTCACTGATCAGCCAATGAGAGTGCAGTGTTGTGGAGGACATGAGAGGTTGGGTATTTTAGCATTTCCTTTCAGATCAGTCATATTTTTTATTTTAAGTGTGTTAACTGCCAATTTTAGTCTTTGCTGAAAAAAATCGCCTTTAACTTTCAGTAAACATGAATGTCAAGCACTATGTTGTTGCAGAGCCCATATAAGTGTATTGCTTTTTTAAAGTAAGTGAAAATACATTGAGGCAATGCAACCAAGGAAAGCAAGGAAGTTTTTCAGGTGACAAAAGTGTAGATAGGTTATATCTGATAATAATGTAATACTAACTTGAAGTTCTTCACCTAAGTGGCATAAGCTCCACTGACTTTATAGTTGGCTACTAAAGGGTCATGCATTGAAAAAAAAAAAGGCCCACTGGAGGGTGCCAGTCACCTTTAGCCATTGAAATAGACTTTTGAAAACTCATTGATTTTAACACAATGAAATGCATGCAATTAATCAATATCATCAAAAATGATGTCCAAACACAAGCCCCATAAATGCCTAACAATAAAGACTGATTATGAGACATTCTCCATCTGAGAGCTAAATGAATGAGAACAAAAAACAGATGGTTTTCACATTGCTAACAGGAACAGAATGAAATTGATCATATAGTAGATTGATCCCCTTGATTTCATATGATGATGTTAAAGACTGTGTCAAGGGGAATTTTTGGAGTTAGTTTTAAGTTATAAAACTTGCCGTATGTTTTTATTGTAGAATATCCTGTCAGAACACTTTGATTCTCGTTTGTGACCTTGGATGACAAAACCGGTCATAAGGGTCAATTTTATGAAAATGAGTTTTATACATCATCTAATGGCAAAAAAAAAAAAAAAGCTTTCCATTAATGTTTGTTAGGATAGGACAATATTTGGCCGAGATACAACTATTTGAAAATCTGTAATCTGAGGGTGCAAAATAATCAAAATACTGAGAAAACTGCTTTTAAAGTTGTCCAAATGAAGTTCTTAGCAATGCATATTACTAATTATAAATTAAGTTTTGATATATTTACGGTAGGAAATTCACAAAATATGTTCATGGGACATGATCTTTACTTAATATCCTAATGATTTTTGCCATAAAAGAAAAATCGATAATTTTGACCCACACAATGTATTGTTGGCTACTGCTACAAATTATGACTGGTTTTGTGGCCCAGGGTCACATTTGAGGACTCCTTTAAAAAGTTGTTTTTCATAATTGTGTTAAACCCCTAAATATTTTGCGTATACTGTAAATCCTAACAAGTTCAGCTTGCTTAAAAAAAAAAGTTTGGAAACCGATTGCCTTATTTTGGCAAAGTAAACTTAAAGGTAAAACTAAAGTTAATTTAATAATCAGTTTAAAGTAAAGAAAGCAAACTCTTCTAGATTAAATTAACTAATAAATATCAAGTTAGTTTAATGTCATTTCTAGTTAACATACTCCAGGACATTTACTAATCTTACTTAAGATTTAATAGTAAGATTGCTTTATTAATTCTGTTTAACTAACAGTGTTATTTTGTGTTCTGCAAACATCTTAAATGCTGTTATTCTCAACATGGATTTAATCTGCCATTTTAAGCTATGGGAACTTAAAACATTTCGTGCAATCGGTTTCCACATTAAGTAAACTAAACACATTTTTATTAGTTCAACCAGCATGAAATGAACTTAAAAGTTTGAAATTCTCAACAGTTTATTTTTGTAAAAACATCTAGAAAACTTCAAGAATATCACAATATTACAAATTAGCTTTTAAAACATCTGTGTTCTTATAATAATCTTTAGAGACTTCTTGACTAAACAACACTTTGTTGTCATAACATTTTCTGGACCTACTGGAACACCATTAAAAAAATGTTACATTTTTTTTGCATTTTTAGAATGGTATGCAAACAGAATAGCAAAACTAAAATACAGGCCTTTAAAACACATCCATGACAAGTCTTCCCTCTATGATTGCCTTTACATTCAGTACACAAGAGCTGAAAGATACAAAATAGCTGAAATTATTCAAATAATCCCCCGCAAAAGTTTGGGAATCCTTGGTTCTTAATACTGTGTACCTGGATGATCTATGTCTTTTTTTTTGTTTTGTGATAGTTGTTCATGAGTCCCTTGTTTGTTCTGAACTGTTAAACTGAACACTGTTCTTCAGAAAAATCATCCAGGTCCTGCAGATTCTTCAGTTTTCCAGCATCTTTTGTATATTTGAACCCTTTCCAGCAGTGACTGTATGATTTTGAGATCCATCTTTTCACACTGAGGACAATTGAGGGACTCAACCACAATTATTAAAAAAGATTCAAACACTCACTTATGCTCCAGAAGGAAACGTGATGCATTAAGAGCCGGGGGATGAAAACTTTTGAACACGATGGCCACATTTTTCTTATTTTGTTGAAACATAATTTTTTTTCCATTTAGTACTGCCCTTCGGAAGCAACAGAAGATACTTGCATGTTTCCCGGAAGACAAATTAAGTACAGTTTACCTTGATCTTCAAATTCAAATAGTTTTCACCCTTAATGCACCGTGTTTCCTTCTGGAGCATCAGTGAATGTTTGAACCTTTTTTAATAGTTGTGATTGAGTCCCTCAATTGTCCTGAAAAGTGTGAAAAGATGGATCTCAAAATCATACAATCACTGCTGGAAAGGGTTAAAATTTGCAAAATATGCTGGAAAACTGAAGAATGTGCGGGACATGGAGGATTTTTCTGAAGAACAGTGCTCAGTTTTACTGTTCAGAAAAACAGGGGACTCATGAACAACCATCACAAAACAAAAAAACTGTTGTAGATCGTCCAGGTAACCAAGGGTTTCCAAACTTTTGCGGAGGATTATTTTAATAATTTCAGCTATTTTTTTTTTGTAAACATCTTCTATGTAAAATACCTTACTCAGGACAGTACTGAATAAAAAATAACATGCATTTTGTATGATCTTTATCTTTATTTATTCACATAAATTATTCACATTTTCACAGATTCTGCAAGGGGTTCCCAAACTTTTGCATAAAACTGAAATACTAGATGAACAGACCAACTTTTAGTTAAGAAGTCAATTTTTCATAGAGAGATAGGTAGATCTACTTTTTCTGATTGTGCTCTGTATGTATGGAATGAGCTTCAAGGTATATTACATATGGAATCTATACCATCTCTCGTTTTGTTTAAAAATATTTCAAAGTTTGTGTAAATGTTTTAATAGCTGATTAGGATTTGTATTGTTTTTTTAGACATTGGTGTTTTGTGTTTGTTTATTGTGTGGTGTACTTCTTTGAAATGTTTGTCTTCTGCTGGTCATCTTGAGCAGGACTCCCTGGTAAAAGAGATAGTGTATCTCAATGAGATATTCATGGTTAAACAAAATAAAAAAAATAATAAAAATAAATAAATAAATACCTCTCACTAACAGATGGTCCGTTTCATTAGTGGATGAAACTGTCCTTCTAGTTTCTCTTCTGCTCTTTAAAGACTCAAAATGCATTTTGCCCATTATGTGAACAGGTGCTGGTTTGCATTTCTAGCTGTCTGATAATGGTTTGTCGCCATCTGCCAGTGTGCTTGTGGAAATACATTGTGTTGTGGGGAAAAAAGGTCTGATTAAATCCTTGATGGTGAGGACAACATTAGAGCTAGTTTAAGAAAAAAAAAAAAATTTTTTTGTATAGTATTTTATATAGTATCCAGTGTAGTTTAAAAAACAATATTATTTGTCAATTTTATGTTTAGTTGTGTGAGCTTATCAACAATAGTATTTGTTGGTTTTGTCTCACTTTAAAACACTCAAAACTGAAGTTGTTACAAGTGCTATCTGTAGTCTAAGTGCCTGAGCCTGACAGAGCATGAAGTCTGTCATACACATTTATAGAAATACTTAAATAACAAAACAATTATATAATTTTATGTTTTGTACCCCAGAAGGTACTGTACAACAGGAATGACCCAGGTATGGTTCCACTACTGAATTAAAATAAAAATTAAAAATAATAATAATAATAATAATAATACACTAATAAGAATTATTCTACTGAGCATGTGCATGTTCATTTTTTTTTTTTTACCATTCAGATTAAAAAAAAAAGATTATTTACTGAAATTTAAGGAAATAATACTTTCGTGCAGTGTTGGCGGTAACGCATTACAAGTAACGCAAGTTATGTAATAATATTACTTTTTTCAAGTAACTAGTAAAGTAATGCATTACTTTTGAATTTCTATGAAAATATCTGAGTTACTTTTTCAAATAAGTAAAGCCAGTTACTTTTTCCCCCTTTATTGATTGAGAAGTCTCCTGTCTGGAAATTGGGAGTAAACATGATGTTACTGTATTCTAGATTAAATGTGAACATGCATTAATTCATCTCACTCACAAAAAACAGATTCAGTATTCCTCAAAATGAATAAAAACAGTGAAATGCAAACTCAGAATATGACACAACCCTGCAAAAATTAAATATGTTAGATAAAACAAATGTTTTGCTTTATGTATTTAATCACATTTTATTAACCAGTGTCTTTGCTGCTGACCTTCAATGATGCAATTCAACCATACTAATAAGCAAAAATTACTTTAGATAAACATATGTACATATAACATATATGTACTTCATTTTTTTTTTTTTGTAGCTGAAGAGTGATCTCCTGCATAAATGAACTTTTCTTTCAGCCTGAGGTGAATTCATTCCACTTTTGGTGTAAAAGGGCTTTTACATTGGAATTGTTTTATATTAAAAACAAAGAAGCAAGCCCTGCCCAGATTTAAAAAGTAACGCAAAAGTAACGTAAGGCATTACTTTCCATAAAAAGTAACTAAGTAACGTAATTAGTTACTTTTTCAGGAAGTAACGCAAAATTGTAATACATTAGTTTAAAAAGTAACTTTCCCCAACACTGCTTTCCTGTATTTTGTTCTCACTGTGAGAAAGTTAACCCTTTTTTCATTTTAACTTTTTCTAATGGATCAAAGATACTCTGTATACATTTCAATTTTATTGCATAGCATATTATTCTCATAATAATCATATTAGAATATTTACATTCATTTCAGAATATCTTATATGTGATGTATATAGTTTGTTCCCTTTTTGCTTGCATTAATTTGTGACCCTGGACCACAAAACCAGTCACACATAAGAAGCACGGGTATACTTGTAGCAGTAGCCAATAATACATTGTTTGGGTCAAAATTATAGATTTTTCTTTAATGGCAAAAATCATTAGGATATTAAGTAAAGGTTGTGTTCCATGAAAATATTTTGTAAATTTCCTACAGTAAATGTATCAGAACTTAATTTTTGATTAGTAATATGCATTGCTAAGAACTTCATTTGGACAACTTTAAAGGCGATAATATTCTCAATATTTACTTTTTTTTTTTTTTGGCACCCTCAAATTCCAGATTTTCAAATAGTTGTATCTCAGCCAAATATTGTCCTATTATAACAAACCATACATTGATGGAAAGCTTATTTATTTCAGCTGAGATGTATAAATCTCAATTTCAAAAGATTTACCCTTATGACTGTGGTCCAGGGTCACATTTGTTCACATAACGACATTGAATTACATTATTTTGAAGTCAACAAATCAAGTAGCCTTAAAATGATTTTAAATGGTTATCTGACAGAGTTTCATTTATTCATCTGTATATATTTTTGTCAGTTCACTGAATTATAACAGTATTATTAGCTAGCTAGTTATCTAGCTAACAAACCATAGTGTGCAGTGGTACATATTAGCATGTTAAATGCTAAGCCTGCTCCTGAAAGGGAAAGTTCACCCAGAAATGAAAATTTTCTCATCATTTACTCACCCTCATGCCACTCCAGATGTATATGATTTTCTTTCTTCACATAAATACAAAGAAAGACCTTTATCTAGTTTTAAATGCTTATCGAGAAGTACTTAAAGTGAGAATGTTACATAAAAAGCATGCATTCTAAGGTTAGACTTTAAATTTTGATTTTAAATCCACTATTGTATTGTATTGTATGTAAATGTTCTACAGTATATCCATAGTATTAAGTTCAATTACATAAGAGGTAACTGATTAAATTACAGAAAAAAATTAGAGTAATCCCTTACTTTACTTTTTCAAGGAAAAGTAATTAAATTACAGTAACTAATTACTTAATTAGTTATACCCAACACTTGCCATAGCTAATATACTATAGCTCTTGTAGCTTATATTAGCATTTTTAATAAACACAATGACTTTGCATAGCCAAAAATGTTTTATTTGGGGCAGTCTTAATGCTACAATTCACAGAGTTTAGAACATTTCTTTTAAAACAACATTGATATTAATAACAAAAGTCATTATAATCATTTTAAAAAGCATATGTAGCATATTAAATATAATACAATTACTTATAAGTTTTAAACGGTAGTAAATTGTCAGGGAATTTCACATACTGCAGCGCTGCAGCGGTATAAGCTCTACCATAAGGAAAATCCGTATTTCATCATTTCAAAATATTTATTCCAAAAACATGTATGCAATGCTAATACAGCTTAATTTCTTGAGAACTTGAAGGAAATTGAAATCATATGAAATCATACATTGTGTTTTTACAGAATTTCATAGTATTTTACAGTATTTGGATGTTTCCATGATTCTGAAAGACTAAAAACAAAGACATATGTTTTCAAGACTTTTACATATAATTTAAGTAATTTAAAGTGCATTTAAGCAAAAAACAAAACAAAACAAAACTTTTCATCATTAAAGAGACCAAAAAAATGTACTCTTAAATTCAGTATTCTTTATGTTCTTTATTCTTGGGGGTTGTAAATGAAGCATTAATGTTTGTTAAGCAATACCATGTTAAGCAAATTTAAAATGTTTCTGATTCTCTTATAGTAATCAGTTTTCATTTTGTTGAGGACATGTTCTGACCATCCTTTTGATTGTATGTTTCCTGTGCTCTTCGGCTAAAAGCGTTCTTTATCTTCAGAACTTTCATGGCAAGGGTCTTCATTCGCTTCTCTCTCTCCACCATGATTTTGCGCTCTTTTTCAAGCAAACTTTCTCCTTTAGCAATCTTTTCCAAGATGAGAGTTTCTTGTTTCATCTTCTCAAGTCCAACAATGCGGTCCTCAAAGCCAGGACTTCTTTCCTCTTTCTCGGTTTTAATCAGGATTTCGAGGTATTCGGCTGTGGAGAGAGATTTTGGCTTCAGTGCAATTTCATCTAGTCTTCTTAAGCAATCAGAGGACAATTTGATCAGCTTCATTAGTTTGTCTTCAATTCCATGGAGTTCATTTTCAAGTGCATCAAGCATTTGCTTTGTGTCCATGAACTTTCCTTTAGCGGCCATGAAGTTGTCTTTTAGCTCTTTAATGGTTTTTGTCTCTATTTTTGTTTCATACGTCCACATGAAATTTTCCCTTGAATGAGCAGAGTAATGGCAGTTTTCAGGGCAGATAATGCAGTGGTCATTCTCCATCACAGCACAAGTTTGCACAGCATCTTCTGCAGGAAGGAAGCAGTTGGAGTGGCATGTGAAGAAGCAAGTGTTGCAATTCATGGTAAAACAATTTACAGGGGTTCTGATTGCTTTCATCACCTCTACCTCTTGTTCGAAATTCTCATTTTGTGCCATGCTGTCACTCTCACTTTCCAAACATTGCTTGAATTTTTTTATCTCACTTAGTTTAGAGAGACCTGCAGTTATTTGAGGGGTCAGACTTGCCATGGCTTTCTCAAGGCGCTCTCGTTCCTCTAAGACCTTTATAGTCAGTGTGAGATCTTTGCTTTCAATGGCCCCCAGTGTTTTGAAAAAACCCTTCATCTGTTTAAAGGTTTTTTCCCAGACAAGCTCTGTCAGTTTATCTCCTCCATCATCCTCATTATCATCATCTGAATCATTGTCAGAGGTTGTAGGCTGTTCTGTTTTTTTGTCTGCATACACAGCTGAGTTGTTGAACTTGAAATGGGTGGGCTGTCCCTTTTTATTCTTTTGACAGGGCAGATCTGCTGCTTTGATGGCTTCTAACACTGGGATGTCTTTACCATCTGCAAATGTCACCAGAACTAGGATGTTTTCTGCGACGTCTTTGCCAAAAATTGACAAGACTGAGTCAAAGATGTATTTCTGGTTGGCACTCAGGCGGGCAAGAGAGGCTTGGACGACGAAGCAGATGGCATCAATGTGATCGATTCCCAAAGGGCTACAAAGGAAGCTTTTGATCTGGTCTGTAATCAGTTTATCATGTGCGATTCCTCTTGTATCACCAAATCCTGGTGTGTCTACAATTGTGAGGGAGTAGGGAATTTGAAAGCCAGGCTGATTGTACAGCTCAAAAGATGAGACGATAGATGTCTGACTCTCGGCCTGTGTGCGATTGGTCACTTCATTGATTAGTTTGAAGCGATATGCATCCTGCCACTTTACGCCCAGTACGTAATTGGTCATCACATTGATGAGTGTGGTTTTTCCTGCACCTGTTGATCCCAAAAGAAGAATGACTTTGTTTTTCACATCCTCCACTTTTCTTCCAAAAACATACTGATCAAAACTTACATTCTCTGCCGTTTTTTGGTGTAGTAACAGTGAATAAACAGATGGATTGCCCTTTTTTATTCGTGAAGATTGAGTCAAGAACAACCCACTCCCATCCTTATTTGATTCTTTACCCTTAAAACTGGCCGAAAACACAGTTTCAGGACTGGGGAGACTCACTCCATCATTTCCACAGTTTGCATAAACTTTGACTGTGTAATCTTTGTCTTGTTTGAGTCCCTCAAGAGTGCACTCCCTGTTTGTAGATTTCACAGACTTCCAAGACTTTTCATTTTCCTGATCCTTTGCACATTCTCTGTACTCCAACACATAACCAGTGATCAGAACATCCTCACCCACAGATGTAGGAACATCCCAGACTACAGTTGCAGTCTCAGATTCTACTTGTTTTACTGTAGGTGCTCCAGGAGGAGCACATGGACGAGTCCTGAAGAATGATGTTGTGTCACTTGTCAGACTTACTCCTGGACGACACACAGCCTTGCAGGTAAAACAATATTCTTTATGTGGTTTTAACTTCTTGACGGTGACCTGATCAGAAACCCCTTCAGTAAACACCTCTGTCCATTCAGAGCTCTGAGCAGACTGATATGAAATACAGTACAAGTTCACAAACTTAACACCGTGGTCAGAAGGTTTGATTTGTAGATGTATGCAGTCATGCTCAGCATTCAAGAAAACCGGCATTGGTGGTTTTGAGGGAAGCTCGTACTCTGAGCTGATGAGTCTCCCTCTTTCATAAACGTGAATTGAAGAGGAGGTGCTGCGTTCATCTGGGATTGATGCAATGCAGAATTCAATGTTCGTTCTTCCTTTATTGGCTTCTTTAAAATCTAGGAAGGCCTGTATGGTTTCCCTGGTCAGTGTAGTTGCATCTCCTGATGAAAACCATTTCTCTGTCTTCTTTGAGGAGTTTTGATCATATTTTATTTGCTCTCCATTGTTACAGGATTGAGCCTTCAGGTAATTCTCCAAGTCTGAAAGGTATGGTTCCTTTTCATTTAAGGAAGTGAGTGCAAAAGCTATTACATAGTTATTGGATGCTTTCAAGACAACTTTGTCCAACTCGTTGCTGCATGAAAGAACAGGAACATCTTTCATGATGTCAAGGTACGATCTCACAACATTCATCTCTCGTTCTCTGTCATTTAGATACTTGGTTAACAGAGCACCGTTAAATGGGGATCTTTCTTTGTCATTCAGGGTATCAACAAGCTCCTGTTCTTCTTTTCCTCCACCCCTTATGGATGGAAGAACCTTGCAGAGATGCTTCTGAAAAATGATTTTATAATCTGAACAGAGGTCTTTACATTTTCTGATCTTAGCTGTGATCTCAGGGAATTGAATGGCAATGCTGTCCCTCATCAGATCTTGACACTGAATGTCACAATTATGCAGTTCATCCATGATTCGTTGGACTCGTCGTATCAGGCTAACACTGATCTCCCTGACTAACTGAGCAGCTGCCGAATCAAGTTTTTTCAGCGGGTAAAGCCACACGGTCATGGGCACAGCATTCTCTCCATGTTCTCCCAACAGTTTTGGTAGCTCTGAGTACACCTTGATGGCATCAGTATAGGAGACCGGATTGTTTTCCAGAGCAAAATCTCCATGAAAAGTGCAGCTGAACTTGTCAGTTTTCTCTTGTTCCATGTCATTCATTTTCAAAGATGCCTGACCCTCTATTGATATTAAAGGTATCTTTTTAATTGATGCTTGCAGGGCACCTTGTATGTTTTGATGGTTTTCACTGGATGAAACCTCACGATCAAAAATAAAGAACGCTTGAGCTCCATACAGTAGAGCCGTAACAACATGTGTGGCTGAGCCCTCCTGAAATACATTAGAGTGCTTTACATTCCCTGCACCAAGGTGCTCCATAGTTAACTGCTCAAAGCGTGAGGTTGTATGATAATGTAAGGTGACTCGAGATTGATGTTTCGATGACTTCTTGTTATTTAAATAGTCTGCTGAGCCTTTCACACTGACTAATCCACTCATAAAGCTGGCTTCAAGAGATGCAGAGACATTAAGAGCACTGACTTTGTCTTCGCTTGAATCTGAGGCAATGATTTTGAAGTCAGTGTTTGGCTGTGGCCGTACATTAATATTCTTCTGCAGCATCTCACCATCCCAAAGGGTTATTCCTTGAACAAATAAATAAATAAATAAATACAGAGTGTGATATTAGAGTGAAAACAGAACTCCAACCTTTTCACCGTTAGTATCACTCCACTTACGGTATTTCTCACAGTGAGTGAGATTTTGGATGCTCAAATCCACTTTAATTTTAAAAATAATACTGTTTTGAGTTTTTTAGGCAAGAATGTACTTGTTTAGACTTCAAATATGCGGGTTGTTAATAAAGATAACGTCTATTTAAAGGGGTTCTATTATGCTCTTTTACAAAGTCTTGATTTTGTTTTGGGGGTGTACTAGAACATGCTGTCATGCTTGGTGGTTTGAAAAAAACGCATTATTTTTTACTTAATTTACATTATGACAATGCCTTTCTCCTCAGCCTGGAACAAATGGCTTGATTAGTTCTGCCTTCCGAAAAACTAAATGTGTTGTAATTGGTTAGCTCTCCCAGTGCATTGTGATTGGCGAACAGCTTAGACAGTGTTTCAGTACTGTCACGCCCCTTGTCAAAGGTGCTACCGTCAGCCTGCGTGATCGCCAATACATGTTATTAACGTGCTATTTTATTTAATTATTTACATACTTAGTTTCATTGCCCAAAGCCTCTTGGTTTTCATCCAAAACATCTTAAATTGTGTTCCGAAGACGAATGAAGCTTTTATGGGTTTGGACATGGGGGTAAGTGATTAATGGCAAAATTTTCATTTTGGGGTGGAGTAACCCTTCAAGGGTGATTCTTGACAGCAGTGCTGATCTGTGAATTTGTTGGCTGTATACAAGCTTTTTGAAAGAAAAAATAATTTCCTTGGTCAAAACTGCATTTTTCAATTTAAAAGTCTTTACTGCTGACTCTATCTATCCTCTATCCACCATCTAATGGCAGAACAATGTAACTAAAATAACCATAATGAACACACACATGCACACTGTTTCCTAATACTAAATACCACTATTATTTATATAAAATATTATTTACTGAATAATAATATTTAATAAACAACAACAACAGGCATCATAAAAGTTGCTAGGAAATTCAGTCAAGTACAAACGCAGCGCTCTGATATACAGCATTGAAGTTACATAAACATGGTAAGCTCTTGCCAAAACAATTTGCCCTGGAACAAATGATAGATTAATGAGACCACAGACTGTCCATTAGATTTACCCAAAATGAATTATACATCATGTTTAACCACTACAAAAACATCAGAGCCACCAGTAAATTCCAGAAGATCTGACTGTGGTGAGGCGCTTTCGATTGGTTTATGAGCTTGTGTCTCCGAAAACGATGAGGCAATTTTTCAAATAGACGTTATTTTTTTAACAAACCGCATATTTGCAGTTCAAACAAATACATTCTCACCTAAGAATTTAGTGTCACAAAAACATTCCGTGACACAAAAACAGTATTATTTTTAAAGTATAGTGGATTTGGGCGTCTGCCATGACACTCACTGTGAGAAATACAGCAAGCGGAGTGATACATGATACAAACGGTAAAGTGATTGGAGCTCTGATATCACTCTAATATCGCACTCTTATCAGCCAATCAGATTCAAGGACCAGAAAGAACTGTTGTGTGTGTATGTGTGTGTGTGTGTGTGTGTGTGTGTGTATGTATATATATATATATATATATATATGTATGTGTGTATGTGTATGTGTGTATGATCATGTTATATTATTCTATATATTCTATATATATATATATATATACCTAAAAGGTGTCCCCACAAGGTCAAAATTTACTGGTATTACTATCCTTGTGGGGATAGTGATAAATACCAGGTACACACACACACATATATATATTTATCTCCGTTAGAATAATATAACATGATCATACACACACACACACATACACACATATATACACACATATATATATATATATATATATATATATATATATATATATATATATATATATAGGGTGAAGTCAGCTAAAATGGGCCACATTTTGGTAAATATTATAATATAAGACTTATAATACCATCAAATAAGCAATGCATTGGCTCTTTTGTGTGCATGTGTGTATGCTTGTCAAATATTCATTAAACATTTTGTTTATTAGAACATTTATTAGAACATTTTTTAACATTTTGACAAAAACAAAACTAAACAAAAAAACACTTGAACATTTCCTAGCTACTGTAGGTCTTAACACTGCACCTTTCTTTCCCTTTCCCTTCTCTCTTCTTGTCTCTCTGATTCCTTTCTTTGCTTGTCCTCCTGCCATACTGTCTGCAAGGCATTTTTTTAAAGACTGTTAAGATTTCGTTTGAATACATATCTTGGCCTATAAACCTATTTTCCCTCTCAATTTCTGTGTAAAAGTGTGTGTGTGTATGCAGCCCATTTTAGGGACATCTTGCTTTCTTTCCCTTTCACTTCTCTCTTCTTGTCTCTTCTTGTCTTATTTGCTTGTCTTTCTGCCATACTGTCTGCAATGCAAATATTTTTTTAAAAGACATAACATTTTGCATGGATACATATCTAGGCCTATAAAACCTATTTTTCCCCTCAATTTCTGTGTAAAAGTATGTGCATGCATGCAGCAACTTTTTTATTCGAAAGAGCATGTCAAAACCTTCTTCATAAACCTTTGCTTTGTTGGTAAGATTACTTATAATTCAATGATTAAATGAATGAAATTTACTATATCATGTCAGACCAATCAAAACTCAGACCATTTAAAATTAATGCTGCATGTCAACAAGTGCTGAAGCAACCATGCAAGATCAGTTATTGTGATTGACTGTAAAAATGTAAAGAGATATGACACTACAACCTTATTTGGCCCATTTTAGCTGATTTCACCCTAATTTAAGATAATTGAAATCTTGGAAATGTTTTTACCTGGAATGAGGCGATCTCTTCGGCAGTCGTAAAGCATTCCTAATTGAAAAGGGCGGCCAAGACAAGCCAGTTCAATGGTCTCAGAGTCAGACATTTTTCTAAAAGTTGACAAAACAAGCACAACTTTAGATCATTGTTTTTTTAAAGTACTTAGAAGAAGGTATTTTTTGTGGATTTGATGACCAAAAGAACGTAAGAGGTGATAAAACAGAACCTGATATAGTGTGTTTACTCAGAATTCCTTAGCAATATTTAATATCTGAAATATTTTATATTTGATTGGTTGTTTGAGGTTTTGATTAAAAAAAAACACAGACTCTTTCTGTGTTGGAAAACATGGAAGAAAGTCAGGCAGGTTTGGCACTTTCTAAGGGTGAGTAAAAGATACGTAAAATCATTTTTACATTTTCTTTCTTTGGATTATCTTATAGTTTTACCTTAAAAAACAACAAATTCCTTGTGTGTTTGTGCACACCTGCCGAATAAAGCTACTTCTGATTTTGATTCAGATTTTAAATATTTAATAATGAATGTTCAGGAAAAGTGTGAGACAGTAAAAGCTTCACATAAAGGGCATTTTAACAGTAGTACATATAATTGTTGACAGCATGGTGAAAAGTTGTCAAGATTAACCTTCATTTAACAAAAAGAAAAAGTTGCTAAATTTCAGAAGAAAAAATACAGGTTCTGTTTTTGTCACCTGTATAAACACCTGCAAAATAATAATATGTGACCCTGGACCACAAAACCAGTCTTAAATCGCTGGGGTATAATTATATATATATATATATATATATATATAAATTATTATAAATAATTTTTAGCAGTAGCCAAAAATACATTGTATGGGTCAAAATGATTGATTTTTCTTTTATGCCAAAAATCATGAGGAAATTAAGCAAAGATCATGTTCCATGAATATATTGTGCAAAATTCCTACTGTAAATATATCAAAACTTAATTTTTTATTAGTAATATGCATTATTTATTTGGACAACTTTAAAGTCGATTTTCTTAGTATTTAGATACTTTTTGCACCCTCAGATTCCAGGTATTCAAATTATTGTATCTCGGCCAAATATTGTCCTATGCTAACAAAACATACATCAATTGAAAGCTTATTTATTCAGCTTTTAGATTATGTATAAATCTCAAATTCGAAAAATTTACCCTTATGACTGGTTTTGTGGTTCAGGTTCACATATATCAATAAAACTATGCTGTCTATAGAGCAATTATTGGGCAATTACTAGAGCATCTTATATGTAAAGGAGACCCTTTTGTACGTATGCCCCAGTACAGCATTTCAGAGATAACATCATTTAATACAACATACCTTTTTTCATCCAGTATATTATTGCAGAATGATTTGTCCTTTTCAGTGTGAGTTTCAGACGCTGATCATTGTGAACTGAGTGGTGAGGTTTTATAGAGTTAAGGCCACACCTTAAAACAGTGTGATTGGGCAAGTGACACGTCTCTTAAATAGAAAATAAAATTGTGTAGACATGGTCTGAAAGACATGTATGTACTGTGACAAGTTGCTTGTGGCAACTAATAAACAAACCAATAAAAAATTAAATATATGAAGGTTTCTAGGTCTTTACATGTACAGTGATTTGCTTTATGTAACAGAAACAAACTGTATTTCAGTCACAGCTATATAATTTCACAAAACAATAAATAAAATTAGACAAGTTTAAAAAAAAAAAAAGCAAAATCTAATCTGGTCAAACTTTCAGTTAGCTTTAATTATTATTAACTTTTAAATCTGCAGATTAATAGAGTCATAGGTCTGTATTTGAATTTGTTTGCCTTAAAAATAAATATATAAAAACCTGCATTGTAAAAATTATTTTACTGTTTATCACAGTATTTTTGCTTACATCAGTTGAACTTATAACAACCATTTCTCTACTTCATTTTGTTTATCAGTAAGTTTGGAGCACCACTTTTTTCTATACTTAAAAGGTACACTCTGGTCATTCGTCCTTTAGCATTTACATCTCAAAACAAGATTAAGATTTTTTTTCTTTAATAGGTCAAAACAACAGCTACTTGGTCAATAATTATTTTACAGATATAGGTCTTAAAGGACTTGTAATGTTGTGGTAGACTGATATTGAAGTGCTTTTGAGCAACGTCCCCTTCCCACATTGCCTTTCAAAAACTTAATAAATTAATATGCAGGTAAAGTCAACCAAGCAACAGTTTCTGTGTAAATCTTTTTTTTTATATGCCTGCATGTTTGCTAAATGCTGGTTTCCTGTTACATTGCTGCTGGACTTTTTTTGTATTATAAAAATGTTTCATAAAGTTGCATTTAAAGTTTTAGTTTCAGTAACAATATCTGAGTTTTGCTTCCTTTTTACTTAAAGTCATGTCAGTGATTTTTATTTTTATTTTGTTATATATATTTAGATCCTCTTGATCTGTGACTGTACTTTTGCTTCCTTGTTGGTTGAATGCAAATTCACTGATTTTTTACATGTAGGCAAACATCAGTGCCTTAAATTTTATGCAAGCAGCTATTGGTAGCCAGTGCAAATTGATGAACAGGGACATGCACTCTTTTTGGCTCATAAAAAGAGAAATTATTGGAGAGTACTGCAAGTGTAGCAGTGTCCTCTGGTTTGACCCAGGTCTCTGTCAAGGCCATGAGGCTGACCCTTGAATGACTTGTAATAGATGTAATGAAATAGATGTATACCACAGACCACAATTCCAGAGACCAATAGAGGAAGAAAATAGTGTATTAGCAGAAATTGACAAAATGCACAGGATGTCAGGATTGCTGTGCCTCCAGTGTGTGATGTGTGGTTTGCGAGTGTTAGTAAAAATAGGGATTTGAAAGTTCATGGTAAAGGTCATTCAGAAAAACTGAAATAGATGTGAAACAAGCTTCGTTAAACTTCCGCTAATTGACTGCTTTTCTCAAAGAGTATTTCTTTTATACTGTTCAAGTCTTTTCACTGGCTCTTGAACACACTTTACTATTTAGAGGAGTAGTTCACTTCCAGAACAAAAATGTACAGATAATGTACTCACCTTCATGCCTTTCTTTCTTCAGTCGTAAAGAAATTATGTTTTTTGAGGAAAACATTTCAGGAGTTATTTCCATATAGTGGACTTCAATGGTGGCTGCAAGTTTGAACGTCTAAAATGCAGTTTCAATGCAGCTTCTCAGCTGAGGAATAAGGATCTTATCTAGCGAAACAACCTGTCATTTTGTAAAAAACAAAAAAAAAAAAATTGCATACTTTTCAACCTCAAATCCTTGTCTTGCCTAGCTCTGCCATGCGCATGCGTACTCTATGTAATCCGAGTCTGCATGCGCATCGCAGAGCTAGACAAGAAGGGCAGGGCAGAGCTTCAACTTCGATTTCAATTCAACTCACGATTCGGTTTGCATCACTGTTTTAGAGTCACGGTTTTGGTACAGTTCGGTATGTGCTATGTCTAGGGAAAAACTATAATGTCAAATAAAAATAAAGAAAATAAGAATAATCTATCTCACTACAAGCAACAGCACAAATAAATACAATAGTGTAAAGAAACAAATAAAATAAACAATGATTTTCAGTTTTTATTTTTTTTTTTTTTTTAGGTAGGTCTAACATTAGTTTTTAGGTACAGAAATTGAATAAAGTAATCAAACGTAAAATAGCATTGCAATTTGTACTGTATAAATTCAAGATTAATCTTTATTAAAGTTACAAAAGCTATTCAATCAAGAGCGTGTTAAATTTGTATAAATTCATGCCTTTATTTCACAATGTCAAAAACAAATGAAATACAACTCACCACTACTATGTCGCAGGGGCACTACAATACAGTATACATTAAAAATGGTTACTGACATCAAGTGCATTTATGGTTAACTGAAACAAAGTGGATAATCTTAATAAACTTAATTTCAAAGTAAGGTAATTTAAAGATAATTCCTTTTAAATCAGACAACAAAAACATTCTAAATCTGTCAAAGACAGTCAATTTTAAAAATACATAGAAAATTTGTAATCTTGCTTCATAACCCAAATGCAGTTGTAATGCACTGTTAACATCAGTATTCATTAAAACTTGTTACCAACATCAATTATACTTACGGTTAACTGAAACAAGATGAGACTAGTGGATAACATTTCTGATAATAAAATTAATCTCAAAAAAATATTTTGGATACATTTAAAGAAAACATTTTAGATCAGACAAATATTAAAAAACATTTTGAAATTGTTCTCATTGTCAGTCACACAAGTAAATATTGTAAAATTCTAATTGTGTACAAGTAATACTTTTTGTTACTTCCGCTAGTTGTGTTTGACAAGGAATATATTTGGGCCAAAAGAAGGCAGCAGAGTTGGAAGTAGTAATTTCGGGACAGAGTGTGTTGCAATATTAGATGTTTCAATAGAGGAACAGAGTGTGTTTCAATATTAGATGTCTCAGTGTCAGATAGAAAGTGACAAAACTCTGTGGTGGATAGCACAAGTTGCTCCCAGAGTAGAGCTTGAATAGCTTGTCCACAACACATGTAAGGCCCTCATCCACAGGAATGGTCACTCTGTCATTCCTCGCAATGAAATATGGTCTGATGCATGTGCTCAAACTCCCAGTGTAGACTGGCTGTGGTTGGGTCACTGTCAGTCCTCTTTTAGGTGTTTATAAAATGATGTGGTGCAGCAGACAACTTGTGTAGTCGTGTTCTTCTATTTTAGCGTCTCTTCTCTTTTTTCAAATGTGTTCTGTCTTGCATACTGCTAGGTGCATGTCAGCATTTTCCCAACTAATTAGCAATGAATTTGGTTGCTAACTATTTTTATGATCAATTTTTTGCAGCACTACGCATTTTAAAGATTACTATCTGCTGTAGCTCACAGATGGCTCAGAGTCCAACAGTATTGTTATTCCCCTCAAATCAGGCCAGAGTGAAAGAGCGGGAGCAGCTGCATTTTAAAAAGACAAGCGGCATGACATAATTGGCTGTCAAAAAACAGCCGTTAATGTCTTAAGTTTAATATATTGAAATGTGTTTACTGTATGTTTAATTTGTTAATTGTTTTGTTCATTTTAGAGCATTTTATGTGCTACCATATCAAATAAATCTTATGTATAGTTTTTTTCCATAAACAATTTTTTTTTTCAATTATGTGTTAGAATGCTGTCAACACAACAATCTGAGTTGTTGTTGTTGTTTTTTTTTTGTTGTTTTTTTTTGACACATCTGTTTCTGCAGGTTAAGCTCAGAAAATGACTCATTTTGGAATGTGCCACTTTATGACGTACTAGTGCAGCTAGTATCTATAGTCATGTTGCACCCCTCGCATCTGGTGTAAACATGGGGTAAAATTAGGAAAGAGCTCCAGATCGCGTCTTCTTTGCTTGCTTTAATACAGGTTTATTTTTAAATGAAACAGTATGATGCAGGCTTTTCAGAGAGACTGAAAGTAAAAGATGATGCAGTGCTGATCTGACTATATTGGATCCAACAGCCGCAACAAATAAGTGTGAGTAAACAGGGGGTTTTAGCACTATTGGATTGTCTGTTCCAGACCAGTTTGATACTGGTCAAGATAGAAGATGATACTGAAACAAGATAGAAAATAGCCTGTTACTTCTAAATTATGTTGTTTTTTCATTATACATTGAAAGTGAAACTTAGAGAACATTATTTTAAAAAAGTACAGTTCGTGATCTCTCTAAAGTTTAATTCTTGGTCACATGTGTCACTGTAACAATATCCAAGTTTTGCTTCCGATCTTTGTATTTAGATCCTCTTGCTCTATGTCTGTGCACTTTTGCTTCCTTGTTTCTGGAATGTACTGATTCTTCACTGATTCTTTGCATTCACAGTCTGTATTCAGTTCAGGGGCATTTCTAGTCCGAAATATATATATTATATTATATTTTATATATATATATGTATATACATACATATATAATAAAAAATTATATTACATTTAGTCATTTAGTACACGCTTTCATCCAAAGTCTTACAAATGAGGACAAAACCAACAAGAGAGAAATAATATGTAAGTGCTATGACAAGTCTCAGTTAGCCTAATGCAGTACATGTAGTAAGTTTTTTTTATAGTAAATAAAAAGAAAACAAGTAAATAGAATAGAGAATGCTAGTGTAAGAAGGACTTTTTACATAAAAAGAAAAGTCAAAGAACAGAGAACAATAGTGTTAGAGGGTCATTTTTAAGATAGATAAAGAAGAAAACAATTAGATAGCACAGAAAACAAATAGGGAATGCAACTAAGTTTTTTTAAATAAAAAGAAAACAAGTACTTGGAAATAGAATAAGAGTGCAAGTGTTAAAGGGTGAAGTGTTGTTTTTTATTATTATTAAATGATTATTATTACATTATTATTATTACATTTATTAATACATTTACATTGCCAGTCAGAAGATTGGAATAATTTAATGGTTAGGTTACACTTTATTTTACGGTGTTCTTGTTACAGTGTAATTAAGTACTGAGTAGTATTTATTAACTACATGTACTTATTGTTAGGGTTAGGATGAGGGTTTGGTTTAGGGTTAGTTGCATGTAATTATGCTTAATTTATTGTTATTACTGCTATAGTAAGTATGTGTAACGTGTAACCGACACTGTAAAGTAAAGTGTTACCAACAGTTGTGCTGTTTAATATTTTTGTGGAAACCATGATAGATTTTTTCAGGATTCTTTGATGACTAAAAGTTCAAAAGAACTGCATTTATTTGAAATAGAAATCTTTTGTAACATTATAAATTTACTGTCACTTTTGATCAATTTAATGTGCTCTTCAGCTTTGCATCTCAGAAATAAATCAAATTTTAAAACATACAGTACTGTTTGAAATTATTATTTTTTTAAGAGGGTTCTTATGTTCATCAAGGCCGCATTTATTTGATCAAAAATACACTAAAACAGTAATATTGTGGAAAATTATTATATTTATTATTAGTTGATATGTTAGATATGTTACATTTATTTAAAAAAGTGATAGTAAAGATTTCTATTTTGAATGGACTTTTTATTCAGTGACTTTTTATTCATCTTATTTGTCTTTTTTCTGATCTAAAAAAATGAGCCGATCCATTACTCAGAAACTGATAAGTTTTGTGATCCATTGCACACATTAGATCAATAGTGTTTAATTTGTAAATCTGGCATTACTAGATCTGATTCTAAACAGCAGACAGAAAACACTATTGTATGATTGCTGAAATATTATTAAAAGTCATTGTAATCTCCACTGTCAGACAAGAAATTTAGCAGTAATATTTTACTGGGGTGCTATGGACCAAATTGTAGACATTTTAGACATATATTGTATATCCTTTTGGCTTCAGTAAAGGAGAGACCTGTAAAAGAGTTGAAAAACCTGTTGAAAAAATGTTGTTAAATGTATAATTTTTTCATACATTGACAAACTCTGTATGTTTTGCAGAAACGGCTATGCTGTATGCTTTTGCAAACCTGTCTATGTATGTATTTATTTATTTGTTATATATATATATATATATATATATATAATTAGATATATATTTGTATACACAAACCACAATTATTTTCAATGCTAGATACTATTTCTACCAAGTGCTTTGCAGTGCACACTATACTTCCAGTGCTTCTCAGTATAAAAAGAAAAGAAAAACTGAAATGGATCTTATTGTCATCCGGCAATTGATCAGCAGCAAGTATTTGCCAAAAAAATAAACTGTTATCCCTTATGATTTTAAGTGTATGTCAGGATCATTTCCTAGGTCAGTGGCAAAACAAATCTGTTGATAATTTCTCATGCCTGTCAAACAAAATTCATAAGGTAAGTGAAAATATGTATACTCTTCTTTGGTGGTGAAAATAAGATGCAGAACTTTATTTTGATAGCATCTTTTAAAACAAAAAGTTTACAAAGTGTTTTACAGTGGACATATGGAAGAGGAAAATAAAATCTTCACAATATTTTAGGTGATGTGCATCTTTATTTCTGTATGATGAATAGAAATTAAACCACAGAAACAGTTTAACCAACTGTCTTGTTTTCTTTTTGTTCGTTTTGCTTCTCTATGTGAATTCTTTTCCTTTCTTCTTCCTCTTTAAATCTGTTCTCTTTGTAGATTTTATTCTTCTCTTCTTCTTTCATTTTCTGTATATTTCTTTCATGTTCAATTCTTTGGCGTTGTTCCTGGAGGGCATGTTTCTCTGCTTGGATTCTGCTTCGTTCCTCAGCTGCTTTTTGCTCCTGTCTCGCTCTCTCTAATTCTGCTTCATATTGCACTCTTCTAAGTTTTTCCTCCAGTCTCCTTTTTTCATCTTCAGCTGCATTAGCTCTATTTTCAGCAGAGTTATCATTTCCCATTTTCAGTGTCTTGAAGATGGAAAGCTGTTGAAAGATAGAGAAACATTTGTTCACTTAAAGTATTAGAAATTCGCAAAGTACACTCTTAAAGATAAAGGTGCTTGATGATGCCATAGAAGAACCTTTTTGTCTAAATGGTTCCATAAAACACCTTTAACTTTCTGTCTCACAAAAGGCAAATCATTTGTGGCAAATAAGGTTCTTCAGATTATAAAAAGGTAAACAAGAAATGGTTCTTTAAAGAACCTTTGACCGAATGGTTCTTTGTGGAGCCAAAAATGGTTCTTCAGTGGCATCGCTTAAAGAACCTTTTGAAGCACCTTTATTTTTAAGAGTGTACCGGTACATTCAAACATATTCATTTAAACACAAACATCCTGTTATATGCTACATGTAAGGGGTGTTCCCATTAAATGAAATGACAGTTTTGTTTTTAGTAGAAATAGTGTTTTCATTTAACATTTGCAGGCTTTATCTTTTTTTTAATTCTAAAAGAATTGTTCTAAAGAAAGAAAACTGCACTTAATATGCCATTTGTTTTGCTACTCCACATCTGTTGTGAAATTGAGCATGTAATCTGAGATTGCCTCTGCAGCACTTTGAATATTATAACTATAATAGTTTTTTTTTCTTATAAACACATTTTTATTTGTCAGAATTTTAATTGTCAGATTAACTGACATTTTTAACACCCCTAATTTAAGGTTTTTTCCTTCTTCTTCTCAGAATATATAAAGTCTGTAAAATAGCACATTGGACTGTTTTGTACTGTAAGAACTGGTTAAAAGATATGTGCACTTAAATCTGTAATCATACAATAATCCAACCACTAAATGCCATCGTATTCTTCATAAAGTAGGCAGTGAACTTTACCGTTTGCTGATGACTGTTTCTTTCCTCAGGTTTCGCTCAGTTTCTGCCTTCCGTATCCTAAAGGAGACATAGGTGCTTGTGTTATGAAAAAAAAATGGTCATATGCTGAATATTGTGTAGTTATAAACAGATGTTAAGTTGTGAAAGTTGAAGCAGTCATGCCTCGTTCTGATTGTCATTATTACAGTTAACAAAAGTGTGGTCTGTGGGACTTGCAATAGAGTTAGTAGTGAAATAACTACAGCCATCAGTAAAACTGTTCAATAACATACCTGTTTCTTAATACTTTAGTATTTTGTATCTTGGCTCATCCAGTTCTCGGGTACAGCTGGTGTGTGTGTGGGTGTGAAAACTACTAGAGTAAGGCACTTTTATACAGTGCTGAGGTGTGGCAATGCTGTGATTGGACACATCTGTCACTGATCGGCCAATGAGAGTGCAGTGTTGTGGAGGACATGAGAGGTTGGGTATTTTAGTATTTCCTTTCAGATCAGTCTTATGTTTTTTATTTTAGGTGTGTTAACTGCCAATTTTAGTGTTTGCTAAAAAAATTGCCTTTAACTTTCACTAAATGTTGTTGCAGAGACCAAGTGTATTGCTTTTTTTAAATAAGTGAAAATACATTGAGGCAATGCAACCAAGGAAATAGTTTTTCAGGCGATAAAAGTGTAGATAGGTTATACTTGATAATAATGTAATACTAACTTGAAGTTCTTCACCTAAGTGGCATAAGCTCCACCGACTTGATAGTTGGCTACTAAAGGGTCATGCATTGAAAAAAAGGCTCACTGGAGGGCGCCAGTCACCTTTAGCCACTGAAATAGACTTCTGAAAACTCATTGATTTTAACACAATGTAATGCATGCAATTCATCAATACTTTAAAAAAAAAAAAGTCCAATCACAAGCTCCATTAATGCCTAACAATAAAGACTGATTATGAGACATTCTCCGTCTGAGAGCTAAATGAATGAGAACAAAAAAAAAAAAAACAGATGATTTTCACATTGCTAACAGAAACAGTCTGAAGTTGATCATATAGTAGATTGATCCCCTTGATTTCATATGATGATGGCACATGTTAAAGACTGTGTCAAGGGGAATTTTTGGAGTTAGTTTTGAGTTATAAAACTTGCAGTATGTTCTTATTGTAGAATGTCCTGTCAGAACACTTTGATTCTTGTTTGTCACCCTGGATGACAAAACCGGTCATTAGGGTCAATTTTATGAAAATGAGTTTTATACATCATCTGAAAGCAGTATAAATAAGCTTTCCACTGACATTTGTTAGGACAGGACAATATTTGGCTGAGATACAGCTATTTGAAAATCTGGAATCTGAGGGTGCAAAATAATCAAAATACTGAGAAAACTGCTTTTAAAGTTGTCCAAATGAAGTTCTTAGCAATGCATATTACTAATTAAAAATTAAGTTTTGATATATTTATGGTAGGAAATTTACAAAATATGTTCATTGAACATGATATTTACTTAATATCTTAATGATTTTTGGCACAAAAGAAAAATCGATCATTTTGACCCATACAATGGGCTGTGCTACAAATTATGACTGGTTTTGTGGCCCAGGGTCACATTTGAGGACTCCTTTAAAAAGGTGATTTTTCATAATTGTGTTAAACCCCTAAATATTTTGCCTATAAGTTCAAAAAAGTACATCTGCATTTCCCATTAGTTACCTACACTCTGGTGGCCCACCACAGTTTCATAATGAACCAACTTCTCATAATGAAATAAAATGTTTTTGATGTTGTGTTCTGTGCCATTGTTTGGCAAACCATTTGTCAAATAAACTTTGTCTCCGCATGTGCTGTGAGTTTATTGTAGCCTACGTTTGGTAACGTAACAGGTACCGTTTATGCATTATTTTCACATTTGCATATTTTTTGGGCAGGTGATTTCAGTGTTACACCAGACTCTTGCATGTAAATAAATGAAGACAAATGTATGGTGAGTTTCCTATTTTAAAATAAAATAATATACTTGCTATAAAATATTAAATTTTCACTTAAATTTATTTTACAGTACAGTTTTTTTACACTAGTAATATATTACTGTGGACACAGCTACTACTAGTAATAATATTTCTTAATATAATAATATTTATTTAATATAATAATTATTTATTATTATATTTTAATTTGGCTAAGTTTGGATAAAACAACACTGTGAATGTACTGTAGACAGAAACACTATCACTACTACAAGGAGGTTTGAGTCCACTTTAAATTCCAGGTAGCCTACAAGTGAATACAAAGACTCTTAAGTCTGTTCAGTTTGGACATGAATAAAAATTAATTGGTGCACTTAAAACTCCCAAAAATGCACCATATTTATACATATAACTTTATAATGTACAAAATTTGCATGCATCCCCATAACCTTTGGTTATAATTCTAATTTTGGTTATTCAATCTATTATTTTTTTGTAATGCGAATATATATATATATATATATATATATATATATGTATGTGTATATATCTCAGAGGTCGCGTTAACCGAAAATTCTCAGTCACTGATGGAAATTTTTTTCAGTGACGTTTTTTTCAGTGTCATTTTGACAGATTACACCGTGGGTGATTATTGTAAATTGTAGCTGTAATTCCCACCCCTGTCCAGTTGGTGGTGAGTGCGCTGTAGTCTGGCAGCAGAGCACGGGATACAGAACAAAAACTAAACTATCAGGAATGTTTTCCTATGTGTTTGATTACGCACAGGCGAGTACACACAAACTACAGCCATCTATCATGCCACATTAAAGAGCGTCAAAACGATATTTATTGCTTGAATTTCTTAAGGAAATTGACAGAATTTGAAATCTGGGACTTTGTTTCACATGAAAATAACACAAAGCCTAGCCTATTGCTATTTATTGGAAGGAAGACGCACTATGTACTGTCCATTCATCAACTGAAAACAGCATAGACCAAGAGATCGATTGTGATTTAAGAATCCATATTGGTAAATTGAAATGAGACTCTATTTCATTTTTTTAAAGCAATTTTTTTTGTTGTTGTTGTTGTTTTACCCAGCCCTAGCGTATTTTGTTGTTTTTAAACATTGTGCTGTCGTCCTGAAGGTTTATGATTATAACCGAAAATGTGAACAAAAATAAAAGCAATTAAATGTGTTATTATAATTAAAATATGAAAATTAAAATGATGGGTAATAATAGATTATGATGGATATATTACGACAGACAATGTTAAAGTCTAGCGCAACCTCTGATATGTGTGTGTGTGTGTGTGTGTGTGTGTGTATGTATGTGTATATATATATATATATATATATATATACCTTTTGGATGCAGAAGATGTATTCCCGTTCAGATACAAGAACATCAGTGAGGTCAGACACTGTGACTTGAAGGGTCTGACTCAAATAGAATAGAAACTTAGACACAATTGTTTTAAAATTAATACATACTGATCTGCATTCTAGCTACAGTTTGTAATAGTGTCTGCCAGTGTGCTTGGGTAATACTTTATATTGCAGGGGAAAAAATATTTCTTTATTTATCATAAATCTCTTTTGGTCAGGACAACATTTGAGCTAGTTTAAGAAAACAAATATTTTATAATAGAAATACTTAAATTACAAATCAGCCATATAATTTTATGTATTTATTTTATTTTGCAGAACTCAGACAGTACAGTATTACAGGAATCACCCAGGTATGTATGGTTTCACATCTACTGAGGTAATCATCTTATATGCAATGTATATAGTGTGTCCTTTTTTGCTTACATTACAAAGAAAAGAGAGAAGGATCCATGTTTCATGCTACAAGCCCTTGCTCATGCATACTTGTAGAACTTTTTCAAACAGGTCAACAAAGTGATTGAAACAACATCTAAACTACAAAAGCATATGATATCAGTTAAGTAATGTTATGGCTAATCATTTTTGTCTCATAAACAACTTGATTAATAATTGTATACAATAATTCTGAAAAAAAATGTATTATTCTGCAAAGCATCATATTTAAGATTAAGGTTCAAATTAGTTAAAATTATTAATGTTTAGAATCAAATGATCTGAAACAGTCTTACAATATAGAGTCGTCATTCATTCTTGATGTGGCATGCAGTGAAACATGGAGAAAGAATGATCAATCTCCACATCTTCTATAGACAGCATTCTTCTGTGACAGTACAGCTTTCATCATTTTCATTCACACTCTCTGCAAGCAGATCCTGTCCTTGTTCAATCTTTTTCAGAACAAGATTGTCTTTTTTCATTTTCTGAAGTCCAGCAATGCGGTCCTCAAAGCCAGGTTTTTTTTCCTCCTGCTCTGTTTTGATCAAGATTTCAAAATATTCATCTGTGGAGAGAGATATCGGTTTCAGTGCAATTTCATCCAGTCGTTTCAAGCAATTAGAGGAGTGTTTGATCAGTTTCTTTAGACTGCCTTCAATTCCATGGAATTCAGCTTCAAGTCCCTCAAGTATTTGCTTTGTGTCCATGTACTTTCCTTTAGCCGCCATGAAGTTGTCTTTTAGCTCTTTAATGGTTTTTGTCTCTATTTTTGTTTCATACGTCCACTTGACATTTTCCCTTGAATGAGCAGAGTAATGGCAGTTTTCAGGGCAGATAACGCAGCGGCCATATTTCATCACAGCACAAGTTTGCAAAGGATCTTCTGCAGGGAGGAAGCAGTTGAAGTGACATGTCAAGAAGCAGGTGTTGCAATTCATGTTAAAACAGTTTGCACGGGTTCTGACCGGTTTCATCACCTCCACCTCATGCTGAAAATTCACATTTTGATTCATGCTGTCATTCTCATTTTCCAGCAGTTGCTTGAATTTTTTAATCTCAGTCATTTTTGAGAGACCGGCAGTTATTTGAGAGGTCAGACTTTCCATGACTTTCTGAAGGCGCTCTCGTTCCTCCAACACCTTTCTAGTCTGTGTCAGATCTTTGCTTTCAGTGGCCCCGAGTGCGTTGAAAAAAACCTTCATCTGTTTAAAGGTTTTGCCCCAGACAAGTTTGGTCATTTTATTTCCTTCATCATCATCATCATCTGAACTGTTGTCAGAGGTTGTAGGCTTTTCTACTTTTTTGTCTGCATAGACAGCTGAATTGTTGAAATTAAAATGGGTGGGCTGTCCCTTTTCATTCTTTTGACAGGGCAGATCTGCTGCTTTGATGGCTTCTAGAGCTTTAGCCTCTTTACTATCTGAAAATGTCACCAAAATGATAATGTTCTCTGCAATGTCTTTGCCAAAAATGGAAAGGATTGAGTCAAAGACGTATTTCTGGCTGGCACTCAGCCGGACAAGAGAGGCTTGGACGACGAAGCAGACGGCATCAATGTGATCGATTCCCAAAGGGCTACAAAGAAAGCTTTTGACCTGCTCTGTAATCAGTTTATCATGTGCAAGTCCTCTTGTATCACCAAATCCTGGTGTGTCTATGATTGTGAGTGAATAGGGAATTTGAAAGCCAGGCTGACTGTACAGCTCATAAGATGAGACGATAGATGTCTGACTCTCGGCCTGTGTGCGATTGGTCACTTCATTGATTAGTTTGAAGCGATATGCATCCTGCCACTTTACGCCCAGTACATAATTGGCCATCACATTGATGAGCGTGGTTTTTCCTGCACCTGTCGCTCCCAAGAGAAGAATTACTTTGTTTTTCACATCCTCCACTTTTCTTCCGAAGACATACTGATTAAAATCTGCATTCTCTTTAGTTTTTTGATATAGCTTCAGTGTATAAATTGAAGGATTCCCCTCGGGTTCCCGTGAAGACTGATTTAAAAACAACTCACTTCTAACTACGGCTGACTGTTTACTCTTCAAACTTGCAGAAACCACAGTTTCTGGACTGGGGAGGCTCATTCCATCACTACCACAGTTTGCAAAAACTCTGACTGTGTAAATTGTGCCTTGTTTCAGTCCCTCGAGAGTGCACTGCCTTTTTGTAGATTTCACAGACTTCCAGGGATTTTTGTTTTCCTGATCCTTTGTGTATTCTCTGTACTCCAACACATAACCAGTGATCAGAACATCCTCACCCACAGATGCAGGAACATCCCAGACTACAGTTGCAGTCTCAGATTCTACTTGTTTTACTGTAGGTGCTCCAGGAGGAGCACATGGACGAGTCCTGAAGAATGATGTTGTGTCACTTGTCAGACTTACTCCTGCACGACACACAGCCTTGCAGGTAAAACAATATTCTTTATGTGGTTTTAACCGCTTGACGGTGACCTGATCAGAAACACCTTCAGTAAACACCTCTGTCCATTCAGAGCTCTGAGCAGACTGATATGAAATACAGTATGAGGACACACAACTAACACCGCGGTCAGGAGGTTTGATTTGCAGATGTATGCAGTCATGTTCAGCACTCAAGAAAACCGGCATTGGTGGTTTTGAGGGAAGCTCATACTCTGAGCTGATGAGTCTCCCTCTTTCATAAACGTGAATTGAAGAGGCGGTGCTGCGTTCATCTGGAAGTGATGCAATGCAGAATTCAATGTTCTTTCTTCCTTTATTGGCTTCTTTAAAATCTAGGAAGGCCTGTATGGTTTCCCTGGTCTTTGCAGTTACATCTCTTGATGCAAACCATTTCTCTGTTTTCTTTGAAGAGCTCTGATCATAGCTTATTTGCTCTTCATTGTTACGTGATTGTTTTTCCATATAATTTTCCAAGTCTGAAAGGTATGGTTCATTTTCATCTAAGGAGGTGAGTGCAAAAGCTATCACATAGCCATGGGATGCTTTCAAGACAACTTCGTCCAATTCTTTGCTGGATGAAAGAACAGGGACATCTTTCATGAGGTTGAGGTACGATCTCACAACATTCATCTCTCGCTCTCTGTCATTTAGATACTTGGTTACCAGAGCACCCTTAAATGGGGATCCTTCTTGGTCTTTTAGGGCATCAATAAGCTCCTGTTCTTCTTTTCCTCCACCCCTTATGGATGGAAGAAGCATGCAGAGATGTTTCTGAAAAACAATTTTATAATCTGAACAGAGGTCTTTACATTTGCTGATCTTAGCTGTGATTTCCGGGAATTGAATGGCAATGCTGTCCCTCATCAGATCTTGACATTGAATGTCACAGTTATGCAGTTCATCCATGATCCGTTGGACTCGTCGTATCAGGCTAACACTGATCTCCCTGACTAACTGAGCGGCTGCTGAATCTAGTTTTTTCAGAGGGTAAAGCCATGCAGTCATGGGCACGGCATTCTCTCCACGTTCTCCCAACAGTTTTGGTAGCTCTGAATACACCTTGATGGCATCAACATAGGAGACCGGATTGTTTTCCAGAGCAAAATCTCCATGAAAAGTACAGCTGAACTTGTCAATTTTCTCTTGTTCCATGTCATTCATTTTCAAAGATGCCTGACCCTCTATTGATATTGTAGGAATCTTTTTGATTGATGCTTGAAGGTCACCTTGTATCTTTTGATGATTTTCATTGGACGAAACCTCACGATCAAAAATAAAGAACGCCTGAGCTCCATACAGAAGAGCCGTAACAACGTGTGTGGCCGAGCCCTCCTGAAACACATTGCAGTGCTTTACATTCCCTACTCCAAGGTGCTCCATGGTTAACTGCACAAAACGTGAGGTTGTCTGATACTGTAAAGTAACTCGAGACTGATGTTTTGATGACTTCTTGTTATTTAAATAGTCTCCTGACCCTTTCACACTGACTAATCCACTCATAAAGCTGGCTTCAAGAGCTGCAGAGACATTAAGAGCATTTACTTTGTCTTCACTTGAATCTGAGGCAATGATTTTGAAGTCAGTGTTTGGCTGTGGCCGTACATCAATATTATTTTGCAGCATCTTAGCATCCCAGAGAGTTATTCCTTAAAAAACAAAAAAGAAAAAAAAAGTGGATTTGTGTGTTATTTTTTACTGGCATTTTATCCCAGCTTTTTTAGGAATTAAAGGTTATGTAATTGAGGTAAGATGGCAATAATTTACCTGTCAAATGCATGTCAAAATGTTGCCATCTTCTGATTAAGATGTACGTACAATGTAAGCTAACCGAAGTGAGCTCAGAAATGTTTTTTACCTGGAATGAGGAGATCTCTTCGGCAGTCATAAAGCATCCCTAGTTGAAAAGGTCGGCCTAGACAAGCCAGTTGAATGGTCTCAGAGTCCGACATCTTTCTAAAAGTTGACAAAATAAGGTTTTGGTGAGCAGATTTAAAAAGGGAGAAATGATAAGCCTATTTAACATGCACAAACGCTTGGTCATTCATTTTGGAATGTGACTGGAAGAATGAAAAAAAGCATAATAAATAGATAAATAAGTAAATAAATCTAATTAAGTTATGCATCCACTGAATTTGCGGAATCCAATGACATTCCGTCCATTGGGCAGTTTAGCGGAAACAACAGAAAACTTGATTGTAGACATAGGAACAAATAAGGAATTATTTTTAAAGCGGTCAAAGACAGACATGGTGTCATAGCAGCTTCTGTAGTTGATCACGGCCAAAGCGATTCCCCCATAGTGAAACACTGAGTGAAGTTAGTAAAATAACTGCATTAGTCTGCTATCAGTGCTCAGGCCTCCATTACTAGCTCTAAAGTGATGGTTTGAAAGTAACAACATAGCTGTAGGGTGAGATGCATAAGAAATTAAGAGATTAATACTTTCATTTAGCAAGGAGGCGTTAAATTGATCAAAAGTGAGGATAAAGGCATTTATAATGTTACAAAAGATTTCTATATAAGATAAATGGTGAATTCTTCTGAACTTTCTATTCATCAAAGAAACCTGAAAAAATTATACTCAGCTGTTTTCAACATAATAATAAGCATAAAAGGTTTTTGAGCAGCAAATCAGAATATTAGAATGATTTCTGAAGGATCATGTGACTGGAGTAATAATGCTGAAAATTCAGTTTTGAAATCACAGGAATAAATTACATTTTAAAATCTATTCAAATAGAAAACAGTTATTTTGAATAGTAAAATATTTCAAAATTGTACTGTTTTGCTGTACTTTGGATCAAATAAATGCAGGCTTGGTGAGCAAAAGAGACTTTCTTAAAAAAACATTAAAAAACTTTTGACTGCTAGTGTATATATATATATATATATCTTTTTTCACTATTTAATTTTGTTATTTATAATGACATTTTGTGTTTTTCTGCAGATGGAATAAAGTCATGCAGGTTTGACACTACATTTTACTGTATTAAGCTGTCATTTTTAAATAATGGATTGAAATAATATTTAAATTGTCTTTGTTTGGATTAATTTAGTTTTTGACATATCTTATTTTAAGATTACAGTTCTGGGACAAGTGTAAGACAATAACATCTATACATAAATTGCATTTTAGTAGTAGCAATATCATTTTTGGGCATGGTGAAAAGTTTCCAAATCTGACCTTCATTTAAGAAAAAGTTGCTAGTTTTCCACAGAAAGAAAATAACACCCACTTACTGTAATGGAATTGTTGTCACTTGTATAAACACCTGCAAAACAAGCTACAAAAAATAACAATGATTCCATAAAGTAATGCAGACCTTGAATCAGTTATTGAACAATTATTATGACAGTGTCTTACGCTCCAGTAGCTTTTCGGAGATAACATCATTTAATAATGCATACCTTTTTTATCCAGTAGACTGTAAGCCTCAAGAACGATTTGTCCTTCTCAGTCTGAGTTCCAGACCCTGATAATTGTGAACTGAGTGCTGGGGTTTTATAGTTATGTAAGGCCACACCTTGCAACAGTTTGATTGGGCAAGTGCTCTTAAATAGTTTTGTGTAGACAAAACTGTGTGTTTTCTGACATGTTGCTTAAGGGTGATAATAAACATGCCAATAAAACAAATTTAAATGAATTTTGCATGTACAAAGAGATTAATATGTACAAAGAGAAACAGTTGCAACTATATTATTTCACAAAACAACTGGAAAAAAAACATTTAGCCAGTCACTTTCAAGTGGAGTGGTATTTGATCTGGTCATTTTTTTCTTTTAATTCTTTTAAATCTTCATACTACAGAATGATGGAGGTGTCAGCCTGTACTGTTTGCCTTGCAGTGTAAAAATAATGTCACCATTACTGCAAAATTTGTGGTTATATGCATTGTACTTTTAACATTTATTTCTGTGTTTTATTTATCAGTAAGATAGAGTAGTAATCCCACATTTTACTATACTTAAAAGGTACACTGTGGTCATTTGTCCTTCAGTGTTTACAGCACAAAAAAAGATCTGATTATTTCTCAGATATATATTTCTTGAAGGACTTGTGATGTTGTGATGGTTTCACTGATATTAATGTAATTTTGAGCAACATCTCCTTCACACATTATCCTTCATGGAAGAACTTGTGTAATAAATATGCAGGTAAAGTCAATTACGTTTTATGCTATGCTTATGTTATTCTTTGTTTCATATCCTGTTGCATCATTAATGGATGCTCTAGTACAGCATTTGTGACTTTCGTTTCCTTGTTTCTTGACTTTCATTTCACTGATTCTTTGCATTTCCATACTGTATTCAGATCAGGAGCCTTTTTAGCCTTTCGGCAGTCCATCAAAGAATAAATAAAAAAAATAAATCCTCTTTAATTTTCTTAGATGTCTTATAAAGTATATTGTTACTTTTTTAGTGTGAGAAACCACCGCAGATGGTTCAGTGTGTGAGTAAACTGACCGAATTGATCAAACTGAATCACAAATAATTTTAAGTTTAATTAATCCAGGTGTTGTTTATATGTTATGGAAGCTCATTTCTGCCACTAAATAAAATTTATCTCACAATTCAGACTTTTTTCTCACAATTGCAAGAAATAAAGTCAAAATTGCGACTTCTTTCTTACAAATGCGAGTTCGTTTCTCGCAATTCGGGCGTTTTCTCGTCATCCCGAGTTTATATCACGCAATTCTGACTTTTTTTCTCAGAATTGTGAGATATAAACTCACAGTTGTGAGTTATAAAATCCAATTCTGATGGGTAAAAAATATTGATGTTCCTAATAACTTCATAACTTGCAATTGCGTGTTATAAAGTCACAATTGCAAGATATAAACTCACAATTTATTTATTTATTTATTTATTTATTTTTTGGCATTACATCATTTGTGTGAGTTTTGCTTCCTTATTTCTTGAATGTTGGTGATTTTTTGCATTCCTCTTGCAAATTGTAGGCATTCATTTCATATCCTTTTGACTTCAGTAAACGGGAGCTATGTAAATGAGTTTTAATTGTTCTTATATTTCTGCATAGCATTTGCATGACTTTTGCTTCCTTGTTTCCTGAATGTTAGTGATTCTTTACATTTCCAAACTGTATTCACATCCTCTTGATCGGTGCCTGAGGACCAAATTTTATATCTTTTAGTCTTTTTTTTTTTATATCCTTTTGCATCATTAAAGGATGCTTAATTGCTTTTATGTTCTAGGACAACATCTGTGACTTTTGTTTCCTTATTTCTGGACTTTTATTTCACTGATTCTTTGCATTCCCATACTGTATTCAGATCAGGAGCAATTCTAGCCTTTCGTCAGGCCATCAAAGAATTAAAAAAAAGAGATCTTCTTTAAATTTCGTAGTTGTCTTATAAACTATATTGTTACGATTCGGTGTGTGAGTAAACTGTCCAAATTGATCAAACTGAAACATAAATAATTTAATTAGTCCCAGGTGTGGTTTGTATATTAAGCAAGCCTGTTTCTGCCACTGAATAAAATTTATCTCACAATTCTGACTTTTTTTCGGAGAATTGCACGATACAAACTTGCAATTCAGACTTTTTTTTCTCAGAATTGTGAGATATAAACTCAGAATTGCGACTTTTTTCTTGCAAATGAGAGTTTGTATTTTTTTCTTAGAATTGTGAGATATAAACTCAATTATGAGTTATGAAGTCCAGTTATGAGGGGGAAAAAAAGACTAATATGTGAGTTTATATCTCACAGTTCTGACTTAATAACTAACTTAATAAGTCACAATTGCAAGATATAAACTTACAATTCTGAGAATTGTGAGTTTATATCTGACAATTCTAACTTTATTTCTCAAAATTGTGACTTTATTTCTCAGAATTGTGAGTTTATGCTTGCAATTCTGACTATATAACTCGCAATTGTGAGTTTATATCACGCAATTCAATGTTAAAATATTATCAGAGTAAATGTTTAAGGGTTGTAGAAAGGGTCTAGCGATGCCCCTGATTAAGATGCTCTTGCTCTGTGCTTGTGGACCAAATTGTAGACATTTTAGACTTTTTTTTTTTAATTCATTTGGCTTCAGTAAAGGAGAGACATGTATAGGAGGCATAATTTTATTTTTTTTTTTTCATCATTGCATCATTTGTGTGAGTTTTGTTTTCTTGTTTCTTAGGCATTTTATGCATTCTTTTTATATCCTTTTGGCTTTAAGCATAAGAGGGCCATGTAAATGAGTTTTAATTGTTCTTATATTTCTGCATAGCATTTGCATGACTTTTACTTCCTTGTTTCCTGAATGTTAGTGATTCTTTACATTCCCAAACTGCATTCAGGTCCTTTTACAAACTTTTAGCCATTCATTTTATATGCTTTTGGCTTTAGTATATGAGGGTCATGTAAAAAGGCTTAATTGCTCTTAGGTTCCTGCATAGCATTTGCATGACCTTCACTTCCTTGTTTCTTCAGTGTCATGTTACTCATCTTTGAAGTCCCGAACTGCATTCAGATACTCCTGTTCTGTGCCTGTAGGCATTCTATACGTTGTAGACCATAATTTTACACTTATTTAACAGCGACTTGTTAAATAAATGCATGGTTTTAAGTAAAAATTAAAAAAAATTAATTCAACCTTTTAAGTCGCAAACATTATTTTGTTGAGCTCAGTTGACATAATAATGTTTGTCATTACATTAACTTAATATTGTGTGTAATTTAAATGCAAATTTGTCTGTTAACTAGATTTCTTTAAAAATTAAGTTGCAGTACACTGTCAACTTAAAATAATTTGTAACCTGGCTGCCTTAAAATTTTAAGTTCAGTCAACTGAACTTAGATATTTGAGTTGAATCAACTTAAAATTTTAAGGCAGCTGGGTTACTTACCCATCTGTTAAGTTTAGCAAACACAAATATCTAAGTTGTTACTTAGTCGACCTTAACATTTCAAGTTGACTGAACTTATTTTAGTTGACTGAATTTAAAATTTTAAGGCAGCAGGGTAACAAATTATTTTAAGCTGACTCAACAAATTGTGTTTTTTATTTTTTACAGTGTAGCTCAATGAGGTTTCAGTGGAAATGAGGTAGTGGATTTCTAATTCCCAGCATGCTTTGCTTAAGACCGGATAAGGAGAGTAAATGTTGATATTTTTGTGTTTGTTTAGTGCAGTGATTCTCAAACTTTTCAAATAATTAAAATTATTAAATGTGACCACAAAACCAGTCATAAGGGTACATTGTAGATTTATACATCATCTGAAACCTGAATAAATAAGTTTTCCTCTGACGTATGGTTTGTTAGGATAGGACAATATTTGGTCGAGATACAACTATTTGAAAATCTGGAATCTGAGGGTGCAAAAAAAATATATATATATACTAAGAAAATCGCCTTTAAAGTTGTCCAAATGAAGTTCTTAGCAATGCATATTACTAATCAAAAATTAAGTTTTGATATATTTATACAGTTGGAAATTTACAAAGCATCTTGGAACATACTTAATATTCCAATGATTTTTGATCATTTTGACCCATACATTGCTACAAATATGGCTACAATATACCTGTGCTACTTAAGACTAGTTTTGTGGTCCAGGGTCACAAATGATAAATGATTATAAATGAATAAAAGAATGAAGAATTGATGAAGACTATAAAAAAAAGTAAAACACAACACAAATGTGTGGTTTTGAATAGATGTTTTCAATTAGATAATATATATATAATAATATATATAATTTCTTCATAGTTTCAGAAAATAGCTTGTTTTTAGGAATGACTGAATTCCCTGTTTTGTGATTGAACATGGCGATTTTAGTGGGCAAACATCACATTTACACAATGTAAACCTTCCTTTTTCTTTCTTCGATTTTGTGAGAATATTTCAAAGTTTGGTTTCAAATATTTCAAAGAAAACAGAAAGTAGAAAGATAAGAAACATATGCTCCTCATCGTCAAAATAGTTACTATTTTAGTGCTGTCCTGATTACTAGCTTTGTTATAGTCATGAGTCCATTAATTTTTTTAATCTTTCAAAAGCTTTTTTTTTGTATGTCAGTGTGGTGTGCCTTACGATGTTGATATGTTCCTTATCTTGCATTGTATATGTGCAGTAAAAATGCAAAATGTGCAATAAAAAATTTAAATGGCAGTAAGACATTAACATTGTCATTAAAGATTTCTGTTTTAAATCATTTCAAATAATTCACATTTCTGTTTTTCATATCATATTTATATTTCAATCTTTCTGTTCAATGAAAAATTGAAACACCTCACACAGTTATTAAGGAGCATAACCTTTTCAGCTATATATAACAGCTATTATAATAATAAGAAATGTTCCTTGAGCAGCAATCAGCATAATTTCTGAAGGATCACGTGACACTGAAAACTGGCTTAATGAAGCTTTAGCCTGACAGGAAAAATAAATTTTATATAGAAAGCGGTTTTCTTTCAAATGGTAGATTTACTGTTTTTGCTGTATTTTTGATCAAATAGGACCTAAATGCAGCATTGCTGAGCAGAAGGTTCCGCTCATAGATACTTTTACATAAGGTTAAAAAGATAAATTGAATATAATTTTTCTTAGTAATCAACTTAAAAGTATTAAGTACAAAGTATTAAGTTCTTTAACTCTGTGTAGTTTGTTGGTTAAACAACTTCATTAGAAGTTGTCATAATGAGAGTGTACATCTTTTTGGCTTCATTATAAGAGGACCATGTAAATGCCACTTAATTGCTCTTATGTTCCTGCATAGCATTTGCGTGACTTTTGTTTCTTGAAAATCATGTTACTGATTCTTTGCATTCCCAAACTGCAATTCTGCTGAGTTAGTGAACCATAATCAAGCACATGCAACAGAAACGCTCTCTCTTTCTCTGTCTTTCTCCTCAGTGCCAATTAACGTTAGAAAGTACACTGTTAAAAACTATTTGTTGAGTCAACTTAAAATAATTTGTAACCTGGCTGCCTTAAAATTTTAAGTTCAGTCAACTCAAAAAAAAAAGGTTTATTCAACTTGAAATGTTAAATTATACTAAGTGACAACTTAGATATTTGAGTTGAATCAACTTAAAATTTTAAGGCTTACTAAGGTTATTTACCCATCTGTTAAGTTTAGCAAACACAAATATCTAAGTTGTTACTTAGTACAACTTAACATTTCAAGTCGAATAAACTTATTTTAGTTGACTGAACTTGAAATTTTAAGGCAGCAGGTTAACAAATTATTTTAAGCTGACTCAAATTGTGTTTTTTATTTTTTACAGTGATGTAAATTGTTCGACTTTCTATGCTATGGAAATATCCAAAGGCATAATTTAACAACAAATTTTCAGCGATGTTTGTGAAAGAGGGATGTGCTTCTGTGTCATTTCTCGCTCAGTTAGCATGTTTTACCTCACCTCACATACAGCGGCTATACAGACATGAATATAAAATTTATTCTGTTAATTAGATTCATTCACATCAAAGACATCCTTAATGTCATGATGCCAGAAAAGGAGAGACCTGATAATTTTTTAATTTTTCACATTTGTCACATTTATAGTTCCTTCATACACTATAAACACTGTTTTTATCTTCATTTTTCAGTTTGAAGCTATGGCCCCAACAATGATCAAGTGTGTGTGTGTGTTTATTAATGTGTTTATTTTAGTAATTGTTATTCTATATATGTTATTATTTTTATATTTTATGTGACTTACATAACACAACAGTCATTTTCAGTGCTAAAGACTAGTGCTTAACAGTGCACACTATACTTCCAGTGCTTTCCAGTATACTAAAAAGTTAAAGAAAATTGAAGTTAATTGATTTATCATCAAGCCATTGAAAAGCCTTAAATTAAATTGTGTTTGCCAAATAATGAAACACAACAATTGTTTTTTTATGATATTTAAGTGTACATCAGGATCAGTTCCTAGGTCTATATAATGCTAATTTCTTCTGCCTGTTAAGCAAACTTCACAAGGTAAGTAAAAAGATGCACATTCGTCTTTGGTAATTAAGATGTATAGAATTTTATTTATATAGCATATTTTCAAACAGAAGCAGACATATGGAAGAAGAAAAGTAAAATCTTCACAGTGTTTTAGGTGATGTGCATCTGTCTTTTGTAGGATGAATAGAAATTAAAAATGTCTTCCTTTAATAAACCATAAATAAGGTTTCACTAACTATCTTGTTAGTGTTTTAGTATTATGCATTTGGGTTCTCTCTGGAAATTCTTTTCCTTTCTTCTTCCTCTTTAAACCTGTTCTCCTTGTCGATTTTCCTCTTCTCTTCTTCTCTCGATTTCTGTGCATTTCTCTCATGTTCAAGTTCACGTTCCGCTTTTCTAAGTTTGTCCTTTAATATCTGTTTTTCATCAACAGGTGTTGTAGTGCTTGTATGACTCCCGTTGCTACCAGAGTTACTATTTCCCATTTGCAGTGTTTTGAAGAAAGCTGTATGCCATTAGAGAGAGAGAAACATTTCTGCATTAAAGTATAATCCAACCATTACATGCTACAGTATTTATCATAAAAGAGGCAGTAGTTAAAGTTTACCGTTTACGGATGATCGTTTTTTTTTTTTCCTCAGGTTTTGCTCAGCTTCTGCTTTCTGTATCCTAAAGGAGACATTGATGCTTGTTATGAAAAAAATGTTTATATGCTGAATATTCTGTAGTTGGAAACAGATGTTTAGTTGTAAAAGTTGAAGCAGTCATTCTGTCAACATGCAATATAGTTATTGAAAAAACTACAGCCATCAGAACCTACTTATCTGAAAAACTTTTTGTTAAACTCTGTGAACAACATACCTGTTTCTTCTTGATACTTCGGTAGTTTGTTGTGTCTTGGCTCATCCAGTTCTCAGGTACAGCTGGTGTGTGTGCGAGAATGTATGTGTAAACTACTAGAGTAAGGCACTTTTATACAGTGCTGAGGTGTGGCAGTGCTATGATTTTACACATCTGTCACTGATCAGCCAATGAGACGGCAGCGTTGTGGAGGAAATGAGAGGCTGATTATTTTAGCACTGCATTTCAGATCAGTTGTAAATTCTTTGTTTCAGGTGTGTTAATTGCAAATTTTTGTATTTGCTAAAAATTACCTTTAACTTTCACATAGAGATCATATAATACGTGTAATGCTTTTTTATACACTAAAACATGCTGGGTGAAATATGGACAAACCCAGCTATTCTGGGTAGTTTTATTTATTTGGATTGTTAAAAAATTACTGTATGGTATGGTTGGCTTAAAATGAACCCAAAATAGACTGTAAATTAAAAATCAGACACATAATTACTAGAGGCATCAGTAATAATCAAAATGTGAACATTTATTAATTAGCAATTTTAAAATTTTTTATATTTAACTTATTAGAAAATGTTAATTTAACAAACACATTAATTAATGTTAATTTACCAGGTATTTCAGTGGATTTAAAGAAAGAAATTTAATAAATTTTAAGCAATAGTTGAGTTAAATAAAACTACCCAGAAGGCTAGGTTAAAAATTTAACCCAGTCAATTTGAGTGTATTAAGTGTGGATGGGTTCCTATGATCTTTATATTTGTTAATGGACCCTTTTCACAAGCCTGTGATGACGCGTTTTAAAGGTCGTCATCATCATCATAAATCCTTTAAACTTTTTTATTTTTAAAAATATGTATGTGTATTTATAACACTATACTTTGTATTATCTCACCTTTTCACCAAGTTACAAAAAAACTAGTTAACGCTATGCGAGGTTGTTTCTAATGCCAAGTCCAAATTTGACATCGTTCTCTCTTCTGACTGTCGATATCAGTCTGGACTCCTGCTCAAAATGCTAAATTTATATAAGCTACAAAAAAAATGCAACAATAAGCCCGCAAAGCTGTTGTTGTTCCATCCTGACGGATGACAGCTGAGCAGAATCCCGGAAAATAAACCTTGGAACGTTGACCAATGAGAGGACAGTTCACTCGCACGTGACTTGTATCAGCACATTTGGTCCGTTTAGAAACTTTGCCGTGTGAAAGTGAACCGCACCAAGAATGCAACATTGTAATAAATTGAATCCCTGTTTCGGAACAAAGCAATCGATCTGCAGGTGTGAAAGCACCTGTCTCCTGGCTGCAGCGATTTATCGTTGGCCACTAAAGGGTCATGCTTCAAGTTTTGAAAAAAAAGACCCACTAGAGGGCGCCAGTTCTCTTTCTCCACTGAAATAGACCTCTGAAAATTCCATTGATTTTTAACAAAATGAAATGCATGCAATTCATGGGGGAAAAAAATGATGCCCAAACACGAGAGCCTCATAAATGCCTAGGACTGATATAACAATAATCAACAGTAGTTTTACTATTATAGTTTTTGTTAATATGTTGGAATAATTTTATTTTTGTATTTTCTGTTGTTAATTTTAAAGTTTTAGTAGTATTATTGTGTTTTTGTCAATTTGTTAAAATGTCTTTTTTTAATTAATGTCATTTATTAGTTTTAGTATATTTCATTTTTGTTATTGCAGTACATTGTTTATTTTAATTCCGGTTACATTTATTTTACTACAGTAACATTTATTTATTTACTTGTTTGTTTGTGTGTGTGTGTGGTTTTAGTTTTAGTTAACTATGATAACCCAACCAGCAATACTAACGAATAATAAATTATATACAAGTTATATTTATTAGTTTTAGTATATAAAATATTTAGTATATAATATTTAGTAAAATATATATATTTAGTGTATATTGTGTTATTTTAGTAGTTTGTTTATTTTTATTTAAAGTACATTTATTTATTTATTTATTTATGTGTGGTTTTAGTTTTAGTTAACCATAATAACCCATAACTAATAAATTATAAATTGCATAACAAATATATGAACAATAAAAAGTCCCAAATGCTATAGATTCCTGGTAGAAAGACACCAGTAAGAAAAAGGGCTGGGTTCAAAGGATACTACTACTACTATTACTACTACTACTACTAATCATAATTTAGTAGTATTTATTTAAATGAATTTATTTATTCATTTATTTAATATTGTTAAAAGTGGTATTATATACACAGTTTTGTTATAGAGCTTGTGTGTGTGTGTGAGAGAGAGAGAGAGCAGCTGATATTCCCTACATTATGAGAACCAAACAAGGACAGTAATAGCAGTAAATTTTAACCTTGTAGGGATATTTTTGGTCCCCGTGGGTAAAACAGCTTATAAATAATACAGAATGCAGGTTTAGGGGTAGGATTAGGGTAAGGACATAGAAAATATATTTTGTACAGTATAAAAGCCATTACGCCTATGGAATATCCCCACAATGATACATCTGTGTGTGTGTGTGTGTGTGTGTGTGAGAGAGAGAGAGAGAGAGAGAGAGTACATACTTTACAGGGTGGATCTTCATGCTGTCAGTAGCAGATTTACAAATATAAATATTACATATATCTTTGTCAGGCAGAACTCCAAGAGTGTGCGTTGTATGAATTATAGTGAGGATACACCCTCGCGTCATTGCCTCTCTCTCTCCCTCTCAAACGCACACACAGGCACAGGGCTGCTTTATAGCTCATCTTGCTTCCATTACGACAATTACAGTGTAATGTGTCTGAACTAGAACATACTGTTCTTTTACTGAGCTTTTTGCTTGCTCAACAAACACACTGCTGAAATATGGCTTGAGGGCAGACATATCGACATGATAGTGTCCCGGCCTAAGGTTTCTGAATAGCAGTGACTACAGGACCAATAATTATTCTACAGTTCATTTTAGAAGAGTAGTTTCCTCATGGATATAGATAGATACATCTTCATAATCTATCCCAGCACTTTTTCAGACTCTGAGGTTGTGGGACAGTGAGTTTTGTTTTACCTGCTGTAGTGTAGTTTTCAGCGCACCTATCAGCGCTAGTGTATCCCATTGCAGCGGGCGAGTCGGCACAGGTTAATTGTACAAAGTGTTGCACTTAGATGGCAGTGTATTCTAGGAATTTCAGGACGTTAACAGAGAACATTGTCATGCCAGCAGTATGTGGTTCGATGGAATTCTTGGTAACGCTTTGGCTTTCCTGAGAATATAAAACAAGTCTCTTTTATAATGGCAATCAGATGACAGAACATCAAAGCATATGCATCATGAAAGATCTCATATAAAAACAAGCAAACAATGTAGTTTATGCATTGCAGCGCTGACAACTTCTGTTGGTACAAATTGTCTTGTTACAGACTTATTAGTCAGGGTAAGCTCTGCATCTAATTTTGTAATGAGTGAAAATGGGTCTGTGAGGGATAGAAGTACAGTGCATTTAATGGATTGTTCTGTTGTTTAATGAAATTGCATATTGCTTTATATAACAAATGCACGTGTACAGCTATCTACTATAATTACAACAGTGAAATATTTACAACAGTGAATTCCACTCACTGAACTGTAGGGGGCTCCAAATTTGCCAATTTTGTTCTTTTTTTTTTGCCCCTTTTTACAAGATGTACTATACATTTCAGATGTCCCCAGAATGTGAAGTCTGTGAAGTCTCAGCACAAAATATCCCACATATCATTTATTATATCATTATGAAAATGCCTATTTTGAGTGGAAGCAGAAAAGTTTCTGTGCATGTCTCTTTAAATGCAAATGAGCTGCTGCTCCATGCACCTTTTCCAGAATAGTGCTGTGCATTTACTGCTCCTACATCAAATACTCTGCTAAAAAAAAAAACAAAAAAAAAAACATCAGTTTGGTTTTGATTATCATGTCTGTCACACTGAAATCATGTGTTTTAAATTATATTAGTGTAAACTTCTGATATACGGTTTTCTGAGTGCACACATCTGAAGCACGTGCACAGAAAGCGTCTGTTTTTTGCATGGGAGTACTTCTCTTTCATGTTTATTTTGCTTAAACTGTCAAATACACACAAGTTTGTGTTAAAAACACACACGAGTTACAAAAACAGCGATGGTAAACAGCTGGGATTGCATGTTTACAGTATATTATATCTGTGTGTCTGCAGTGTAATATAAATAAATTGATAAATCCACTGCTCTTGTCTCCTTCGAGGCAGGGACTCTAAATAGTGTTCTGTGCTCATCTGTGCAGCCAACGACAGAACAGTTAGCATGGTTTGCTCAAATATTTGCCATAGCGATAGTTCTGGTACGCCGCTGTTGCTTGTGAAAATAAAATGATGGCGACATGGGTGGAAACGTGAAGATTAAGTGGCGGTAATATTATAAGATTCCCTTTTTACGTACCGGGGAGAGCGAAATCTGACAGGCTCGTTTTTTCAAATGCTTGCAGAAGGAGGCTTACCAAAACAAAACAAAAATCAGATTTTCATGCCAAAAAAGTATTGAAACTAGTGAGCTAAAACTTTGAAACATAGTCACTGGTGGCACTGAAGGCTACAGGGTAGTACAGGGTAGTAAAGAAATGTTTACCCTTCATTTATGGGTCAGTTCAGGTTGTTGAAGACACCTATGATGTATGTTCAGAATGACATGAGAGAATCTAAAATGAGCATTTCGTAAGCTGTCCCCAGGCATATTACACCCACCTCTAGCTCTCAAACATCCACACAGTCTTCTTTTTCTGTAGATGTGGTGCCTCAGATCACAAAAGGAGGTATTTCTCTCAAGGCAACATAACTGGTTCTGTGTGTTGTGTGGCGGCGAGCCCAGACTGGAATCATGTTTGTTATTATAGTGGATGTTCTGAAGTCTACAATAATAACGGAACAAGACAATGGCTCAAGCTTTAGGTATGTACAGTATGCCTGTGTAAATCTACTTCTAGGAACAGCCTAATTATCTCCAATACAAAAACGAAATGTGCTTCTAAGAAAAGTACAAAACGCCCCATTTAAACAAGTCTGATCAAGCATGGGACTGTATGCGTGTGTGTAATTGACTGGTTGGATTCACGGATGTGTCCAAACACTCAACAAATGCTCTAACACTAATCTGAAAATTGTGCTGGTGGTTGTATAAACCCGACTGGAATCTCACACTTCTGTTAGACTCATTGAAAACTCAGTGAGGACTCATGGTGAACTTATTTAAGAGATGCTGGGCAAATACTTATTTAGATTTTTATTTTTTTAAGAATTTCACTCAGTAGAAGATTCATTTGTGATTTACAGGTGAGGTCAAATGTTTAAATACTGTACACCTTGCAGAATCTGCAAAATGTTAATTGCTTTACCAAAATAAGAGGGATGAGACAAAGTGCATGTTATTTTTTCATTTAGTACTGACCTAAATAGGATATTTCACATAAAAGATGTTTACATATAGTCCACAAGAGAAAATAATAGTCGAATTTATAAAAATGACCCCGTTCAAAAGGTTACATGTGCTTGATTCTTAATACAATGTTGTTACCTGAATGATCCACAGCTGTGTTTTTTGTTTAGTGATAGTTGTTCATGAGTCCCTTGTTTGTCCTGAACAGTTCACTGTCTGCTGTTCTTCAAAAAAATCCTTCAGGTCCCACAAATTCTTTGATGTTTTTAGCATTTCTGTGTATTTGAACCCTTTCCAACAATGACTGTATGATTTTGAAATCCAGCTTTTCAGACTGAGGACAACTGAGGGACTCATATGCAACTATTACAGAAGGTTCAAACATTCACTGATGCTCCAGAAGGAAAAACAATGCATTAAGAGCCAGGGGTGTAAACTTTTGAACAGAATGAAGATGTGCACATTTTTCCTATTTTGCCTAAATATCTTTTTTTTTCATTTAGTACTTCCCTTCAGAAGCCACAGAAGATACTTACATGTTTCCCAGAAGACAAAATAAGTTAAATTTACCCTGATCTTCAAATTCCAAAAGTTTTCACCCCCCGGCTCTTAATGCATTGTTTTTCTTTCTGAAGCATCAGTGAGTGTTTGAACATTCTGTAATAGTTGCACATGAGTCCCTCAGTGTAAAAAGATGGATCTCAAAATCACATAGACATTGTTGGAAAGGGTTTAAATACACAAAAATGCTAAAAAAAAAAACAAAAAAAAACTGAATTTGTAGGACCTAAAGCAGTTTAACACAGCTGTGGATCATTCAGGTAACAACGCAGTATTAATTATCAAGCATATGTAAACTTTTGAACGGGTCATTTTTATAAATTCAACTATTATGTTCTCTTGTGGACTATGTCTAAATGGCTTTTATGTTAAATATCTTATTCAGGTCAGTACTAAATAAAAAATAACATGCATTTTGTATGATTCCTCTTACTTTGGTAAAATAATTAACATTTTGCAGATTCTGCAAGGTGTATGCAAACTTTTGACCTGAACTGTATATTGAATATTAATTAATATTTTCTGCCCCACATCCATTCATGAATGACACACAGGCAAATAAGTACACAAACCTGTGAAGATCAGTATAATCCAGTCATTTTTCAACCCATTTTGATTCACTATCTTTATTCTCATTTTGATTGATTGTCCTTTACTTGTTTTACTACTTAACACACTCCCAGGTGTGGGTGTGTATATATACTTGCAGAAACAGTATTACGTAAAAATGTTAGCAAGCTGAAACAAAGCAGACGCACACACATATACACATTCATGGTATTTTTGAAATTCTTTTCACAGACATTCACACAACCACAAAGAAACAAATCACAAATCTGCAGAACCCCAAAGAGAAAAACACATATCCAGGCCCACACAGCAAGATACAATAATGCTGCAAAATTCATAATGCAATGTCAATGTCTTGCCAGCTTTCCGTAACTATGTGTAACCGAACTATACACTCTCACGTTCAGTCACACACCCTGGCTGAGCATTCAAACCTGTGGTGTCTTGTACTTATTTTATTTTTTTACTTCAATTAAATTTCATCACATTAGCAATTAGTTTTGCCATGCTCACTATGAGATAAAAGTACATTTTCCTGATGTCATGTTGTGTTTGATTCAGCCTACAGGCATTTAAATGTTGATTGATGTACGTATCTATGTGTGTTTTACTGTACTATTGAGTCACATGTTTAATATTTATTTGTTTGCTCTGAAATTACTTAGAAAGACCAATCAGAATTTCAGCCAACTAAGCATTGCCAAATAGATTCAAAATGTTTAATGCAATAAGTATAATAAAAATCTAGTTAAAATAACCAAGACACATTTTTAACCTTGAGGATTTTTATGTATGTACCCATTTTTATGTTATGTACCCATTATGTATAATAACAAACAGGAATAATGACCTCCATATATTTTTCTAAAACATTGTAATATACAATAAACACCACATTTAGACTTAAGTGATGCCACAAATGAATCTTGTTTTTGAATTGATTCAGTGAAATGGATTGTTTATAGATGTTGTGAATATTTTGCATCATACAGCTCATTAGTCACACATTTTCTACGCCACTTCCCACATCTTTCTACTTCTTTTTCAAATCACAATGTGGCAAAACAACTTTGCGGAACACAAAATCAAACTTAATTTGTTTGTGGGTTGTGAAGTGCAATTTGTGTTAATTGTGTGTTGTTTTGCCATTTTAGGCTTATTGGTTATTGAGTTTAAATTGTAATTATTTTTGTCAGTGTGTCATGTGTTTTTGCATTTTATTTTGTGTTTATTTGTTTTTAGTCATGCATTTGCGAATGCCTTCCTGTTACTATGTAGTCATTACCATGAATTACCTTGAAAACAATCTCTGATTTGGAGTATGCTGCGAAATACTATCTTTGACAGAATGAAATAGAGCATGTGTGCTAGCCTGAATACAAACAGTGTGAGTGTAATCACAGAAAATATGAGTCACTGTCACTGTACACACTCCTCTCTCTCTTTGTATGTGCATGTCAGTGCATGTGTGTGTGTCTGTCTGTGCGTATGTGCATTATCCATTCACACAGTTTTTATTAAGGGAAAAAGCTTAAGATTGTAAACACAGACTGACATGCCACAGTGCTTTTTGAGTTTTTTTTTTTAAAAATATGAGTTTTTTGATAGCAGAGTATGCTTGTGCACATGCTTCCAGGTATTTACTTTCAGTAATCCTTACCTCACTGTTTCTAATCCAAGGCTTTATGGGTGTGGAAAGCACATACACAGACATCACAAATTGGCAAATGTCCTCCTTGCATTTGTTCACTTGTTACTGATTATTGTTTAGTTTCCCCCACTGTTGCTCTGATGATGAGTAACAAAAAATTAGACTTAGTTTAACATAGTTTGATTATATATAAAGTGTCAGGTCAGAAGAATCCCCAGTATTGCATTACATATATGTATATATAGCCTATAAAGTACATACTGCATGTCAGATTTTTAATTAATTGACCTAGTCTCAGCGATTTGTTTATGAATCAGACTGATCTGGTTCGCAGGACCCATCAAGAGTCATTGAAATAGTGTCTCAGTGATCCAGTTCACTTGAGGGTAAGATAATCCGTAAGTAATTATCCTGAGACTAGGTCAACTAATTAAAAATCCTCTAGGTCAAGGAATTAAAATTCCTCTCACTAAGAGATCATTGCTTCCAGGTCTTATGGAGATTTTAATCATGCTTTTATAATAATTTCTGTTTGTTATTTAATTACTGTTATGTTTATTATGGTTATCGTTGTTATTTTATTACATTATTTTATGTTGCATGCTTACAAAGCCATACTTAAGCTGTTTAAATGTGACAATTTCTCTGAGCTCTTCCTGATATACACTACCAGTAAAAAAGATTTTTAATGTGTTTTTAAAGAAGTCTCTTCTGCTCTCCAAGCGTGCATTTATTTGATCCAAAGTACAGCAAAAACAGTAAAAAAAGGTTTTACAGTTTAAAACAACTGTTTTCTATTTGAATAAATTTTAAAATGTAATTTATTCTTGTGATTTTAAAGCTGAATTTTTAGCATCATTACTCCAGTCACATGATCTTACAGAAATCATTCTAATATTCTGATGTGCTTCTCAAAAACAATTATTATTATTATGTTGAAAACAGCTGAGTAGAATTTCTTTAGATTTTTTATTCAAATAGAAAAAGTTATTTTAAATAGTAAAAGTATTTCAAAATTGTACTGTTTTTGTTGTACTTTGGATCAAAAAAATGCAGGCTTGGTGAGCAAAAAAAGACTTACTAAAAAAAAAAAAGACAAATCTTACTGTTAAAAAACATTTTACTGGTAGTGTGTGTGTATATATATATAATAGTTGCCAAAGAGTACAGCTATCTACGCTCGTAAAAATACGTGCTAATACCGCAACTTCCTCATTTGCAATGAAGGGGTTTGTTTATATACCTCCCCAGAAATAGCGCCAACTACAACCCACCAATCATCACACACACAAACACGCCGATGCCCAATGCTCAACCAGATCGGCAGACGGACGCACCCATTGGGTGGAGTTAAGGCGGTGGGCGGTGCAGTAGCCGCTCGCCTCTGATTCGTCCGCTGGTGACGTCGCTCAACGTGTTTCGCTTGTTTTGAAACTGTAAGTTTGCAGCGCTTCTGTGCAGCCGAGAGTCCGCTAAAGACAAACAACTGTTGCCTTACATCCGCGCATGAAGACACGGCGGGAAAGCGCTTTTTCCAGGATTTCCAGCTGGGTTTGACAGATCTGTGCGTGGGAGGAATATGGATGTTATTCCCATGTGTAGTATTTTCCAGGAGCTACAGAGTGTCCTTGACACGGGATACCTGTCCGCCTTACCATCTCTGGAGGAGTACTGGCAACAGGTAACGTTAATATAAACCACCTGTTTTATCCATCAAATACTTTGATCAAACATACGAGTAAGAAAATGGTTTCCCAAATTTAAGTTACGTTTAGTAAGATAAAATAGAAGAAAAAGAGAACTATTAAAAGCGGATGACAAACAACAATTTTGTTCATTGAAATGATCGACGTGAGAGAAGTGAAGAAAGAGGTTTCACGTAGGTGTAAATTTATCCACTACCAGTCAAAATTTCGATTTTTGAATGTTTTTTTTTTAAAGAAGTCTCTTCTGCTTACCAAGCCTGCATTTTTTGATCCAAAATACAGCAAAAACAGTACAATTCTAAAATATTTTTACTATTTTACTCAACTGTTTTCTATTTTAATATGTTTTGAAATGTAATTTATTCCTTTGATCAAAGCTAAATTTTCAGCATCATTACTCCAGTCTTCAGTGTCACATGAGTTTTAAGAAATCATTCTAATAAGCTGATTTGTTGTTCAAAAAACATTAATAATGCTTAAAACAGTTGAGTACTTTTTTTTTTTAGGATTCTTTGATGAATAGAAAGATCCAAAGATCAGCATTTATCTGAAATTAAAAAGCTTTTGTAAAATACCATTCAGAAGCTTGGAGTCAGTATGTTTATTTACTTATTTATTTAGGGAAATAATTTTAGAAATTAATAAGTAATGATCAAGATATTTATAATGTTACAAAAGATTTCTATTTTAGCTAAATGCTGTTCTTCTGAACTTTTTATTCATAAAAGAAACCTAAAAAAATTCTACTCCGCTGTCTTCAACATAATAATAATAATAATAATAATAAATGTTTTTTTTTTTGAGCAGCAAATCAGAATATTAGAATGATTTCTGAAGGATCATGTGACAAGTAATGGTGCTGAAAATTCAGCTTTGAAATCACAGGAATAAATTACATTTTAAAATATATTCAAATAGAAAACAGTTATTTTCAATAGTAAATATATTTTAAAATTGTACTGTTTTTGCTGTACTTTGGATCAAATACATGCAGGCTTGGTGAGCAGAAGAGACCTCTTTAAACACATTTAAAATCTTACTGTGTAAAAACTTTTGACTGGTAGTGTAAGAAACTATTTGCATACAATGCATGTTTGTCACTGATTGCTTTTGATTGTCTCTTACAGACTTGTCTTGAGCTTGAGCGCTATCTGCAGAATGAGCCCTACGTCTCTGCAGCTGATCTAAGATCAGTATGTGAGTCTGATAATCTCTGGAACCAGTTTCTGCGTTGCTGCGGGACTGAACCGAACTCGACGCCACCGGAAGCTTCCATCCCCAAACAGGACGGGACCGCTACGGTTTCCCATTCGCCATTCGGCATCTGTAAGAAGATCATTTCATCTGCTGATGTGCTTACACACCCACAACAGCATGTAATTGCACACACGCCCCCGACGCCACCCTCCTCGCCCTCACTCCCTCTCATGGAGGTTAAAGAAGATGCAGAAGGGGCGAGAAGGGATGAGGTCAAAGGTGAGATGTCACCCGAAGGACGAAGGAGAGCTCATCGCTGTTACTTCAACGGCTGCAGGAAGGTGTACACCAAGAGTTCTCACCTCAAAGCACATCAACGCACACACACCGGTAAGCAGTTTTTGTGCTAGCGTCTATAGTCTTACCTGTATTTTGGTTTACTGTTGCCACAACAGTGTTCTTAGCTTTGGGAAACAAAACTTCCCCCTTTTGGATCATGTTGAAAGTCACTCCGATAAATCTACTTTACAAAGCATGTTTTTTAAAACCACTCCTAAAGCCTTCACAAAAATCATAACAGCATGAACTGATATACTTTAAATGCAATTTAAGTTGCTTCAGATAAAAGCCTCTCTTAATGTCCATCAAAGTTACATTTATTTGATAAAAAATACAGAAAAAAAACTAATCTTATGAAATATTATTACAATTTAAAATAACAGTTTTCTAATTTATTATACTTTAAAATATAATTTATTTCTGTGATGCAAAGCTGAATTTTCATCAGCTATTCCTCCAGTCTTCAGTGTCACATGATCATTCAGAAATCATTCTATGCTAATTTATTATCAGTGCTGGAAACAGTTGTGCTGCTTAATATTTTTGGAACCTGTGAAACTTTTTTCAGGATTCTTTGATGAATAAAAATTCAAAAGAACAGCAGTCTTTTCTAACAATAAAAGTCTTTATTATAACTTTTATCAATTTAACACATCCTTGCTGAATGAAAGTATTAATTTCCTTCAAAGAAAGAAAGAAAAAAAAACACTGACCCCAAATTTTGAACAGTATTGCATATTGTTACAAAAGATTTATGTTTTAAATACTTTTCTTTTTAACATTTTATTCATCAAAGAACCCTAAAAAAAGTATCACAGATTCCCAAAAAATATTAAGCATAAATAAAAATGAAATAAAAATATTAAACTGTTTCCAACATTGATAATAAATTAGCATATTAGTATGATTTCTGAAGGATCATGTGACACGTAAGACCAGAGTAATGCCTGATGAAAATTCAGCTTTGCATCACAGAAACAAAATTGTTTTAAAGTATATTACAATGGAAAATCACTATTTTATATTGCAATAATATTTCACAATATTACAGTTTTTTTTCTGTATTTCTGATCAAATATATGCAGCCTTGCAAAGCAGAACTTTAAAAAATATATATATATATATATATATATATGTGTATAATACCTAGTATAAATGCAAATGTTTCCATGCATGCACAGTATGCATTCATTCCCACGTAGCGCTGCTGTTGCATAACACTTGTTGTTTGAATATTTAGCCTCCTCTGGAAGCAAATGTTTGAAGAGTGTGTGTAAATGCGGTTTGGCGACTCCCTACATTCTTGAAATGCTCATTCTTCATGTTGGCTGTCATACACTCTAGGAATATAGTTTACTTACTCTCTGTGCGTTAATCCTGTTCCCACACTGTTCATCTTTGCATGCAATCTAAAGAATGTTTGCAAACTGTACTGACTGTACTAAGAGCTAATAGAGATCATAAAGGAACCCAGATCACAGCAAAGAACAACATAGAGACGTGGGCTTGTGGGCTTGAACGTGTTCTGACATGTTGCACGTGACGACTATGTACCGGTTGACCCAAGTTTGTCTCTTTTTCTCATTATGCTTCCATGTTAGCATTTAGATGTCTTCTAAACTCGAAAATCAAATGAACCTCCCCAAAAATATGGCACTGTAGTATTTTACATGAGGATCCCATGGTCCCTGCTGCACCATGAGGCAAATTGAACACAAAATAAATTTCTTGTCATGTAATATCCAATGTTCCAGCTTCTACAAGCAGTCTCTCATCATCCATATTTTGATAATATACATGAGAATCAGTTCTTTGGTCCAGTGAGATTTCAGTGTGGGTGAGCTACCCAGAACAATTAAATATTGACAATAAATTAAAACAATTCCATGTCATATACTAAATATAGCTTCAAAACAAGGAAATCGTAATGAAGAAGAACAAAGAAATCCATTACAAGCAATAAACAAAGAATGCTTTCAGTAGTTACAATGCTTGTTTATTTCGCATCTGGTTAAGATTGTGTAAAACTTTGATATCATTTAATGATATGCAGGTAAATAAATGTAATTTTCTTTTAGTTAGTGTTTTTGTTAGGGGGTGACCGATTATTGGCACCAACATTAGGCATCTGTATTGGTCATTTTCAAAACCGATGCTTTTAAAATTTAAAAGCATTTAAAGAATGTTTTTATCAGAGCCCTTTTTATTCTTGATTTAATATATTAAATGTAATATTTTAATATATTTTAAAATATTATTATTTTGTGATACAAAGTTGAATTTTCAGCATCATTACTCTGGCCTTCAGTGTCACGTGATCCTTTTAAAATCATTTTATTATGCTGACTTATTACTTTTATTATCAGTTTTTGAAACAGTTTTGCTGCTTAATATATTTTTTTGGCACTTGTGACTTTTTTTTCAGGATTCTTTGAGTAAAAAGTAAAAAGAACAGCATATTTTCTAAGTCTTTGCTATCACTTTTTATCAATTTAACACATCCTTAGTGAATAAAAAAGTATATATTTATTTTTTTTAATTAGTAGAAATATGATTTCACTGGCCACAAACATTGAATGGTAGTTTATATTGCTACAAAAGATTTGTAGTTCTTGCTGTTCTTTTTAACTTTGTATTCATTAAAGAATTCTGAAAAAAGTATCACAGGTTCCAAAATATTAGAAAGCACTACTGTTTCCAGCACTGATAATAAATCAGCATATTAGAATGATCTGACACTGAAAACTGGAGTAAACATGCTGAAAATTCTGCTTTGCATCACAGGAATAAATTACATTTTAGAATATTTTCAAAACAGTTATTTTACATTTAAATAATATTTCACAATATTACGTTTTTCAAATAAATGCAGCCTAAGAAAGAGCATAAGAAACTTCTTTAAAAAATTACATGTTAGAATATATTCAAAACAGTTATTTTACATTTAAATAATATTTCACAATATTACGTTTTTCAAATAAATGCAGCCTAAGAAAGAGCATAAGAAACTTCTTTAAAAAAAAACATAAAAAATCTTGATCCCAAACTTTTGAACGGCAGTGTATATTGGTTCAAAATATCGGTTATTGGTCTGTTACTTTGTTTTATTTTTCAAGTTATTTTTGTTTCATTTTTTTAACTGTCATCTTTTTATCAACTCACAGACCCAACTTTAAAAAAGCTTGAATGTTTGAAAGTGATGTTATGTGGGTATGTGTTATGCAGGTGAGAAGCCATACAGGTGTTCGTGGGACGGCTGTGAGTGGCGCTTCGCTCGAAGTGATGAACTGACGCGGCACTTCAGAAAACACACCGGAGCCAAACCCTTTAAATGCAGCCACTGCGACAGGTAAGTGTGTGTGTGATCAGACACAGTGTTTCGAACACAGGTTTTGAGCTATACATAATAATTTTTGGTTTATTTTTCCAGGTGTTTCTCTCGTTCTGATCATCTCGCCTTGCACATGAAGCGACACATCTGAACGCAAATCCCAAAGAGCTACACAGAATCCCAAAGACCTGCCACAGCTGGTTTTCTATGTAGTCGCTGAGTGTCAGTGTTGCAGATTTTGCACCCTTTTGCTACAGATATGGATTTCATCAGAACATGGGTAATAGCATTTGTTCCCATGCTGGTGACATTTGACTTGTTAGTCCCAAGTTATCCACCTTTTTCTACCTGTAAGAGCGGGCGCAGCCATTTGCAAATTTTATGGGTCTGACCGGTCTCATCCGCATCCAGCTATTTTTAGCTCTCCAAAACAGCTTGTTTTGCTGTTTGATAGTGCAAATAAGTGTATCCTACCATATTATTTTAATATTTTATCTTAATTACAAGCACATTGGTTTGTAATGCAAACAGTTTTACTGTTTTACTGCGTTGTTATTCTGTTATTCTCGTTATTTCCCTATAGCGGCTAATGAACCGAAAGTCTCGCCCATAGGCTTACTTCTGCGTTGAAGAAAAAGGTGGACAGCATAGCTATAAATGCATTGAAAATGCAGAAAGTATGGTACTGAATGCAAGCTAACACATTTGCAGGCTTTGCAAATTGCAGTGAGTATGTCAAAATCAAAAATAATATTTTGTTAACACTTTGCATTAACACACTGAAAACTCTCTGCTTTACGGCGCAGCTATTGTTTATATCCAGAGCAGCTATGTGTTCTTTAACAATACATATTTGAGATAAGTGTTTATTGCTGTTTATTACACTCTCAAATAAAAAAAAAAACTGTCATTGAGACGGCACCCTTTTATAACATGCTAATATGTACTTTTAATGCACTAGTAAGTAAGGTACAGATAACCTGCTTTATCCAGCAGTTACAGGTACATTAGTCATGCTCATATTATTGTACTTTTAAAAAACTTTTTAACCTCTAAAATTAGCATTAGTGCCTTAAAAATTGTTCTAAGTGTTGACTTAGAAACACTTAGAATGAAACTGGAAAATTTAATAATCATTGAATACTGTATATTTTGTGTCAGAGGAACTTGAATGACCGAATTGTGTTATTGAATTATTGTTACCTAAAGAAAGGGAGCTGGATTTGCTACTATGTAGTAAGTTATAATTTTGTGATTTTGAAAAATGCACAAGGATATTTCACTGGTTTTTCCGAGCACAGATTGACATCATGTCTGCGATGGCTCTCGCATGAAGCTCTTGCATATGTTGTCCAGATGTTTAAAACCCTGCAGATGTTACAGAGATGAGGATGTTTGCTCAGGGATTGATCATATGAAAGCTGTTAATGTCTAACTGGAATTTGCAGTATCTTAAGGGGAATTTTAAAATGCACTCCAATATTATCACTTTATGTGCGTATAAAGATTTTTTTAAGGTTGTGAATTTAATATCACAGACATTTGTTAGAAATTAGAAAAAAAAAGAAATTTATTTTGAATTTTTCCTGTAGACCATGATCATCTGTAACCGTTCAGATCTTTTTGTCTGAATAGACTGATGTAAATGTTTTGTTTTACATTTTTTATTACTAAAAAATGGTACTTTTTGCTTGTTTCCATTGTTAAAATTGTCTCTATGTAAGCTACAATATATTGTAAGATTGTTATTATCTTTGTAAAAACATTTTATACCACAATGATAATGAATGCTTTTTATAAAATTCGGTTTTGTGGTTTCTTTATTATACAGCGTGCAAAACATTACATAATAGATTGTAATTTTTTACTTTTTTTCTAAACTTTAGGCATTAAAGGTTAAAGTGGGATTCTGTATCAGAAAAATGACTGTGTGTAAACAGTAAACACTCTTCTGGAACATTTTGTGGACAATAATATGATGCTCTTTTTCAGTGTTACAACAAAAGTTCAGTACATCACGTTCATGGGAGTGTTTTACAGATTTTTACCTCTGCATGAACTTGAAGTAGGCATCAGAGAGATGCACGACATGTTCTGCGGATCCACCCTCACAAAAACACTGTAATGAAAGGTTAAACAAACCCACTTGAAACAAAGATGCTAAAAGTAATACAGTAAGCTGTAAAATAAACATTTAATAATTTGCAGAAAATGCTAAGTTCATCACAAATATAATATGAAAACATAACACATGCACTGTCCATACGTAATTTATAAGTTGGGTAACACTTAAGATTAGGAGAAACTATTCACTATTAACTCCTAGTTTAATAGTGGATATGTGACCCTGGACCAGAAAAGCATAAGTAGCATGGGTATATTTGTGGCAATAGCCAACAATACATTGTATGGGTCAAAGTTATCGATTCTTCTTTTATGCCAAAAATCATGCTTCATCAAGATATCTTGTAAATTTCCTACCGTAAATATATCAAATCTTAATTTTTAATTAGTAATATGCATTGCTAAGAATTTCATTTGTACAACTTTAAAGGCAATTTTCTCAATATTTAGATTTTTGCAACCTCAGATTCCAGATTTTCAAATACTTGTATTTCAGCCAAATATTGTCCTAACAAACCATACATCAATGGAAAGCTTATTTATTCAGCTTTCAGGTGATGCATAAATCTCTCTTATGAGACTCTTATGACTGGTTTTGTGGTCCAGGGTCACGTATGTTTTACAATAAATTGTCATAAAATAAAAATATTTTTCATTAATTAGCAGAAACACTAAATGCATCACAAATCGGCAATAATGAAGGAATATAAAAACATCATATATGTTAAATGGACTTAGTCTTCTAATATCCAATAAAAATGTTAAAATATATGATTTTACAGTGGTAACGATTGTACTTACTATGAAATTTGAGAATAAATAAAAATAATAATTTAACTCCCTATATGCCCAACAAGTATCCACCTTTTTCATCCTGTAAAAATGGGCGCAGCCATTTGTACATTTTATGGGTCAGGCTTCCAGTCTCGTCCGTATCCAGCTATTTTTAGCTGTACAAAACAGCTTGTTTTGCTGCTATATTGCAAATGGTGTGTCTTACGTATTATTTTAATGTATTATCTTAATTATGACCACACTGGTTTGTAGTGCAAACAGTTTTACCATTTACAGCACAGTGTTATTCTTCTAGTAATTTCCCTATAGCGGCTGTTTATTTCAAGTACTGCTCACTGCAGAGCCGAATGGCCTCCAGCTCCCCCTCTCTGGAAGTCCAGCTCCACCTCTGTGTGAGCTAATGGGTGGAGGTAGGTTTAGGATAGGGTAAGGGGTAGGGTTAGGGTGTGGTTAGGTGTCTATCTCCACCCATTACCTCCAGCGAGGGGGAGCTATTTAGGCACTCCTTCCATTTCTAAGTACTTGACCTTTGTGTTTATAAAGTGAACTCTGTTTCTACTGACCCCTGCCGGTCATTATAAGAAGTGTTCGGTAAAGTAGTCAAATATTTAAAAACCTTGAATCCTGCATTCTTTTGTCTTTTGTTTTAAAAGACTGTATATTTTTCGAAACGATTTTCATATGGTCAAATTTACATTTTTTATTTATTTATTGGACATACTTTTATTATGCACAACCGGTGGCTCGGTATGAATCAATCAATTACGCTCTTCTTAACTTGCAGCCAATGAAAAGCATCGTTGTTGGCGGTTGAGGTCCCGTCTAGAGCGCATGCGCTGTGTTCGGCGTGGGACATGGAAGGGCAGAGTTGTAATAACAACGGAAACATGACTCTAGCAACACACATATAATGTGTTGTAAGTTTTAAATCGGTACGGAAATCATAGTAGTTATCAGAGACAGTAGATTTAAGCATCTAAAATGTTTCGTCACAGCAAGGTATTGATTACGAAACTCAAAAATTTGAGGTGAGTCATACTACACTTGACAGTTCAGTTGAATTAAACTTCAGTCCTTCGGTGTCAAATGTACTCGTGATGCTTTTAAGACTGTTGTTAGCGCTTCAGTTCCGACTAGTTTATCATTCAGGTCATTGTTATTAATTGTCATCATGTTTATAGCTTTGATGTGTTTTGAAATGTATTATGTAATCCTCTGAGAAAAGCTCAGTCATGCTGATGCTGATTAGTCTGATCTGTAAGTCTGATGAATGAGGGGTTTGTAGTTTCCAGGGCTCATGGAGGTCGAGAGGCAGCTCTGCTGTAGAGAGAGCGCTGCAGTACTCAGTAGGACAGAAGATCCACGGGTTCACTGTTAAGGAGGTAAGGAAAACCTAAACAAATCATGAAAATACACATTTTGCACCTGGAAACATCTGGAAATTTGTCTATGTTTGTCTAGGTAACAGCAGTGCCAGATTTGTTCCTAACGGCCATCAAACTCTCCCACGATGCCACAGGAGCTCAGTATCTGCATGCAGCCCGAGACGATTCCAACAACCTCTTCAGGTACGGTGTATGTGTGTGTTTGGACGTTTATATGCTTTGAGACATTGGAAAATTTTAATTTGGACCCAATGCATTCCCCGATGATGTAGTGTGCAGTTTCGTACCACACCGATGGACAGCACCGGTGTTCCTCACATTCTGGAGCACACGGTTCTGTGTGGCTCTCAGCGCTTCCCCTGTCGAGACCCCTTCTTTAAGATGCTCAACCGCTCTCTTTCCACCTTCATGAACGCCTTCACAGGTACCTCCTGAAACGTGTTGGTATTTAAGTGAGCATTTGTGTGTGTGATTTGTGTTTCTGATTATGGCAATCTCTCCCACCAGCGAGCGATTACACAATGTACCCGTTCTCCACCCAGAATGCCAAAGACTTCCAGAACCTTCTCTCAGTTTATCTAGATGCTGTTTTCTTCCCATGTCTCAGAGAACTGGACTTCTGGTAAAGGATGTGATTCAGATAGTGTATATTTTTCATGGCACATAAATTGGTTTTGAAAAGGATTTCATGTGTTTTTTTTTTTTGTTTTGTTTTTTTCAGGCAGGAGGGTTGGAGGCTGGAGCATGAGAACCCCACAGACCCCTCGAGTCATCTAGTGTTCAAGGGTGTGGTGTTCAATGAGATGAAAGGAGTGTTTGTAAGGACTCCTCTATGCTTTTCTGGTTTTAAAAATATATGTTGGTGATGCATGATATAGACACGAACAGTCAAAAGTTTTTAAACTGTAAGATTTTTAATGTTTTTCATGTTTTTTTTTAAATCTTCTGCCAAGCCTGCATTTACTTGATCCAAAATACAGCAAAAACAGTAAAATTTGAAATATTTTTGCTATTTAAAATAACTGTTTTCTATTTGAATATATTTGAAAATGTAATTTATTCCTGTGATTTCAAAGCTGAATTTTAGCAACATTACTCCAGTCACATGATTCTTGTGAGGGGCGTGTGCAGAAATCATTTTAATATTCTGATTTGCTGCTCAAAAAAACATTTATTATAGTTATTATGTTGAAAACAGCTGAATGGTATAGTGTATAATGTTACAAAAGCATTTTATTTCAGATAAATGCTGATCTTTGGATCTTTCTATTCATCAAAGAATCCTGATGAAATGTACTGTTTTAAATATTGCTAATAATTATAATATAATGTTTCTTAAACAGCAAATCATCATATTAGAATGATTTCTGAAGGATCATTTAACACTAAACATTGGAGTAATGATGCAGAAAATGTAGCTTTGATCACAGGAATAAATGACATTTTAAAATGCATTCAGATAGAAAACAATTTTTAAATAGTAAAAATATTGCTGTTTTTGCTGCACTTTGGATCAAATAAATGCAGGCTTGGTGAGCAGAAGAGACTTCTTTAAAAAAAAAACATTACAAATCCTACTGTTCAAATACTTTTAAATTGTAGTGTAAGTGACGTAATACATTTGTTCACTTTTTTCTTTTCTTTTTTAAGAGATTATAAATTTTTTTGCACAGAAAGGATGGATTCAATTAATGAATAGTCAAGGACATTTAGTGATTTCAGTTTCAAATAAATATTATTTTTTGAACTTTCTATTCATCAAGGAATCCTGAAAAAGCATGTCATGGTTTCCACAAAATATTAAGCAGCACATCTGTTCTTGACATTGAAAATGATAATATTTTAAAATATATTAAAATATACATCTTTTTTTTTTTTTTTGCATTTATTTATTGTAGAAATAGAAATATTTTTATTTATTTATCAATTATTATAACAAAACACTTTTTAAACAAATTTTAAATATGCATATACTGGCCATTATGCAATTGAGTGAAAATAAATTATCTACATAATATAACAGATGATGCACACTTCCGTATTCTGTATATTTCACTGTGTGTACTTTTTTCCTTATGAAATTAAGAGTTACAATGCTGCTGCATTTTTATTTATTTGAGTTTTATGACTAACAGTCTCTTCTTGTATGTGTTGTGTAGTCAGACAATGAGCGTCTGTACGCTCAGCATTTGCAGAATAAACTCCTGCCGGATCACACATACTCTGTTGTGTCCGGAGGCGAACCGTTGGCCATTCCTGACCTGACCTGGGAACAGCTCAAACACTTCCACGCCACACACTACCACCCCAGCAATGCACGGTAAACGCATGAAACTCTCTCACTTGATAAATAAATGTATGCTATAAGCAGATTATGCTTATTGCCTGTTGTGTGTGTTTTTGGCAGGTTCTTCACATATGGGGACTTACCATTGGAGCAGCACCTGCAACAGATAGAAGAAGAGGCTCTGTCTAAATTTGAGAGGACAGAACCAAACACTGCAGTTCCACCTCAAACACATTGGAACAGACCTGTATGTTTAAACAATACACACATGAGAATTACCTGTATGATAAACAGAGAATTAGTGATGGAAAAGTTAGGCTTTGAAACAATGATCCAGTTGAGTCGATTCCTTTTACAAAATGATTCACTGTTTCTGCAGTCTGGCCGTACTTACTGGTCAAAATGTAAATCCAAATAGTTGGAAATGTTTCACAAGGAAGTTTTGAATCACTGTGACATCATGTGACTTGGCAAGTTTAAAACAAGCTTTGAACTAAAGAAAAGATTTGGAAATGTTTCCTAATCAAGGTTGGAAAAAAGTACCATGTAATGAAGCATTGTTTGCTGAAATAACGTTACTTTGCAAGTTTAAAACAACCTCTGAACCACTGATTCGAAACAAGAAATTTGTAAATGTTTCAAAGCTTGATGAAGCAGTGTCAAAGCCCCCATCACTACAGAGAATGCAACACAGTCACTCAAAACACACTGTAAAACTGCTTCATGAGGTTTGTCTTGTTTTTGTACAGAGAATGGATCATGTTACTTGCAGGCCTGACGCACTTGCTCCTGATCCCATGAAACAAAACACGCTCTGCATGAGTTATCTTCTGGGAGAGTGAGTGGAAAAATGTTTATGCTGGGTTTTTTTTTTTCATTTGTGGTTTATCTGTCTAAGCTTGTCTTTGTGTGTTTTAGCATTACAGACACATTTGAGGCGTTCACTTTGAGCCTCCTTTCCTCTCTCATGATCTCTGGTCCAAACTCTCCCTTCTACAAAGCCCTGATCGAGCCCGAAATCGGTTCTGACTTTTCCTCTTCAGTGGGGTACGTTGTTTGACAAGAGTATAAAATCATTTCATCTGTCTGATTATTGAGAGTGGGGTTTTATAAGTGTGTGATTGACGCAGGTTTGATGGCAGCACTAGACAAGCGTCTTTCACCATCGGTCTTCAGGGCATGGCGGAGGACGATACCGAGACGGTCAAACGCATCATTGCTCAAACCATCGATGAGATTATTTTGTGAGTGTTGACAGGAGTGTTTTTATTGCTGTAGTTCAATAAGGAATATGAATTTAAATGAAGCTTTTCCAGTATACAGATGTCTAGACTGACTGTGAGGGCCGATCAGTTTAATAAAACACCTGCTAAATGAATAAATGTAAATGAACTGCTTTTTCAGAACTGGTTTTGAAGAGGAGCAGATTGAAGCCCTGCTGCATAAAATCGAAATTCAGATGAAACATCAGTCCACCAGCTTTGGTCTAGCTCTTGCTTCAGTGAGTAAACACACACACACACACACACACACACACACACACACACACACACACACACACACACACACACACACACTAGTGTTATTTTAGTGTCACTGAGAGTTTTTATTAAATGGTTAACTATATATATATATATATATATATATATATATATATATATATATATATATATATATATATATATATATATATATATATATAATTTTTTTTATCATGTAATTTTTTTTATTATCATTATTTTGTCTTTTTTTTTATATATATATATATATATATATGTATTTTTATTATTATTATTTATTTTTTTGATGTAGTATTGTATTATTATTATTATTATTTTTATTTTTATTATTATTTTGTCTTTCTTAAATGTCTGTGTAGTTTTTATACAATATGGACAAGTGTCTGTGAATATTATGCTGCAAAAATTATGTTTAAATATAAATCATGCATGATCTGCGTGTCTCAATACGAGTACGTAAACACATACACATAAACATGATCTCTTCAGTTACTTCAGGAGCACTTCAGCATTTCTGTTGAGAAAAATTATTGTCATATTAAATACAAACAGAACCTAAAGGTCTTCACAGCAACCTGTCAAAATAAAAGGTCGGTTTAATTTTAAGAAACTCCGACAGATATATTACTCAATATAATGATAGTTTTTAATAATAAAATAATAAAATTATTAAAACATTTAAGGAATATTTATCAAAAAAAGGTTTACCAGGATGTATTTACCAAAAAAATGTAAATGCACAACACCGAATTTCTGGGGAAGAAAAAAATAATAATAATAATAATAATAAAAATTTAAATAACTAAATTAATTAGGGATGCTTTTGATTAATAAAATTAAATGAAAATGGAATCCAGAAAATTAATTGAAAATGCAGAACTTCATGTGGTCTAAAAAATTTAATTTTTTTTAAATGTTTAATAAATTACTGTTAAGTAATTAAGACTTCAATTGCTTTTTGATTATTGATATTAAAACAGGAAATAAAAAACAGAATCCAGAAAAATTAAAAACGGAATTTGAACAGAATTTGAGAAAAAATAAAACTGATTTCATAAATATAAAATGTTATTGTAATTATTTAACTATAATCCTGACACATACACACAAATGTGTACTAATATTTTTATTTTGTTTTGTTCAAGCTCTAACTACTATGCTGCTATGTCTATGATAGCTAACGATAAAAAATAATATTTTTTAGAACTATTAAATTTTTTTTTTTTAATTAATACATTAAATATAATATAATATATTATTATTATTATTTTATTTTTTTTTTTTTTGGTAGTGAAGTTGGAAGTTGAAGTTGGTACTAGATATTTGTGGGTAACCTTCAAAAACTTGCTCACACTTACTAAAAATATAATTTGCAAAATAATAATAATAACATTAACTCTGTCTGTCTGTCTTTTAGTATATTGCATCCTGTTGGAATCATGATGGTGATCCGGTGCAGCTGTTAAAAATCAGTGAGAATGTGTCCAGATTCAGGCAGTGTTTGAAGGAGAACCCTCGCTACCTCCAGGACAAAGTCCAGCACTACTTTAAGGTAATGAAGCCCTAAAACTAGAAAACACTGAAAAGAAACATACAAAAAAAATGAAAACTAAATGGGAAATGGCAAAACGGAATACTAAAACTAAAAACAAAACTAAATTAAGGTTATAATTGCTTTAGAAAAACAGCGTTTATAACAGGATGTTTGTTTTTCCAGTTTTTAATACATGTTTGCTGAATTAAACGTTTAATGTTTTAGGATAACACCCATCGACTGACCCTTACCATGAGTCCAGATGAGAGATTCTTAGAGAAACAGGCTGAAGCTGAGGAACAGAAACTACAGCGGAAGATACAGAACCTCAAAGATGCAGACCACAAAGACATTTTTGATAAAGGTGTGATCAAGGAAGGACAATAATAATCAGTCTTGTTCTGTTGTGTAAATGCTTTAATGCTGTTGTTGTTGCTTCAGGTTTGCAGCTGTTGGCTGTTCAGAACACGACTCAAGACGCTTCCTGTCTACCTGCATTAAAAGTGTCTGACATTGAGCCGATCATTCCCTATACACCTGTACAGCTGGGAACCGCAGGTGAAACACACATGCAATACACATACAGTAACAAGCACATTCAAAGTAAAAATTATAGATGCAAAAGCCACTTACTGAGATTACTACATTTACTGTCTCTTTCTAGGTGGTGTACCTGTGCAGTACTGTGAACAGCCCACCAACGGCATGGTGTATTTCAGAGCCATGTGCAACCTCAACTCTCTCCCTGAAGACCTGAAGATCTATGTTCCTCTGTTCTGCAGCGTCATCACTAAGTATGAAACCCTTTGTACATTTTCAGCATCATTACTCAAGTCTTCAGTGTCACATGATCCTTCAGAAATCATTCCAATATGCTGATTTGCTCCTCATGAAACATTTATCAGTGTTTAAAGGAGAAGACCACTTCCAGAACAACAGTTTACAAATAATTTACTCTCCCCCTTGTCACCCAAGATGTTCATGTCTTTCTGTCTTCAGTCATAAAGAAATTAAGGTTTTTGAGGAAAACATTTCAGGATTTTTCTTCATATAATGGACAATTGTGCCCCCGATTTTGAACTTACAAAATGTAGTTTAAATGCAGCTTCAAAAGGCTCTAAACGATCCCAGCCGAGGAAGAATGATCGGTCATTTTTTTAGAAAAATAAAAATTGGTATACTTAAGCACAAAAGCTTGTGTAGCACAGGCTCTGAGATGCGCATTCACGACGCTACGTACTATTGAATCACGTCGAAAGGTCATGCGGAACTACAGACCCAGTGTTCACAAAGCGAACACACAAAGACTACAAAGTGCAAGTAAGTCAAATGCCGTTTACAAACAAAAAGCGACAACGTCGGACGATTCTGACGTTGTAGGAGAAAAGAAGATGGAGTTTTTCACCATTCTCTACCTGTTTGAGCCGGAGTACACAGACGATGAACTTAGACCTGATTCTTGGCACGACACAAGCTTTTGTGCTTAAAAAGTATACAAATTTTTATTTTTCGAAAAAAATGTCTGATCGTTTCGCTAGATAAGACCCTTCTTCCTCTGCTGGGGTCATTTAGAGCCTTTTGAAACTGCATTTAAACTACATTTTGGAAGTTCAAACTCAGGGCAACAATCAAATCCATTATATGAAAAAAAATCCTGAAATGTTTTCCTCAAAAACCATAATTTCTTTAAGACTGAAGACAGAAAGACATGAACATCTTGGATGACAAGGGGGTGGGTAAATTATTTGTAAATTGTTGTTCTGGAAGTGGACTTCTCCTTTGAAACAGTTGTGCTGCTTCATGTTTTTGTGGAAATACTTTTGGAATTCTTTGATTAATAGAATGTTCAAAAGAACAGCAGTTATTTGAATTTTTTTGTTACTTTTGAGCAGTGTGGTTCATCCTTGTTACATAAAAGCATTAATTTCTTAAAAAAAAAAACCCAACATGCTGACCCCAAACTTTTGAACAGTGGTGTAAGTAAATAATAAAGTGAAGACAGAACTATAATGATGATGTAATCTCAGGTTGGGCTGTGGAGAGATGGATTATCGTCAGCAGGCCCAGCGTATCGAACTGAAGACTGGAGGCATGTCTGTATCTCCACAGATCATACCAGACACTGATGACCTTGATCTGTATGAGCAGGTATCTTTGTCATCCATCATGTGGATTTTCAATAAATATGATGCTTATCCATTTTTAAAGTGGGGGTGATTTGCCAAATTACCAGTTCTGAGCTTTTTTTGGTACTATATCAGTCAATGCTTTTATCTTTGTTTGTATTTCTTAGGGTATTATCCTGTCATCTTCCTGTCTGGAGAGGAATCTACCTGACATGTTTCAGCTGTGGAGTGACATTTTTAACAGGTTTGTCTTTTTTTTTTTTTTTTAAGAGACAGAAAATTAAATGTTTTAATCTCTAAATGATTTTAAACTGATGTGGAAAACGCCATGTATATTTCCAGCCCTCATTTTGATGACGAGCAGCGTCTGCGTGTGCTGGTCATGATGTCTGCTCAGGAGCTGTCCAATGGCATCTCGTATTCCGGTCACATGTATGCGATGACACGTGCAGCTCGAACCCTCACACCCACAGCAGACCTGCAAGAGACATTTAGCGGGATGGACCAGGTGAGTGCTGAGACTTGTTCTCTGTGTTGATCTCCAGTCTTTGACAACTTTGAGTAGAGTAAATTGTTGTAAATTAATGATTTATTTATTTATTTATTTTTTTATTTCAGGTTAAGTTTATGAAAAGAATAGCTGAGATGACTGATCTGACTTCAGTTTTGAGGAAACTTCCCCGGATAAAGAGACACCTGTTGAATCCTGAGAACATGAGGTAAACATCAACCAAATGTAAACAAAGAAATGAAAGAACTAATCATTGGTTTTATTTTGAAAGTAGAAATAACTAAACTGTATACACTGGATGTAGAATTGGTCTTACACATGAGAGACTTACCCAGGTGTATTTGTATATTTATGTACAAGTAGATTACATTAATGGACAGAATAGAAATGTTTCCACTGGGAAATATTAGAAATTTCATCAATATTAAACTGATATATAACATTGATCAAATATCAAACTATATGTATTTATATATATTTGTTGTTGATGTATTTTTAGTTGTTAAATAACTTAAATAACTGACTTTTTTTGTCTCCTGAGTTTGCCATGATTATATTCTGATGCTGATCAGTGCTATTTTAGTTTTAGTTTCTATTAATATTTAATAATAATTTTTTTTTTCCATTTATTAATTATTTTAGTGATGTATTTTTAGTTGTTAAATAACTTAATTATGTGGTTAAATAACTTCTTTTTAAAAACTTATTAACTGTAAATGTATGAATAAAGTTTACAGAATGAAGTTTTATGAATGTGATTTATGATGTCTTTGTTTCAGGTGTGCAGTGAACGCCACACCGCAGAAAATGTCAGATGCGGCTGGAGAGGTGGAGAGGTTTATAGGTAATATAGCAGCCAACCGAAAGGACCGCAAACCTGTCAGACCAATCGTTGTGGAGGTGAGACGCCACACTTTTCTTTTTAGAACACACAACTTTTCACAATGAATTAAGCTACACAAATTCAATTTTTTGGTTTTTCCTTTCATAGAGAGCATTAGATCCTCAAGCTGGATCATCCGCGAGTCGTAAACTTATCTCAGTAAGTGCTTTTGAACAACAGTATTCAGGTTTGATTGATCTGCAGTGTTCTCACCAATCTCCCTCTTCATCCTACCAGGAGCCTAATTTTAAACCTTGTCAGATGAAGACGTATTTCCAGCTTCCCTTTAATGTGAACTTTGTCAGCGAGTGCGTGCGGGCCGTCCCGTTCACACATGCTGATTATGCCAGGTACAACAACTGTCACTCAGTTTGAGGAAGAAAATCTAATTAAAATGTTTTTATATATATATATATATATATATATATATATATATATATATACTGTTGTTATGTTTCACTTAATGAAACAGAATATAAAAAAAATATATAATCTTAAATATACAGTTACAGTAATAAATATTTTACGTTCAACTGTAAAATTATAATACAAATATTTAGTGTGTTTTTTTTTTTTTTTTTTTCTCATTTTCAATTTCAGATTTTCAAATTCAGAGTTTGGGGTAGAAAATCTAATTAAATTAAAATAATATATATATTTATATATTTTATTATTAATATATATGTAAATGTATGTCATTACAAACATATTTGAATTAAATTAAAATAATTTTTTATTGGTCTACTTTGTTGTTGTTTTTTTATAGAAATTTGACTAACAATAATATTTCATATTATTTTAAATAATTATTATATATTAAAAGATAAGATAAAAGATAATTATTATTAAAAGATAATTATTGTTGTTATTACGTATATTAAAAATATAAATATTAAATATATATTAATTATATAATACAAATATTAAAATAAGACATTACTGTTATATTTCACTATAAAAAAAAAAGAAAAATAATATAATCATAAATAAATAATTACCATTTATTTTATGGTTCAACTGTAAAATGACAATATTAATGTTTAGTATGAATTTCTTTTTTTTTATTAAACGTTAAACCATTAAGCTTTTATTTTGGTAAAAAAAACAGGAAGTTCTTAAAGATGTTCTGTTGTTGACAGCAGCCTTTTTGTAAGTGCTTCTCATTACAAGTTTACACATATTTATTCAATGAAATTGTGGTATCACAATTATCGTTTATTTTGATTAATCTTTGTTTATTCACAGTTTGTCATCTGTCGTTCTTTCTCAGTCTATGTATATTAGCAAGGATGATGACTGCTAAGTTCCTGCACGGAGAGATCAGAGAAAAGGGTGGAGCTTATGGAGGCGGAGCTAGAATGGGAGGAGGCGGCCTGTTCTCGTTTTATTCCTATAGGTACATATGACACATTTAATTGGATCTGATACAATGTATCCATTAGTGTATTTGCTTTATCATTGGTTGGTAATTTTTTATTATGTTTTTGTCATGTCAATCTCTCAGAGATCCAAACTCCACGCAGACATTGTCGGCTTTCCGTGGTGGAGTAGAGTGGGTGCGAGCAGGAAAATTTACCCAGCAGGACATAGACGAGGCTAAGCTTTCGGTTTTCTCTGCCGTTGATGCACCCATCGCCCCATCAGATAAGGGTCAGTAATGTGGACTATATCTTTGGACACTGAGTGACATTTCAGCCCATCTGTGTATTATTGCTATAGTTCATGTATAATAAAAAAAAATGTTGTTAGATAAAATTATTGTAAATATTTAACAGCATATTCGTAGAATGTAAAAGATAAAAAAAAAATGTAACATTTTTATAGTTTATTTAATTATTAGGTTTTTATTTGCTTTATATGTTTAGATGTTTGTACCTGTAGATTTTTCATATAATAATTGTTGCGATATTTTGTATTTAAATGTCCAGGTGTTTGGATGTGTGGATGTTTTTGTGTTTGCTGTTGAGTTTGTTTTTGGATATTTGTTCTGTAGTTTACAAGGACTTTGTAAATGTGCTGTAGGTTTGGGACGTTTTTTAAACGGCATTACAGACGAGATAAAACAAAGATACAGAGAGAGACTGTTCGCTGTGACTGATAAAAACCTAACTGACGTCGCTGGCAGGTAACAAAACATTTAAATGTATATACACTACCAGTCAAAAAACTTTTTTTTTAATGTTATTTAAAGACGCCTCCTGCTCACCAAGGCTGCATTTATTTGATCCAAAGACAACAAAAACAGTACAATTTTGAATTATTTTTACTATTTAAAATAACTGTTTTCTATGTGAATATATTTTATTCACTTACTCCAGTCACATGATCCTTCAGAAATCATTCTAATATTCTGATTCACTTCAAGTTTTACTGTTTTTGCTGTCTTTGGATCGAATAAATGCAGCCTTGGTGAGCAAAGAGACTTTGAAAAATAATAAAAATCTTAGTTCAAAAACTTGTGACTGGTAGTGTATAATTATCTGATAAAATTCATAAAAAGACTAAATTAATTAATAAAAATATTTATGCTTAAGTGCTGTATTTGTATTTTTATTTTTAATTATTTTTTTTTATTATTCCAGGTATCTGGGTGTTGGTCAGCAAACATGCGGAGTGGCGATTTTAGGCCCGGAAAATGAAAGCATCAGAAAAGACCCATCCTGGGTGGTCAAATAGACGTTTTTTCTACCCCTCTCTACTTATAAGGATTGTGAAAGACACGCACACGCTCCTTGATCACGCACAAATCAGTCTTGTTCCGATAGAAGAATGTATTTTCTTCTTTACAGGAGTCATCTTGAGGAACAGAAGTGCTTTAAGAACCTAAATTGAAGTATCACTTATTAGTTCACTAAAACTACCTTTGTTTACACGGCACATTGTTGATCATGTACTCCATCTTTTTATAACAAGGTCAAAAAACGCTCATATGATGGTGCAGTGTTGTAATTTGAGTGAGATTTATAAATTAGAAATTATTTATGAGATGTATAGAATTATGATAAATGTGACCAGGTTTACCTAGAATGTTTTTTTTTTCTATTAAAAAAATAAAAACATTTTAAATTCCTTGTTTGTTTTTTTTATATCATTCTGTATAATGCCAACAGCATATTTAATTTCCTTGAGGACCTTTCCAAAGGACCTTGAGGACAAAAATGTCCCCACTGAAAGCCATTAAAACTGTATTTTTTTTTCCCCCAGTTCCAATTAACTATAAAATTATGCAGTCTTTAATAGTTTTCTGTTGGCAAGGTTTCAAAATGAAATTTGTTACTATTTTTTTTTTTTTTTTAACCAATGTCATTTTTGTCCTCTAATGACCTCAGAGTAACTTTTTAAAATTGATGCACAAGAATTAATACATTAATTTATGACAAACCACACCAATTACATTCTAAAGGGAGTTTATGCAGCATTAGTAGCTTATACACACACACACGTACATGATAACAAATACACATTAACACAACAGCTGCTTTGGTACAAAGTGCCTGCACTAACGAACAACACAATAGCAGCTTGGAAGACTCCTTCAGACGCCAATGAAACTAAAACAAAGTGCAGTTGTGACATTACATCACTATAAGCCAGTGGAGCATTCATACAGCTCCATATTCAATGAAAATAAGCTCTATTAGAATAAATATAAATATGGAAATCTTGCATATTCACAAAATATACCACTTGGCCCCATTTAAAAGGGATGACTAGCTAATCGCTTAAGCATACGGATTGTCAATCACAACACACTGAGCTACTATATCGAAGGATCTTGTGGCTGTATGTCTATGGTTACAGTTTACCGTGAACTGCTTTACATATACTGGATATGATTATGTGTTTAGGTCAAGACTATGGAATCACAGGTCTTCACCTTCAATAAATATATTTTGCAAGACAACTTGGTTTTACATGCGGCAGCGGCTGGTTTTAAATGGCAGAGATGTCTTTAGCTCTCAGACGGACAATGTGTTCAAGCTGGCCTGAATCGGACACGTCGTAGCTGGTTTTGTACTTGGCAAGAATCTTCATGAGCGGACGCAGTCGGAGCCACCACTGTTCCTTCGGGATCCTATGACTGGAACATAAAAATGAACAATATCAGATCAAAGCTCAAGTCTGTCATTTCATTTTTTTTTTTTTTTGCATTTTAAAAGGGAATCTACAAATGAAAAAAAAAATCCCTTGGTTTAAAAAAAAAAAAAAAGCTACAAGATACAACTTCTGGGGAAAAAGTAAAAGGTTACAAAATAGAATCCTTTTAGAGTAGCCTTGGAAACATATTATGACATCATTCTGATAATAGAATCGGTTATGTAAAACATGTTTGTTAGCACACGTGTTCTTACACAAAATCCGTCTCATCCTTCAGCTGTACGACGGGCTGGAAGACCAGAGCCCTGCGTCGCATCCCTAATAAACACGCAGAATCCTCTGTGTTTGCAAACACACGTCCTACAAAACACATAAAAATATGGTATTGAACAAAGTCTGAGTAGTACAATATGACCAAAGGAGTAAGCATAATAACACTGCATTTTAAGTGAACTGAAACAATATAATTTTGAGATACAAATAACATACCTTCATCTGAGCCAACCGAGGAAAGCAAAATACAAAGAGCAGAACTTATATATTAATATGTATTTTTATATTAATATAAATATAAAATAATATAAAATTTATATTTTATATATTAATATTGTAACAATTTTATAACATGTATGTATATATATATATATATATATACATACATGTTATAAAATTGTTACAATATTAATTTATTTAATTTATTAAGTAAATATTATTAATTGTATTTTATTTTAAGTTTTTGAACAGTAAGCTTTTTAATATTTTTAAAGAAGTCTCTTCTTCTCACCAAACCTGCATTTATTTGATCCAAAGTACAACAAAAACAGTAAAATTTAGAAATATTTTAAATATTTAAAATAACTGTTTTTTATTTGAATATATTTTAACATGTAATTTTTTCCTGTGATTTCAAAGCTGAATTTTTAGCATCATTACTCTAGTCACATGATGCTTCAGAAATTTGCTACTCAAAAACATTTATTATTATTATGTTGAAAACAGCCGTGTAGAATTTTTTTCAGGTTTCTTCGATGAACAGAAAGTTCAGAAAACAGCATTTATCTGAAATAGGAATCTTTTGTAACATTATGTCTTTATAATCACTTTTTATCCATTTAAAGCATCGTTGCTAAATAAAAGTAAGCTTTCAAGCTTTTGAATGGTATAGTGTATAATGTTACAATAGCTTTTTATTTCAGATAAATGCTGATCCTTCTATTCATTAACGAATCCTGAAAAAATGTACTCAACTGTTTTCAATATTAATGATGATAATAATAATAATAAATGTTTCTTGAACAGCAAATCAGCATATTAGAATGATTTCTGAAGGATCATGTGACACTGAAGACTGGAGTAATGATGCTGAAAATGTAGCTGAATGAATCAATGTCATTTTAAAATATATTCAAATAGAAAACAGTTATTTTAAATAGTAAAATATTTTAATTTTTTACTGTTTTTGCTGTTCTTTGGATCAAATAAATGCAGGCTTGGTGAGCAGAAGAGACTTATTTTTTTATAAGTTTGTTTTTTCTATAAAAACATTAAAAATCTCACTGTTCAAAAACTTGACAGTGTAAATATATATATATATATATATATACATACATACATACACACACATACATACACACACACACTAAAATCAATTATTAATAAAATATTAAAGTATTAAATAGAATATTTATTATTATTATATTTTAGTGCTTTATATTAAATATTTTATTAAAATTTACATCCAAATCTGTGTAACCCATAAGTATGACAAACACTGATTTACTAAAATTATGTAATTCTGCTGATTAAAATGACATAATCCTCTTAGTTAATCAACATAATTCTATATAATTACAGGATTACATAAATGCATCTGGTGCAAGAATGTGCCCTGATTTATCAGCATGCTTCAGTGTTAAATATGTACATTTTCTGTTGCTCAGTTTTGACTTCACACAATCTCAGACTTTACCTTCTCTGTAAAACTCTTTGAGCTTCTTGGAGATCCACTGCATGGCTTTAGCTGCGATCTTGGTGCCAAAGTTCCTGTCAAACGGGGAAGGAGCACCACCCTACAAAACATCACAATAAACAACATTCGGATCATGTTCACAATTGCATTTGTGTTCATGTGTTTGCTTATGTGTGTGTTTGTACCTGCTGCATGTGTCCCAGGACGTTCTTCCTGCAGTCAAAGACTCCTTTGCCCTCTTCACTGTACAGCTGGTAGATGAAGTCAGTGGTGTAGTTCTCACTGCTGTTCTCATTCCTGTAAAACACACATATAATCACGCTTCACTGCTTCTATACATATAGAACTACATGAATGAATCCAGTGTATTAATGCTGTATGTAAGATATCTAGATCATACCTGAGCACTAAACCTCTCTGGATGCTGGTCTTCATCTTCTCAGTTAAATGTTCAACGTTGGACTGAAAAATAGAGCACTCATAAAAACTCAGCATGACGATGACGTTCACTCTCTCTTTCCTTAAATAGTACACACTGCTAAATATTCCTGCCTGCGTGTGGGACGGAGCAGACAGAGGACGTGAAGAAGGGTACACTGTAATGCCTGTGTCTGACAGAAGGAGGCAGACTTGACCTTTGACCCTCATCCATTATGAATAATTGTTTCAGCTTTTGCTATTTTTATGTTCTTAATGGAATACTAGCTTAACTGTGTGCAATTTATTTCTTTATTTATTTATTTTTTTCGAAAGAAGAATTAAACTGATGAAAAGTGACTTAACATGTTATAAAAGATTTTTATTTCAAATAAACAATGTCATTTTGAACTTTCTATTGATCAAAGAATCTTAAAAGATGCAACATTGTTTCCACAAAAATATGAAACAGCAAAACTGTTTTTAACATTGGTTAATGTTAAAAAAAACAGCAGTAATGATGCTGAAAATTCAGCATTGCATCACAGAAATAAATGACATTTTAAAATATATTCAAATAGAAAAGTTATTTTAAATGGTAAAAATATTTCACAGTATTTGTTTTTACTGCATTTTTGAACAAATAAATGCAGCCTAAAGCATGAATGTCTATTTTATGATATTTCAAACAACCTGTGTGTGAGATGCAAATATTTAATGCAAATAAAAACATTATTTCACATCATTTCAGTCACCATTCTGTTCATCAGCAGAATAAGGAGAAAAAAGAAGAAAAGTGATAGTTATGATTGATATTTATGCCATAGTACTGAATGATTTCCATATATTTATGACACTCCAAGGTTCTTTCTTCACAGAATGGAACGTATCTTAAAAAAAAGTTGTAGTTTTGGTACTTTTTTTTTTTTTGTTAGTGATGTGTTTCTTGCGAATCTAGGTCACAAGATGAATCTATATATAAATGCAGAGCTATATTCAGTAGGACAGAGCTATATTCAATAACCTTGTCCATTCCATATAGTTACTATAGAAGCCTGTTTACACCACTGAATAAAAAATAAAAAGGCAATTGCCTTTTTCTCACAATTCTGACTTTTTTCTTGCAATTGCAAGTTCACAACTAGCAATTTAGACAATGCTTCTCAGAATTGCATGTTATAAAACTCACAATTTTCACTTTTTTTTCCTCAGAATTGTGAGATATAAACTCGCAATTCTAAGAAATTACCTTGTGATATAAACTCAATTCTGAGAAATAAAGTTGCAATTTTGAGAAAAAGTCAGAATTGCAAAATATAAACGGTCAATTTGGACAAAAAAAGTCAGAACTGAGTTCATATCTCGCAATTCTGACTTTTTAACATGCATTTGAGAGTTTACATCTCGCAACTGCAATTGTGATAAAACCTTGAAATTCTTAGAATATATGTTTTTTTTTTTAAATTGGACTCACAAGTTTTTATCTCACTGTTCTAAGAAAAAAAGTCAGAATTGCAAAATATATACTCACAATTGCGAGAAAAAAGTTAGAATCGCAAGTTTTTTCTCTCACAGTTCTGACTTTTCATGCAATTGTGAGTTTATACCATGCAATTCTGAGAAAAAAAAGTCAGAATAGTGACTATATCTCGCAATTCTGAGAAAAAAGTTTGTATCATGCAATTCTGAGAAAAAAGTCAGAATTGTGAGATAAAAAGTCGCAATAACATTGCAGGTGTACGTTGTAAACTATATATACAATGTACAAACCTAAGTACAATGTTTCTCACCTGTAGGTCTCGGATGTCAAATGGCTCTTCATAGATGTAGGCTGCATCCGCTCCGGCCGCCAGCCCGCCCACTGTTGCCAGATAACCACAGTAACCACCCATTGTCTCAATGATGAACACGCGCCGCTTTGTTCCGCTCGCTGACTGCTTTATACGATCACACGTCTGACAGAGACATTTGAATAGTTAAAAACTGAAACATATCTATTATCATCACACTCATGAACAGGCCAGTGCAGTTCTGACACAGAACCATATTACACAATTACACAATTATAACGCAAGCATAAAGCATGGTCCAAAATGAACTGGCCAATGGTGAGTAAATAAAGTTTTTAAATATTTACTGAAAACTTCTTTTACAATAATATTTTATAAAGGCCTAAAAGTAATACTTTATTCAATGATTTATAGATATATATATCAATATATACAGTATATCAAATGATATTTCAACTGTGATTTTTTTTTTATTATTATTTTTATTGCCAATTTATGTATTTAGCAGTTTTTTTTAGTCACAAAAGTCATGGTATATGTACTTTACTACAGTGAATTTTTTGAATTATACATGTGACTACAGCAGAACGCCATGGATATGTTGCACTTTTTACTCACATTTGGCAAAGTGTTTATTTTGGACCTGTGCGCAAGCCATCACATGCAAGCACAAGGCACTATATATTTCACAACAACAGAGATCATGCATGTGGTTTCAGCTCATAAATAAGTGTTTAGGTGCAGTTCCTTTTTTGGGATGATAAATATTTGCCATGCAACTTAGGAAAACATACAAACGTTTCAGATCAGCATAGAAATCTTTTCCTGTAGTGGACAAACATGGTTTGGTATGTTATATAACCTCAGATAATGTACCTTGCATCTAAAGCTTGCATCTAAAGAACAGAAAAAAATAAAAGAAACCTGGAAAACATTCTGTATGCATTTCTCATAACTCCTAGGTATGACTATAAAAATGTAAAGGCAGTAAGTAGTCGTTTCCACTTGTAAAAAAAATATATTTATATATTCTTTAAAAAAATGACACTTGACAAATTCATTTAAAGTGACATTTAGCATTTTATTATACCTAAAAGCAGATCACATGACCAGCCAAACATTACTCACTGTGTCATGGTAAACCCACTATCATGTGCACTTCCTTAAATAAATAAATAAATAATGTCAAATATGTCTTTAAAATAGGGAAGTTATGGTAATGATAAGCAAATATGTTTTTTCTGTGATTTTTGTCAACCCACACCAGTAGGTGTCAGTATAAACTTAAAGAATATTGTCTCAGTCTCAAAGGAAAAGTTAAACCAAAAATGAATTTGCTGAAAATGTACTCAACCCTCAGGGCTTCCAAGATGTGGAGTTGTTTCTTCATCAAAACAGATTTAGAGAAATGTAGCATTACATCACTTGTTCACAAATGGATCCTCAGCAGTGAATGGGTGCCGTAAGAGAATCCAAACACCACACCAGTCCATTAATTAACATTTTGTGAAGCAAACAGCAGCAGATTTTCACATGTAAATGATGCTTGATCTGTGTATATTTCTCTCCTGATTCAGACAAGATGAGTTTTTCACTGGAGAAAGCATTTGTTTACAAACATGCAGCTTTTTACTTTGCAAGACATTAGATGGTGGAGCGGAGTGGTGTGGATTACTTGTGGATTATTGTGATGTTTTATCAGCAGTTTGGACACTCATTCTGATGGCACCCATTCAGGATCAACTGGTGAGCAAATGATGTAATGCTTAATTTTTTCAAAACTCACCTACATCTTGGATGGCCTGAAGGTACGTTTTCGTTTTGGTTGAACTATTCCTTTAACCAAACATGACTGCACCTTTAAAGATACAGTCTGACAAATTCTCTCTTTCAATTTCCGCTGTGCTGATCGCCATCATAACATCTTATCATTCCCATGCGAGGGTTGTGTGTCTTACCTCCACTATGGCATTGAGTGAAGTGTCAGCGCCAATGCTGAGGTCAGTGCCGGACACATTATTACTGATGGTGGCGGGCAGCATGCACATGGGCACGCAGAACTCCTCATACCTGCTGCGGGCATCGACCAGCTGCAGCAAACTCTCAAAGGCCTGCAGCAGTGCACATGCATTAGGACGACCGCTCACTTACGCTCTTACTACTGTACACTAAATAGGATGGAATATGCTGTCCTTTCTAAGTGTTTCCTGTCTGCTCAAGACGACTAGATCATAGTTGACCACCAGAAGGAGCTCCAACTCATGACGTGGGCATGGCATTGGCTAAATCGTGACTGAGGCAGGTTATTTAGATAGCAGAAAGCCTCATAATGACCAAAACCGACCGACCGAAAAGTGTAACGACTGAAGACACAGGCACAACCAGACCCTAAACAGCACATTAAAACACACACACACACACATGCAGATAGAAACACACAAAACATCAGGCCTGGCCCAAAACAGCATGCAGTTAGTTGAGCTTACATTTGATTTGTTATTAATAACTTAACATCTACAGACAGAATATGCTGCATGCATTTTACCTAAAAAATGAAAGCAAGAAATCATCAGTGTGCCACAAATACTGTCTGTAGACATTAAAATGTTATTGAGCATCAGTGATTAACAACTAAAGCCTGTAATTATTTATTATGCTGAAACCCACCAAATTAAAGGTTATTCCACAACATCCTAAATAGGATATAATGGTATGTTGATTGTCGGCCACCAAATGGTTTTAGTTGTTAGTGATGTTATTTACTGTCAAATACTTTTGAACTCAATTCCCAATGCTCTTTAATTAACATTTGTTTTAACATTAACAAATTAACATTTGTTTAGAAGTGTGTATTAATAATAAAAAATAAAGATTAATTATAATATAATGTATAATTATAAATATAATTTTGGAAACAGCAGAACTGAGCTCAAAGGTAAAAGATTAATAATAAATTAACAATATTATAAATTCAATTATGTTTTTGCATCATGCATTATAACAAAACATAAAATGCAGTTGTATGTTTGTATCTCAGGATGACTGTGCTATGTTGTGATGATAAACACCTTGTGTTGGACCAGGCCTGCAATATAAACACACACAAAAGCTGCAAACACACAGTTATAGTGTCAGGTGTGAGACTGGGCGACAGGTTGTGCTGTGTGACCACATGCGTTCGTTTCCAGACACACTGAACAAGTCAGGCTGCAGTGATGGCCAACCTCACCATCACACACACATCTCTCATCCTAATGCAGCTCTACTTCATACTACAATGCAAAACTCTACTTATAGAGATGCGAGTCAACCTACTACAAGTATGTTTACGTGCACTTCAAAAGTTATATTTCAGATGTTCAAAAGTGATTTGTTTAAAATGTCATGTACAGAGTAAAAATATTTTACAGTATTCTGTATATGCATGTTAACTGGACTACAATTGGCCCCAGTGTTGTGTGCATGATCTGAAAGATAACTATTCCAGTATTGACCATAACCAAGTCTTGTAGATTGGGGTGGACCAAATCAAATAGGCATTGATCTTATTTAAAGTAACTAAATAATTACTAAAGACATTAAAGGGAATTAAAGGAATAAGCAAAAATTACAAAAACATGAAAAAAATAAAAAGATATTATTGCTATCAATTTTTATTGCTTAATTAAAATAACATTTGCATTTTTGCACTTATACGATGGCATTTTAGTGCAATGTCAAAAAATGAAAAAATCTAAAATTACAAGATTAAAGAATAAAGTTGAAATGTTGAGAATAAAGTCAAAATATTTTGAGAATAAAGTAAAAATGTTTCAAGAATTTAAATCGTAGAAATTAAAGTTATAATATTTGGAGAGTATAGCCCAAAGGTTGCGCTAAACTTTAACACGGTCCGTCATTTTGACGGACAGGGTCGTAAAACTTCCGTCATAGTCTATTATTACCCGTCATTTTAATTTACATATTTTAATTATAATAACACATTTAATTGCCTATATTTTTGTTTACATTTTCGTTTACATTTTCATTCTTGATCATGAGCCTACAGGACGACAGCGCAGTGTTTAAAAACAAAATATGCTTGGGCTGGGTAAACAAAAACAAAACAAAAAAAAAACGATTTCTTGATTTTAATAGACTCTCATTTTGATGAACCAATATCGACACTTAAATCCCAATCGATCTTTCGGTCTATGCTGTTTCAGTACATAGTGCGCCTTCCTTCTAATAAATAGCAATAGGCTTTGTGTTACTTTTGATATGAAACCAAGGTTTAGATTTTAAATTGTGTCCATTTTATTAGGAAATTCAAGCAATGATTACGATTTTGGCACTCTTTAACGTGGCGTGATAAATCATTGTAGCTTCTGTGTACTCGCCTGTGCGTAATCAAACGCATAGGAAAACTTTCGTGACAGTTTCGTTTTTGTTCTGGATCCCCTGCTCTGCTGCTACACTGGAGCACACTCGCCACCAACTGGACAGGGAATTACAGCTACAATTTATAGTGACAATTGACAATTTCTGTCGAAGTGATGGACGGCCTTCAGATTCTTCCATCACTGATAAAAAAAAATCTGTCAATGGCTAACAATTTTCGGTTAACGCGACCTCTGGTATAGCCTATATTCTGCATGCAAATGGCCCGGCCAGGCCACCCGAATTTATTAGAATACTGTTGCGTCTGAGTGGCCGCATCATCTTACTGGAATGAGGCTATGATATTTATTAATGGACTTAACAGAAACAACTTTTTATCTTAACATAAACTCACACACCCAATCGACATTCCTTTGGGGGGCGCCATAGCTCTTTTAATACTACAAATATATGCAGGATTATTAGCAGAAATCATACCATGGGTCATACTCACGAGGACAGTATGCTTTAAAATAATACTTTACGCCTTCAATTGCATTTGTTATTTGTAGTGCACCAGCCCCCAAAAGCAATAAGCTTTGTGCTTTTTTGTACTTTTAATATAAAAGGAAGTCTTAGCTTTTAAAATCAGTTTAAAAACATGAAAGGTTGCATGGAGTTTAGATGCCAATAAAGAACCTTTCATTTTGAGAGTGTGTATGCTTAGACTGATTACAAAGACTGCATTATAACTGTACATGCAAACATACTTAATATTGGATCATCTCACCAAGCACAAGCTTAGCTGTTTACTTGTTAAACAGCTCTGTCTCACCCTAAAAAAAAAATGCAGCGCTGCCTCACCCTAGCAAATAGAAGTCTACCTCATTCCACTAAACATGCTCTACTACACTTTCAGTGCTTTGCAATGTATCTAAAAACCATATTTACCTAAGGCTGACTTTTACGCTGCAGCCCAGAATGGGTTTAACCTTCAAGTATTTTAGTCTGACCTGTTTGTTTCCTGACAGGGAGGTTGGCCAACATCACCTGACCTTTCAGCATATCTCACTGACAGAACAGTGCTCTTGACAAACAGATACACATGCCCACCACCCTACACACACACACTCTCCGACACGAGTGTGTGCCGTCTTACATCCGTGATGGCGTTGAGGGCTGTGTCTGCCCCGATACTCAGGTCTGAGCCGGGGATATTGTTGGACACAGTGGCCGGGACCATCACCATGGGAACACAAAGCTCTGCGTGTTTGGAACGAGCTGCTTGGAGCTCCAACAGCCCCAAATATGCCTGCGGTCAGAGCAAGGACTTATGGGTCACTGGCCAGAATTATGGGTAATATTAAGAAAGGGGAGGGGGCAGAGAGCCATGCCCACTTTTTACATGGTGTGTGTAAAGGCTTTTACAATAGAGTTCAAACGTTTAGGGTCAGTAAAAATTTCTCATATTTGATCAAAATACAGTAAAAAATGTGTAATATTGTGAAATATTATTACAATTTAAAATTACTGTTTTCTGTTGTAATATATTTTAAAATGTAATTTATTCCTGTGATGCAAAGCTGAATTTCCTGAAAGTTTTCAGTGTCACATGATCCTTCAGAAATCATTCTAATATGCTGATTTGCTTCTCAAGAGACATTTCTTATTATTATTATCAATGTTGAAAACAGTTGTGCTGCTTTTTATTTCTGTGGAAATCATGATACATTATATTCAGAATTCTTTGGTTGATAGAAAGTTCAAAAGAAAGACTTTTTTTTTTATCTTTGTAAGATTATTATTGCATTTGCTGTCACTTTTGATCAATTTAATGTGTTCTAGTCAAATAAAAGTATTAAATTCTTCTTCAAAAAAAAAAAATCTTACTGACCCCGAACGTTTGAATAGTACTGTATGTTGTAAAGATTTTTACCCATTTTTATACTGTAAGATATTTACTGTTAAAATAACAAGACAATCCAAAACAATGATTAAATAAAGTGTTATTTTCTTACAAACCAATGCATATCTGGGAATAAAAAACACTGTTAATTGTTGTTTTCACCTGTAAATAACCGTTTTATATAATAAATATGATAAAACAGTGATAAAACACAAAATGAGACTAAAAAAAAATGCCATCCTAATGAAAAATGCTTTTTTTTTTTTCAATCTCATAGCATTACAATCTTATTTTACTGATTCATATAAAGCAAAATATGTACAAAAATGTATTACTATAAAGCATATTTGTAAGTAGACACTGTAAACATTACAAGACATACCTCAAATCCTCCAATAACCAGTAAAGCATTGATGTTGTGAATCCTCATCTGCTCTGCTATTTTATCAACATGTTTTGCTGGGAGAGTTCTGTAAATGATATTTCAGGATACCAGACAATATCATTAGCATACAAGCATATGAGTTTCTGACCACAGGCCTTTAGAAACATAATCTTGCCTTTTTGTTCCAAGCAGGGATCCGCCCTGGCCTGTCCAGCCTCCAACATCACCCCACTTGATTTCTTTTATCTGAGAGAAAACAGGAAAAATCAAAGGAGCACATAAGGGATGGACATTTGCTTTGAGTTTTAACTCCTGTATCTCTTCATCTGTGTATCTGTTACAGAAATCAACAGAGAAACTTTATGAAACTGCTGGAGACACTCAAATATAATTGCCCAAATAAGCAAGTAAAGGCCTTAAACATGCATTTGAATGCATTATTAGCAAATATTAGCAGCATTTCCACTGAAATGAAAGTAGTATGGAGTCGATCTGTAATGCTACACTAGGTTAATTATGGCACTGAGCACAATGCAGCAGGGGATTGTGGGATGTAATAATGGGCTTACTGTAATCATGACTCTTTATCTCATTTGGGAAGGGACTGATTTACATACACACGTCTATATGCAGTCTTTGTGCAGACCCGGTTGCCACCAGATTCTTAGCAAAATGTTTTGACAAAATTAAAATAGAACTTGATTGGAAATGTTGCACAATAAATTATAGTGATTATAATACATTCTATATATATATATATATATATATATATATATGTATATATATATATATATATATATATATATATATATATATATTTTTTTTTTATTTTACCTTAATTTAAAAAAAAAAACAAATGTTTATTAGTGGCAAAGTTGTTGGTTGTGATGGAAATAATGCCACAGCAATGTAATATGCATAAAAACTGCATATAAATAACTTCCACAGAAAACTTTTTAAAATACTTTAGAATTATTTCACTCTTTGTTTAGATTCTATAAAATTCCATAATGTTTTTATAACAGATTTTCCTGTTTTAAAATGTAAAGTCTGTGTCTGGGAGAAGAGCAAAACTATTAAATGAGTGGCACAAATAAATTATGAAACATTTTTGACATAAAAACGCTCATAATTTAATGACACCAGTTAAAAATAATTGTTTGATAGTTTGTGATGTATTACCTGTCCTTTATAGAAGCCCTCAAATCCGTCATTAACAGCAAACATAGTGTGGCCTTCGGTGATCCCGACCCTGACGGCCGAACGCACGGCTGCATTCATGCCAGCTGCAGGAGCGCCAACATTCAACACGGCCACATTAAATGAGCTCTAGAGAAGAGAAAAGAGCATTATCGCACAACATAAACACAACTAAACACTCAATCCTCTCACTGAACCCTCCCATTCATGAAGTCAGGCCTGATTCTCAAAATGAGTCACATGACCTCAAAGTAGATGAGTGCAAATGTTTATAGAGCAGAATGATTTAAAGTCTAATCTGCTACACAAAAAAACATAGAACAAAATCCTGGATTAAGCTGCATTTGTGTTGTAAGTAAATTACTTTTAAAAACACCATGACTATGTGCAAAGATGATTCAGTCTCCTTATACTCACAATGGTAAATATGAGCAAAGAAGGTTGTGAAAATAAATCTACACTGTTTATCCTTTTAATCTTTCATTCAAAACCTCACAAAAATCTATCCTTTAGTAAAACAATTGAATGTAGGGAAGGGAAATATGTTATAATTTATATTTGGAACTAATCAATCAAATGCTTAAGAAAATAAATAGGAAAAGGAACTTCAGGAACCCCAATCTGGTGAAACTGCATTCAATATTCAACTCTTTTGTCTTCTATTCTATTCTATTCTATTCTATTTATATATTTCATGTACATACACGGCCTTCCTGTGTTCCATCCTCACCCCCGCAAAAGAAAATAAATAAACATATTGAGCTGTCAGTGTCACAGAAATAGGCTGAATCAGAGCAGATATGTTATGCACAATATTATTAATAATAATAATAAGTCATTATCACTTACACGTGGAAGTTCAGAATCAATTTTACGATGAGACAGGAGTTTGTAAGTGTTCAGGTTGTTTTCGAAACTTCTAAAATTGTCAAAGAAAAACAAAAAAGGATTTAAAAGTCATTCAGACATTTTCTGTGATGTTAAAAGCACAAAAACTAAGATAAACAGTTTTACTTTTGACATCTGCTCTGTACAATTATGATTTTGTGGTTTACCTGCCACGCAGCTTTACGGCTTCTTCAAATCGCTTTTCATCCATGGCCTTCTGGACCTCCTGCGTCTGCAATACAACAAACAAACAGGCTGAAAACCAAAAAAAAAATAAAACTGAGCATTAAACTGCCTATCAAACACACTTTTGATTTAATTAAACCATATATGTAACATATACAGTGATATAGAAATTTCACATATGCATATTCACTGTGTAGATGAAGATATAAGTGTGCAACATATATAAAAACTAAAAACCCCTTAGTAAATTCTGTATATGAACATGTTAATATCTATATGATGATTTTGATACTGTATTACATGTAGCAACTAAATATGACAACATTAAATAAATGCATATTTTTTATATTTACTTAATATACACATGTATTGATGGGTTTTAGTATAATAATATACATCTGCATAACATACATGTTCAAAAATGACATATATAAACATACACTACCAGTCAAAAGTTTTTAAACATTAAGATGTTATTTAAAGAAATCTCTTCTGCTCACCAAGCCTGCATTTATTTGATCCAGAGTCCAGCAAAAACAGTAACATTTTGAAACATTTTTTACTATTTAAATAACTGTTTTCTGCTTAAACATATTTGAAAATGTAATTTATTCCTGTGATTTCAAAGCTGAATTTTTAGCATTATTGCTCCAGTCACCTGATCCTTCAGAAATCATTCTAATATTCTGATTTGCTGCTCAAAAACATTTATTATTATTATTATGTTGAAAACAGTTGAGTAGTTGTGGTTAGTGCGTCGACATGTAGCGTCATTGCTCTGCGGCTGACCCGAGTTCAAATCCTGGCTCGTGGACCTTTCCCGATCCCACGCCCCTTTTCTCTCTCCCACTTTGTTTCCTGTCGGACTACACTGTCCCATCCAAAGAAAGACATAAAAATTTCCAAAAAAAAAAAAGAAAAGAAAACAGTTGAGTAGAGTTTTTTCAGGTTTCTCTGATGAACATTATAAATGTCTTTATCATCACTTTTAGGAAAGGAAAGGAAAGGATGTGACATGCGGCCAAGTATGGTGACCCATACTCGGAATTTGTGCTCTGCATTTAACCCATCCAAGTGCACACACACAGTAGTGAGAAGTGATCAAACACACACACACACACACACACACCGTGAACACACACCCAGAGCAGTGGGCAGCCATATTGCTATCGCTGCAGCGCCCGGGGAGCAGTGCCTTGCTCAAGGGACTCACCTCAGTCGTGGTATTGAGGGTGGAGAGAGCGCTGGATATTCACTCCCACCACCTTCAATCCCAGCCGGACTTGAGACTCGAACCCACAACCTTTCGGTTACAAGCCCAACTCCCTAACCATTAGGCCACGGCTGCCCCGTGGTCAATTTAAATTTTGATCAATTTAATGCTTCCTTGCTAAGTTTTTGAATGGTATAGTGTATAATGTTACAAAAGCTTTGTATTTCAGATAAATGCTGATCTTTAAATCTTTCTATTCATCAAAGAAACCTGAAAAAAAATCTAATTTAAACACTTTGATCACAGGACTAAGTTATGTTTTAAAATATATTCAAACATAAAACAAGTTATTTCAATATGTTACCATTTTATCAGTTTTACTTTGGATCAAATAAATGCAGTGAACAGAAAAGTCTTCTTTAAATAAACTTTTCAAAATTTTTGACTGGTAGTGTACATATTTGTATGGGCTACATATATGAAATTGTTTCACTTTCTGATATGTTTCATATACATTTTTACTTCATATGACAATATATTTCATATATGGACATTTAACATATGTGACCCTGGACCACAAAACCAGTCAGGTTCAGTTTTTTTAAACTGAGATTTATACATAATCTGAAACCTAAATAAATAAGCTTTCCATTGGTGTATGGTTTGTTAGGATAGGACAATACTTGAAATTTTGAAATTTGAGAAAATCACTTTTAAAGTTGTCCAAATTAAGTTCTTAGCAAGGCATATTACTAATCAAAAATTAGTTTTGATATATTTACAGTAGAAAATGTACAAAATATCCTAATGATTTTTGTCATAAAAGAAAAATAGATAATTTTGCCCCATACAGTGTATTTTTGGCTATTGCTAAAAATATTTCCGTGCTACTTAAGACTGGTTTTGTGGTCCAGGGTCACATATGTACATATATTTGCATATGGAAAAACATTGCTTAAGAGCAATTCTCTCAGATGTACTCAAGCTTTTTTTTTCTTTTTTATTTATTTATCTTTGGCCTTCTAACCTCTAAACTAATACAGATGTGGAAAGATGACCGGAAACAGGAACTCATGTGAACTAACCACTGAAGCCAGGCTCCCAGAGTTATTAAGTTCACTATAAACTTTAAAACCCAAAAGACTGTCATTAGTTACTTTCTCACCATCTGAACGCACTCCATCAGAGGCACCCTGACCGCCTGGTTCCCACACAGAGACACCACACATGCTGGAGTACCAGGAGACGCTTCTAACAGGGCCAACACGGCTTCCACTCCCATACGACTCGCCTACGGAGGAAAAGGGAAGACACCGAGATCTAACGAGACTGAATACACCATGTCAAAGTGATTTTGTCCAATTCAATCATATACAGTTAGGATTTGTGCAGATAGGACCATACCAATATCCGATCAAAGGCAGAGGGTGTTCCTCCTCTCTGGACATGACCCAAAATGGTGACCCGCGTGTCAAACCCAAGACAGCGCACCACCAGCTGCAGTAAAGAGTCAACACACAATCACTTCAAATCAAATACAGATGTTTCCCAAACAGAACCAGCAAGTTTAATGGCAGATATACACTACTGTTCAAAAGTTTGGTGTTGGTATGTTTTTTTTTTTTATGTTTTTAAAGGGGTCATCGGATGCCCATTTTCCACAAGTTGATATGATTCTTTAGGGTCTTAAAAGGGTCATCGGATGCTAAGTTCACTTTTTCATGCTGTTTGAACATGTGTTGGCAGTGTATGTACAAACATACCCTATAATGATAAAAGTCCATGCAGTGGTTTTTAATTAATCTGTAAAAATAATATCCTATTTTTCAAATCAAGCCATTCTCAGATGCCTGTCGTTGTGGTGTCACACCAACAGAGGCCATTCCCACGATAGTTGATTGACATTAGTGCTTTACCTAAGATCAGTTGTAACAGTCCAACCTCCATGTTTTGATTGCGGAGCAGGGATGTAAGTTAGACAAGAACTGAGCGATTGAGTTGTTGTGTTGCTGAATGCAATAATAAACATTGTGGTCGTCATTTACTCCCGACATCTGAGCTGCTGAAGATGCAGTGGATTGCGCTTGTTTGTGAAGGGAACGCACCTCCCGATCTACATATATCCGTCTATGTTGGCGCGAATCATTCGTGATCCAGCTTCACTTACAGCAGAAGTGAGTATAAGGGTTTTTTATGAATCTTTGCGATCGCCTTTCCTAATAACGTGCTAGTTGGCAAGTTTAGCGGCTAAACGCAGCAAAATGTGGCTACAGTAAACAGGCTCGTCACTCCACAGAGAGAAGAGAGGGGCGGGGCAAGCAGAGCTCATTAACATTTAAAGCAACCTTGACCAGAACAGGATGAATTTTGCAGAGATGATTTTGGCAAGGTAAAAAGGGTGTTGTTTTACACTACCATTAAGAATTTTTAACCAAAGAATACTATAGACCTTTGATTAAGACCCTAAAGAATCATATCAACTTGTGGAAAATGGGCATCCAATGACCCCTTTAATATATTTGAAAATATAATTTATTCTTGTGATGCAATGCCGAATTTTCAGCATCATTACTCTAGTCTTCAGTGTCATATGATCCTTCAGAAATCATTCTAAAATGACAATTTGCTGCTCAGTGAAACATTCTTATTGTTATCAATGTTGAAAACAGTTTTTGCTACTTAATATTGTTAAAATTTTTTAGGATTGTTTGATGAACAGAAAGCTCAAAAGCAGAGCATTTATTAGAAATATACTTTTTCTGTAACAATGCAAATGTCTTTACTGTCACTTTTGATCAATTTAAAGCATCCTTGCAGAATAAAAATGTAAATTTAAAAAAAAAAAAAATTTGAATGGTAGTGTAGATGGATTTATTATTAATGTTGGACTGAACTGGACTCCAAAGATGCATAAACAAAGCAACATTTCTAAGGGTTATTAAAAGCAAGCTCAGCAAACATAACCACAGACATGATTGCTGTAAGAGAAACTGTGCGTAACTTAAAGGTATCTTAAAGTAAACCTAAAGTGACTTAACGTAAATGAAACACCGATTACAAATGTTACAATCAGTCCAGTAAATGAAGGGAAGTATAATATGGAAATGCTAACACATATGCACAAAAAGACAATGTCTACCAAAACTCAAATCCAAAACACCCGCTTTTTATTTAAGTGTAAGAGAAGAAAAACAGTCATTTCTAAGCGCATAAATGTGCTATATAGGCTGTGGTTGTGCATTACTCACGTCCTTTATAAGTTCTGTGGTTATGGACTTGTTGTTTTGGTCTATTGCACCTTCAGCAACTATGATGATATTAAGCCGTTTCTTATCAGCACGATTCTACAAGGGGAAAAAAGCATGCACGCACACACATTCATACACACATACATACTGGTGAGAACAGGGAGAGGATACTCACGTCCTTCACTGCATTAGAGCTGATGGGGTTTCCATGTCTGTCTGTGGCTCCCTCGGCCACTATGATTATATTAAGACGAGAACCTCGCAAACGGCTCTGCGGGACAAACACTGGAGGACTGAAACAAGCTGTGCGTGTGTATTTGCATGTATGCATGAGTGTGTCACGTGACTGTGTTCATATGTACGTGCATGGCAGCTTGGGGAAACTGATGCAAGCCAAGCCACTATTGTAGTATTGTTTAAGTAGTATTGTCAAAAAAGGTTTACTACAATACAAGCTAGCTAACTGCAATGATGCTGTCAGCTATTCAGTTTTCTACATGCCAGATAACATGATTCAGTTAAAAAGAGAAGCATTTTTCTGCTGCATAAACAATAAAGAAATCAGTTAGTGAAAGCATCAAATTTAAGTTATTACTTAAACTAAAAATCCAATAAAATCTGACAAATAAATCTAAACAATTTATCATTTATTTATTATTTAATTCATTTAGATAATTTATTTAAATATTTCTTTTGCTACAAAAATGGATTCAGTGGATTCACTGAATTATACTTTTTGAGTCAGTTCATTAAAATGAATCATCCAAATGTACTGCCTTACTAAAATAACTTCCTATTTATTTTTTTCCTCAGAAAATTCCTTCAGGTCCCACAAATTCTTTGGTTTTTTAGGATTTTTGTGTATTTGAAACCATTCCAACAATGACTATATGATTTTGAGATCCATTATTTCACACTGAGGACAACTGAGGGACTCAACTATTACAGCAGGCTCAAACGCTCACTAATGCGTTGTGGGACTCATACAAACACACACTGAGGCTTCAGAAGGAAAAACAATGCATTAAGAGCTGGGGGGTGTAAACTTTTGAACAGAATGAATATGCATACATTTTTCTTATTTTACCTCATTTCATTTAGTACTGCCCTTCAGAAACTACAGAAGATACTTACATGTTTCCCAGAAGACAAAATATGTTAAATTTACCCTAATCTTCAAATTCAAAGGTTTTCACCCACCTCCTCTTAATACATTTGTGCTTCCTGTGAGCGTTTAGGTAACACAACACATTAGTGAGCGTTTGAGCCTGCTGTAATAGTTGAGTCCCTCAGTTGTCTTTAGTGTGAAAAGATGGATCTCAAAATCATACAGTCACTGTTGGAAAGGGTTCAAATACACCAAATCATTTGTGGGACCTGAGGGATTTTTCTAAAGGACAGTGGGCAATTTAACTGTTCAGGACAAACAGGTAATTCATGAACTATTACTAACCAAAAAAACACAGCTGTGGATCATTCAGGTGACAACACAGTATTAAGAACTTTTGAACGGGGTCATTTTTATAAATTCAACCATTGTTTAACCTTGTGGACTATTTGTAAAAGTCTTTTATGCTAAATATCTCATTCAGGTCAGTACTAAAAAAATCAACATTTTGTATGATCCCTCTTATTTTGGTAAAAATAATTAGTATTTTTCAGATTCTGCAAGGTGTATGCAAACTTTTGAACTCAAGTAGTTCTCTCTTTTTTCTACATTTCAGCTTTAGCTTGTGTGTAAATCTAGCTAATACTGAAGTTCCTCATTTGTAAGTCGCTTTGAATAAAACCATTAAATGCTAATCATTTCTTCAGCTTCCTCGGTTACAAGGCTCCATGCACAATATAATGCAAAGATAAAAACACTGATGTAATGGTTGCAACTGCTGTAAATATTAGTTTGTTACTGGTTTTAAAAACAGTTGGAGTACTGTCACTTATCTGAATAATGTAATTAGGTTAATAATCTCTGTATTTGTTTGAGCACAGCTGTAGGCTTTTGTGTGCATGTTTATGTGTGTAAGTGAGTTACCTCTGATAGTTTATGACACATCTGTTCCTCCCAGCCATCTTTGGGAGGCATTTCTGGAATCAGCACCCAGTCAGCTCCGCACGCAAGAGCGCTGACTAATGCTAGATACCTACACACATATACACACGTGGTTTAATGCTGATTTTTATGTATAATGCATGTTCATCTAGTCAAGGGTCTTACCCGCAGTGTCTTCCCATGACCTCCAGCACAAAGGTCCTCTGATGGCTAAAAAGATACACAATATGAATAAAATGACATGCTTTAAGCATTCAGAAGTGTTTAATATATGTGATATTCAAAATGCATTTACACTACTAGTCAAAAGTTTGGAATAATTATGATTTTGAATAACTATTGATCTAATAACTATGGCTTTCTGTGTAATTGTCATTTTTAGTATATATTTTTAGTATTTTCAAAATATTAAATATTTTTTTTCATTTGTAATCTGAAAAACAGGTTTATTCTCTAACAACTGTAGTTTTTATGAATGAGTCACTGAATTATTCACTCAATATTTTTTTTATTAATTCGCTTGAATTAATAAATATTTTTAATTAGTCTAAAGCAATTAACGTTTTGTCAAAACCTCTAGTAATATAATTTGTTTGTCTAATATTTTTCCTTCTGAAGCAGTACCTTTGTGCCGTGGTCATTATGGCGTCCACCACCTCTATGATCCTGTGCAGTGCTGAGTCAGTGCCAATGGTCATATCTGTCCCGCAGAAATCATTGTCTATGGAGCCCACCATCCCAACAATATGCAGCGCAGAATGAGTTTGGGCAGCCTCTTCACTGATTTCACCTGTAAGAAATACAGAAAAGTATTATGCTTTTCAATATGAATAGTTATGAATTACAATTCTTCAGCTCATGTATAAGCTCCTCCCACTCTGCTACCTGATTGGACAAGCTCATCCAGTAGTCCGCTCCACTCCTCCCTGAAGAGATTAGCCCCGGTCAAACTGCCATCTCCACCAATCACACAGAGGTTAGTGATGCCTCGCTGCACCAGGTTCAGAGCAGCACGCAAACGGCCCTCGTGGGTGCGAAAATCCTTACAGCGGGCACTGCCAATCACAGTGCCACCCTGTAACACACAGTAATTTTTTTTAGTATTATTGTATAAAAGTTCAGATATAACAATTAATGTTTTTCCTTCTAAAAATATTAAAGTAAATATTTTTTGTCGTTTGTAATCTGAAAAACAGATTTATTCCCTAACAAAAGAAGTCTTTATGAGTGAGTCATTGAATCATTCACTCAATATTTTTTATTAATTTGCTTGAATTAATGAACGTATTAAATATTTTTAATTAGTCTGAAGCAATTAACTTTTTGTCAGAACCTAGTAAAATACCTTGTTTTTCTAATTTTTATTTTAATATTATTTCCTACTGAACCATAGGAGAATCATGACCTCTACTGAGAATCATGATCCAGAATCATGCAGCTATATGCAATAACCCTGCAATGTATCTTCTCAACTTTTGCTCATTTTTGTGTGCTATTTAAGCTTAAGAGACTAGCAATCTGCTTACCACTTGTAACATACTGGAAACACTTTCCCATGATGCCTCTTTGATGTTGTCACCTCCATCCACCATGCCCTGGTAGCCCTGAGAAAGAACCACTTATTGTAACATCATAAAAAAGCTAAATTAATTTAAGGCAACCACTGAAGAGACACCTTTTTATCTGTCACAAGCTGTTTAAGAACCACAGAAACAATACTGCTTGCCTGATGTCAATTTCCTGTATACACTACCAGTCAAAAGTTTTTTTTAATGTTTTTTAAAGAAGTCTCTTCTGCTCACCAAGCCTGCATTCATTTGATCCAAAGTACAGCGAAAACTCTCCAATTTTTGAAATATTTTTACTATTTAAAATAACTGCTTTCTATTTTAATTTATTTCAAAATGCAATTTATTCTTGTGATTTCAAAACTGAATTTTTAGCATCATTACTCCAGTTGCATAATCCTTTAGAACTCACTCTAATATTATGATTTGCTGCTCAAAAAACATTTATTATTATTATTATTATTATGTTGAAAACAGCTAAGTAGAATTTTTTCAGGTTTCTTTGATGAATAGAAAGTTCAGTAGAACAGAATTTATCTGAAATTAGATATTTTATTTGTAACATTATAACATCTTTATCATCACTTTTGATCAATTTAAAGCATCCTTGCTAAATAAAAGTATTATTTTCTATAATTTGTTTCCCCAAAAAATTATACTGACTCCAAACTTTTGAATGGTATAGTGTATAATGTTACAAAAGCGTTGTTATTTTAGATAAATGCTGATCTTTGGATCTTTCTATTCATCAAATAATCCTAAAAAATATACTCAACTGTTTTAAACATTAATAATAATAAAAAAAAAATTTTTGAACAGCAAATCAGCATATTAAAATGATTTCTGAAGAATCATGTGACACTGAAGACTGGAGTAACGAAGCTCAAAATTTAGCTTTGATCACAAGAATAAATTACATTTTAAAATATATTGAAATAGTAAACAGATATTTAAATTGGAAAAATATTTTACAATTTTACTGTTTTTTGCTGTAACTTTACTTCAGATAAATGAAGACTGGGTGAGCACAAGAGACTTAAAAAAAAAAACATTAAAAAACTTTTGACTGATAGTGTAATTTTCACAGAGCATAACATTAAAATATTTTTTGTTACTTTACTGTGCTTGTATGGTGTCCTTGAGTGTCACAAAAGGCTCCTATAAATAAATGTATTATTATTTTAGCTCTAGGAATGAAGAAAGAGAAGAATCACCTCATGGATGAAATAAACTTTTGCTCCCACATAGATTCCCATTCTGACCACTGCCCTCACAGCAGCATTCATACCTACATGAATACAGAAAGAGAGAGAAAGACTGGTCACTCCCAAATTTTAATGCATCAAACAGCGTAAAGATCATCTACAGGCTGGAAAACAGTGCAGGCTCTACTCAGTATGTTCCCTACAGTGCTGTGACCTGACAAGTTAAATCAAGCATCTGCTCCCCTGAGGTTATGTCCAGCCTAACCTATAGTGATGGGAAGGCTGCTGCCTGGAAACCGTTGCTAGGAAACATAGTGCCATCAGAGCCAGAACCAAACTTAAAAAGGTAAATGGGTCAAAAGTTGAAACTCCAGGAGTAGCTCCACAATACATATGTACTTTAATTGCCCAACATTAATTTCTCTATAAATCCCCATATTGTTATATATTGCATGTAAAACTATAGTTTCTAGGTCGGTCTGAAAAAAGGGCACGAGTAAAAAAAAAACAGCTTAGTAAAATACACTTGTCTGGTTTGACTGAGATGTAGGAAGGAAGTCAGACATTGCATCACAGAGCATTACGCCTCTTTATGTTCTCTCTTGAGTTCAGTATGACTGAAACGCGCGCAAAAGAATAAACGACTGGCAAGAGAAGCACTTCTAAAAAAGAGCATTCAGGCATTGAACGGAAACGATTATCTCGCGGCTTTTAACCCGCGCACACGCTTGGGATGCCGTCGGTTTTTTTCCACGTGATCACGGCATCATGGGAGTCTCGCTCTAATACTTGCCTGCCATCACGTAGACATTCTTCACATTCACACTCTTCACCATGATATATTCATCGTGACACAAATATGCGCGCAAATATGCACAGAAAACCAGGTGATGGAAAGATGCAACAGATTTTGATCTGAATTAATTTTAATTCGCCTTTTTTTCATTGCTTCACTGAATGGCAATGCAAATACAAGAGTAAATAAAAAGCCTATATGAAATGCCGTAAATGCTGCGTCATGCAATTGCATGAATATTTAATTCCAGTTGCGTTGAAAGTCGTTCGAGCGCACCCGGTTTACGCGTTGTCATGACGCTCATCAAAAGACGCGATGCAACTTTAATTATTTTAATGACATCATCCATAAACTGCTTGAATTATGTGGTTTAACTCTAAAACGTGTTTCAAAACTGAACAATTAACATATTTCGGAATCGCAATAAAAGTGGTCAAGTAATTTGAGCATTAGTTTAAAATCCCGGAACTGCCTCGCCTTTCTCTTTTAACATCTGTTGCATTGGCTCTGTTTTGCCTAGATGTGCAGGCTAATGATAAAATCAGTAGCTGCAATTAACAAGTCAATGCAAACACCACTCGTGACATCCTAATCGGTTTGTTAAAGAAAATAAACATAGGCTACCTTGAGCATCTCCACCACTTGTCAGGACGCCAATGGACTTCCCTGCTCCAGATAGGTTCTCGATGAATTTTTTGCTGTCCGGCATTATACCACAGACGTCTTTGCAAACTGAGCAATGCTTTTAATTCCCGGCTGAGGTAAGAGCAATCCAAAGCAAGCTGGAGAGGATAAAAGGCTCCGCCGATCAACTTCTCCTCCGGTGTAGGACGTGCGCTTCGGCGCCTCGCACTGTCCGGTAGGCTTACATCTACCGCCCCATTTTGGATTGACAGCAGCGTCATGCAATAGTGCTTCGGATCACGTCTCATCTGGACGAATTTAGACCAATTGCCGTCCGATGCTGGGATTAAAGAAGTGACAAGGAAGTCCTACTTTCCTTTCATCAAGTTTAGAGTTATTATAATACAATTTACATACTACAGATCCAGCCCATTGTAAATGCACCACGATATTCCTTCTTAGTTCTTGGTGCACACAGAACAACAGATCAAGTTACTATCATGAGGAAGTAGTTTCAATCATGAAATTAGTGTGAAATTTGTTCATGGTGATAAAACTGATGAAATATGCGTGACCTAGTAATAGAATCTACTATCTATAGCATCCTTAATCTGGTCAACAAAAGGTGAACCTCTTGCAATTTTGAGCAGGAATTCTTCCTGAAGCCACTTACACACAGAATCTGTATGACCTTGACATTTTCCCTCAGAGAATATTTATGTGTGTGTGTGTGTGTGTGTGTGTGAGAGAGAGAGAGAGAGAGAGAGAGAGAGAGAGAGAGAGAGAGAGAGCGAGCGCATTGCTTTGCCATAGAGACAAACAGGTTTGTGAAGACTTCCAGCAAGCAAAGGGCAAACACATCATGTTGACAGTGACACTTTGCTCAAAGATACAAAAAAAAACCCCCAAAGAACTAATGCACACATTGCTAAATACATTTTTTAAAATAACTGAAAGGTTTCTTTATCTTTAAGGACAAGTTCCAGAATTAAAATTTCCTGATAATTTACTTACCATATTTTTCTCCATGTAGTGGACTTCAAAGGGAGCCAATGGGTTGAAGGTCCATATTGCAGTTTCAGTGCAGCTTCAAAGATGATCATGTTCCCAGCCGGGGAATAACCGTTTTATCTATAGCGAAACAATCAGTCATTTTCTAAGAAAAGTGGCGCAAATGCTCATCCTGCACTAGCTCGAATTTACGCATTACACAATCATGAACACGTGATGTAGGTGGATGTACCGACCCAGTGTTTACCAAGCAAACATGCAAAGAAAGTCAAACACCCTTTACAAAAAAAGGTAAAACAACAATGTTGAAGTTCACTGTAAAAAATAAAAAAAAACAATTTGTTGAGTCAGCTTAAAATAATTTGTTACCCCGCTGCCTTAAAATTTTAAGTTCAGTCAACTAAAATAAGTTTAGTCAACTTGAAATATTAAGTTGTACTAAGTAACAACTTAGATATTTGTGTTTGCTAAACTTAACAGATGGGAAAGTAACCCAGCTGCCTTAAAATTTTAAGTTGATTTGAAGGCAGCCAGGTTACAAATTATTTTAAGTTGACTCAACAAATTGTTTTTTACAGTGTTGGAGGGAAAATAAGAGTTTTTCACCCTACCATACTTTTTTAACCGAAATATAGAGATGAAGAACTAACCAAGCGTGACTTTTCAAAAATGACTACAGAAAGATGGCAGCATCATCATTTTATTTTTACACAGAGATTGGTAGGTCCGTCAGCAAAATCTGTTGACTTTAGCAATCTTTGTTGCATTATGTGCCAAATTGGTGACCATTCAAAAATGGGGAAACAGGATTTTTCATGTTTGTTACCTTGGTAGCTTCAGAAGCTGTTAAAATGAACAAAATCTCTTCTTTCAAATATACCTGAAACTGATTTCAAATACAGAATCTTATGAATAGACTACAGAGAGCAAAGTAATGTACCACAACTTGACCATTTCAGTACACTTTAGCACTCAGACAGGTATGTTTTATGCAATTGTTTTGATAGAGGGAAACAAGATACAATTCTAATTTCAACATTATTTCTTATTCAGATATTGTTCTTTAAATAAAATAAGTATTGGCTTTATACAAAGTGACCAACATTTGGTTTTCAACCACTGAAAATGGCTAACATTCAACAATCTAGACATCGAGCCTCATTGAGATCCCCATATCTCTGAGACTGAATGATATTGGGTCTTGAAAATTAAGATTCCAAAAGAAAAGTTTATTAAGAGCTAGAATATAAAATGATATTGCAATATCTTCAATACTTCTTGAGTTATAGACACGCAAACTTTGGAAAAATAATACGTATGGTGCTCAGGTCTCATGTTCAATGCATTTGTTTTGACAAAAGGAAATGAGATACATCTATAGTTACAACATTATTTGTTCTTCAGACGTTCCTCTTTAAAATAAAAGACGTATCGTATTTTTGCAAACTGACCCACATTTGGTTTTTGACCACTGAAAATGTACATTTTAACAATTTACCCCTGGAGCCATATTACAATTCCAAAATCTCTGGAACCGAACCTTACAAGGCCTTAAAAAAGAGAGAAAAGTTTGTTAAGACCCAATATCTTAAAGGCCATTAAGATATCTTTAATGCTTCTTGAGTTACAGGCAAACTTTTTTAAATGGTCACCATTGGTGCATAATGCAACAAATATTGCTAAAAAGTCAACAGATCTACCAATCTCTGTAAAAATAACATTATGATGTTGCCATCTTTTTGAGGTCATTTAAACCCCCTTTAATTTTGGCTTTGAATCTCCAGGTGAAAATTGCCATTTTGACCCCCCTCCACAAAATAGTGGATTACTCTGTAAATTTTCATCCACAACATTAAATATTTGGCTTTCACCTCTATATATGTCTATGTTTCTTCAGAAAAAATATTAGCAAAATCAAATATTTGAGATGGGAACCTCTGGTTGATTTGACACGGAATGACCCATTTGTTTTGCTATCTTGTTAAAACGTATAATCAGCATTTTTGATTAGCTTTAACAGTATTATTATTATTAATGAATAATGCACATTATGTTTTATCTAATACACGTAATGAGTAGATTATATTACTTAAATATTCTTAAACCATTGACACATTTGGGGGCCTTTCTCCATATCCATATCCTTCTTGGAAGAGATGAGTGGTTTGAATAAAAAAGATAAATAAACAGGGGAAGCAAGACTAATGATATATGACTAAAAATAGAAACTGGTGGCTTTAGTGGTCAGCTCTCACTGTATGCAGCAGGAGTCCTGGTGTTCAGCTTCCTTTGACAATTTCAAGACTCACGACCTGATGCTCTTTTTGAGGCCTCTTTCCCAGTCCATAAATCAAGCCTGCCATAAAACATCTTTAAAGCTTTGAAAAAAGAGAATAGGGCTTGTTCATGAAAAAAAAGAGAGAGAACATTAGGGGCGTGAGTGTGTGTGTGTGGATGTGTGCTCTGTTTTTATCCTTATCAGGCCTTACTCTGCTTCTCAGTCTGCCTAAGGGTGGGACGTCTGTCTACAACACAGAGCACTACTGACCAGCACACAAAGCACTAAGATAAAGAGAGCGAGTGCAGAATGACATGCCTGACAGTTGCTGTAGGTCAGCCTGTGACACAGTGATCGGAAAATCCCGTAACAAGAGGCCAGAGTATGTGCTGTGACAATACATGCTCTTTTTTTTTCCAAGACATGCCCTTACCACAGTTTCAAACTGCCTTAAATATCCAGGTTTTGGCTTTGTTTTCACAACGCATCATCAATCGGCCATACTGGCAGCACTGAATGTAAACAATGCCACTGAACTGAACAAAACTTGCATATTTTGCTGATTATTGCTGCTGAAAATTGTCAATTATTGTCATGTTTTGGGCTGTACTAATCCGTCGGACTGGGAAAAAATATTTGGAGTACTATAGACTGCCAAAAGTTATAACAAATCAAGGAAGAGAGTGCAAAAGACTGTCTGAGGAACAAAAGGCAATTGTGGTTGGCCAAACTGAACCAGGATGTCCAGAGCAAGAATCTTTACAACATTTGTGTTTGTTCTTATCATTGTCAGGTAGGTGAAATATTAGGCTAATATCTTAATTAATATTGCTTATACGTATCTTTACCACCTATTAACATATTAACACTCTTTTTTTGTGGTTTAGACAGCATAAATTAGCAGAACAACGTATTTAGTAGTACGTTAACCGTGCCGTCCATGCTGTTGTTTACATCCGAGTATTGCCAATATGGCCAGGCATCCAGGTAGCTGACCAAACCGTGTTGTAAGTGCAAACCCTCCCTTTTTAGTCATTAAGTGCAGTAAGTATGAAAAGAAAATATACACCTACTTAAGTTCTTATAAATAAAAATAGACACTTTGACCCCTTAAAAAAACATATTGCACACGTGGATTTAACTAGTTTCTAACCATTTGACTGTAATGTGCAAGTTTAGCATTTTAATTTACCCAACAAATAGCCTACTTACCATTCACACTTTGCACAGGCTGAAAGATCAAAAAACTCATTATTTTTAGGTTGCATGTGTTTGAATGAATGAACTCTCACTTCCTCCTCAGAATGATTCAAAATTAGAGATATTTTCAAAATAAAGGTCTATACAACTGTGTATTCAGAAATTACCGCTTGAGACTATTAGCTTGCTGGAATGTGATGCAGAAACTGGCCTCTGGTCTTCATTGCAGTATGACCATTTAGGGTTGTAGAGCGCTGCTTTCTTAACTGAGCCATGACTTATTCAAGCCTTCCAGTTGTTTTAGAATAATTCACACATGAGAGAAAATCTCACATCATGAATAATCATTGACACATAGGTTTCAAATAAGAAGCAGTGTATATATTTAGAACACTGTGAATGTTACATTTAATTGTTAGATTAGAGCAGTGAACAAGACATTTTGAAGATATATATATATATATATATGCATTTTACATTTAAAGATGTTTGCTTATTTTGCCATTTGTTTTACTCTTTAGTAATGGCCTATAATCACCACTTTTGATTTTTTCGTCAAAAGATTTGCACTTGTGCATCGTTATATATTCCAATTATGTACTGTACAGGGAAAATTAACTATGGCAAATAAATAAATTGTTAAAAACGTAACTGGCCCGTACGGGGATCGAACCCGCGACCTTGGCGTTATTAGCACCACGCTCTAACCAACTGAGCTAACCGGCCATGTTCGCGGGGTTGTTGTACTTACTTACAACTTCTTACTGATGACATTTAGTCGTCAAGTTAGTATATTATTCCGATAAGCAAATAATTCTCACATCGTTTTATGTCCTTCATTTACATCCTAAAACGCACATCCATCAAAAAAATTATATAGGCGTGCCAGCGACTATGAACAGATATAAATCAGTTTAGAACATACTTGTACGACTGACCTCGTGGCGCAACGGTAGCGCGTCTGACTCCAGATCAGAAGGTTGCGTGTTCAAATCACGTCGGGGTCAAATGATTTTATGTAGTTGTTGCTTCCATATAACACAGTTTTTTGGCAGATTCGTACTACAGTAGAACAAGCGATTCGTCACTACTTGTAACACCTGGAAAACACATTCTATAAATCTGTAAGGCTTTTTTCCCCTTAAAATCGACATTATTTGTCAATACCCTTTCAGGAAGTACTTGTTATTTGTCAACTGCTGACAATATTGGATGGACCTTGCATTTCTTTACCACAAAGAGGCGTTGTGAGTACATGTTAGGAAGGTTGCTGACGTCTATCCCTGATTTGAACGCTAAACAAGCGTCAGCTTTATTCAATCTCGTTACCACATATGTATGTATACATATATTTTTTTTCCTAGACAAGTCGGAGGAAGAGTCCACACCTCAGTACTGTACATATCTTAAGAGTAAAAAACAAAAGTAGGGCTCGTCCGGGATTTGAACCCGGGACCTCTCGCACCCTAAGCGAGAATCATACCCCTAGACCAACGAGCCGTCGTGCTAAAGCGTTCTAATAACACACTAAGTCCTTCACTACATTTACTACCGCCAATTCACAAACGTTTCGCTGGTAGTCAGTTTAGCATAAGTATGTTTTTGACATCCAAAAGTTCTTTTTCCCCCATTTCACTCATTAGCAACTCAAATTATTGATCAACCCTTACCGCTCTCGTTAAATTGTCAAAATGCTCACTTTTAACTGTTAAAACCACTGGCAGATTTATACAAATTACAATATGTCATTGCCGGTTCGATCTTTCCACAAATTATTAATTATCTTTTAAAATAGACAAGTAAGGAAGTTAGTTAGTTACCTTTTCATAACTAGTTGTAGGACACTGTTTTACCAAGCCAGTACAAACTAAAAATAAACTTGAGTTGAAACGTAAATAAAATTGTAAAAACATATTGATGGACCAAAAACGAACACAAATAGACTCTTAAGTCACAAAACGTAAAGTTAAAAATATATAACATATTAACAATATCTAATATACCCAATACAATAAGTATTACATTGCAATTATAACAAATAATATGCCTATATTAAAGTGCTAACTTTAAAGGAGAAGTCCACTTCCAGAACTACAATTTACAAATTATTTACTCACCCCCTTGTCATCCGAGATGTTCTTGGCTTTCTTTCTTCAGTCGTAAAGAAATTGTTTTTTTGAGGAAAACATTTCTGCGTTTTTCTTAATATAATGGACTGCTATAGTGCCCAGATTTTTAAATGCGGCAGTTTAAATGCGGCTTCAAACGATCCCAAATGCAATCCCAACTGAGGAAGAAGAGACGGTTAGGGTATGTCGAAAAACTCCCATCTCATGTTCTCCCTCAACTTCGACTTACATCGCTGTTTTACCTTTTTTGCTGAGGGTGTTTGATCTTCTTTGTATGTTCACGTTGCAAAGACTGGGTTGGTACTTCTGCAGCGATGTAGGATGATTTTGAAATGAATTTTGAAACTGAAGGAGAAAATACGATTGGAGTTTTTCGACATACCCTAACTGTCTTGAGCCAGACTATGCAGACTTTAGGGAGAGAAAGGCAAGACGAGCGTTTGAGATTAAAAAGTATTTTAACTTTATTTTTTAATGAAAATAACAGATCGTTTCGCTAGACAAGACCCTTCTTCCTTGGCTGTGATTGTTTACAACCGCATTTGGGATCGTTTGAAGCCGCATTTAAACTGCTTTTTGATAGTTAAAAATCGGGGCACCATATCAGTCCATTACATGGAGAAAAATGCAAACATGTTTTCCTCAAAAAACAATTTCTTTACGACTGAAGAAAGAAAGACATGAATATCTTGGATGACAAGGGGGTGAGTACATTATATGTGAATCTTTCTTTTGGAAGTGGACTTCTCCTTTAACATGTTATTTGTTGGGCAGATTACAAATTGTAGTCCATTACTGATCCCAAACTACATGACAAAAATGTAGTTAAAAAGTTAGTAACATAACCCATTACAAATTTTAGGTAATATAATCATACTACTTTTTGATTACTTTTGACCTAAACAATCACATGGATTTTACATTGACAGTCTTGTACTGGTTAAAGGCTTTTGCGGTGTTGAGGTAGGCATACATTTCAACTTTCATCTTCAACTGATCATAAAGACAACAACATGCAAAATAACTGATAGTAAAGCATTATATATATGTGTGTGTGTGTGTTCTGGTATATATGGTTTATGAGGACACAAATGTGTATAATGACATGGGTACTACAACGTAAACATGGTTTATGAGGACACTTCCTGTGTCCCCGTAAAACAAAAGGCTTAAAAAAAAACATACTAAACAGTGTTTTATGAAATTCAAAAAGTGTGCACAGTCTCCTGTGAGGGCTAGGTTTAGGGCGATAGAAAATACGGTTTGTACAGTATAAAAACCATTACGCCTATGGAGAGTCCCCGTAAACCACAAATGCAAGAATGTGTGTGTGTGTGTGTGTGTGTCAATTAAAACTAGTGAAAGAAACCACTCTTGAAAGATGATTAAACATGGTCTTTTTTATCTGTTCAGTGACCAGTCACAAGGTGGCAAACAAATTCATCAGTTTATGTATAAACGTTCAATTAAAACACTCACTCTTAAAGACTCTCTCAATACATACACACTCGCACATACAATTTATCTTAAACTCTAAAGGACATGATCATTTTACACAAATCAGCTACAATGACACTTGGTATACATTAGAATACAGTATGAAACAAAAAAACTAGTTGCACATGAATGGTATTAAACTATATCTTAAAATATGACTCTAATATAATATTTCTACCTTCTTTTAATCTTTCAGTCTAAATCTTATTACAAGAGGATATCGACACTGATTATATGGTCACCAAACAAATGCATTTATTTCTCCTGATTGCTGCAGTTACCCTTTTGGTCAGCCTTAGTCTGGTTTTCTCTGTCTTGAATTTTAGGGAAAGAAATCACAAAACTGGTCTCAGTAAAGAGCAGCTGCAAACATCCATTTCATGAAGGACCTGCCACCACTGAGACACTTGTAAATACAGTTCAGAGAAAAAAGAAGAGATGGGATTGAGAAAGAGAGGAAATGAAAACACATGAATGTCCCTTTCTAAGAAGCTGTGAACTTTCTGAGCGTGATCACAATGAGGGCAAGAAGAACAGAGGCTCCCAGAAACACGGCGATGACGATAGCTGTGATGGCTCCTGGCCCCAGCACAACTGAAAACAGACGTAATGCAGCTTTTAAACACACCGTAAAATTAAATGAAACCAAGTTGTTTTTATGCAAGACCTCAAATAAAAGCGCCTGGTAAAGGGACATAAATATGAAATGTAAAAGATATCTTCATGCACATTTCAGTGGTAATTCGGTGGTAACTTTACCTTCTTCCTCATCCAGGGTTATTGTATGTGTAGCATCCTCATAATCAAAGGTGAAGGCGTTTTCTGTCGGGTCTTGGAAAGGGACTTTTGTTGTCACATCTAAGCCTCCAGCGCCGGACAGTGTGTCCTGGTTATCGTTCTGCAGTGTAGGGGAGGAATCAGCAACTGTTTCTGATGGAAGAGGAAAAATATATTTGGTCAGTCAAAGGGAATTAAAACAATATTTATGTTATTTTTACAAGTGCAAATCATTCCAAAGGCAAATAAAAATAATATATATATATATAAAACTTTATAAACATTTGATTATTGTAAAAAATAAATAATATCAAGCAATAAATAAATAAAAAGTAATAATAGCTACAAGTAAGAATACTAAATAAGCAAATAAATCAATAGAAATAACCTAGGATAATATGTGTAATTAACTAAATAACAACTACAAGTGAAAATACTAAACAAATAAATAAATCTAATGTAATATGATATATTTAAATAACTAAATAATATTTACAAATTAGAATACTAAATAATAAATAAATAAATAATAGCTGCAAGTAAAAATAATAAATAAGTAAATAAAATAACCTGGGATTACCTATGTAAATAACTAAATAATAGCTACAAATAAGAATACTAAATAAGTAAATACATAAATTAAAACATCCAAGGATGATATAAATAACAAAAATAGCAGCTACAAGTAATAATACTTGAAAATAAATTAAATTACTTAGGATGATATATTTAAATAACTAAATAATATTTACACGTTAATAAATAAATAAAGTACCTAGGATAATATATGTTTAACTAATGGCCACAAATAAGAATAGTACATAAATAAAACAAACCAAATGAAGATTATATATTTAAATAACTTAGCTGCAAGTAAAAATAATAAATATTTAAATAAATAACATGGGATGATATATGTAAATAACTAAATAGCTACAAATAAGAAAACTAAATAAGCAAAAAATTAAAGTAGGCAAATATATGTAAATAAGTAAATAACAGCTACAAGAATACTAAAAAATAAATATATTTACAAGTTAGAACAAATAAAAGACAAACAAATAAATAAATGCAAAAAAGTACATAGGATGATATAGTTAACTAACGAATGACCACAGCTAGGAATAGTAAACAAATAAATAAAACAAACCAAAGGAAGATTAAATATTTAAACAACTTAATAATAACCTGGGATGTAAATAACTAACAGCTACAAGTAAGAATACTAAATATGTACATAAATAAAACTATGTAGGATGACATATTTAAATAACTAAATAATAGCTACAAGTAAGAAAATGAAATAAATAAATAAAAATAATCTAATATATTTAAATAACATAAAAATAGCTGCAATTGAAAATAATAAATAAGTAAATAAATAACCTGGGATGATATATGTAAATAACTAAATATTAGGTACAAGGAAGAAATATGTAAATAAATAAATAAAATTTCCAAGGATGATATATTTAAATAACTAGCAATAGCTTCAAGGATACAAAATAAATAAATAAAAATGATTGAATATGATATAATAGCTAAATAATGCTTACAAGTTAGAATACTAAATAAATAAATTCAAAGATAGATAGATAGATAGATAGACAGACAGACAGACAGACAGACAGACAGACAGACAGATAGATAGATAGATAGATAGATAGACAGACAGATAGACAGATAGATAGACAGACAGACAGACAGATAGATAGACAGACAGATAGACAGATAGATAGATAGATAGATAGATAGACAGATAGATCCATTCACAGTCATGGGAAAAAAATTCTAAACAAACCAACAAATAAATAAATACATAAAAAGGGTTGTTTTGCTGAATCTTATAAGGTACTGCACAAACACTTTTAGTATTAAGAAAGTACACAAATCTTGATATTTGCTAAAGTGAGCTCCAGAAGTTTAACGTTTTCCCTCTGAACCTTAAGCACAGCGAATGCACAGATCTAGAAAGTGGCAAATGTTAGTCACATTCTATAAGACTCAATGAGAGTCTTTATGGAGGATTAGCACTCGCTTCCCACTACAGGTATCCCGTCCTGCGCGTTCCTCCCCTCTTCTTCTCCTCGCATCTCTCACTGACATTCCACATCTCCCGCAGGCATGGAACAGCCATGCGACATTTCTCACCTACACCATACTCACCAAGCCCAAAGCTTATTTCCTATGTTACAGCTTGCCCAAAAGTGCCCAGAGGGCACCTTATGGACAAAGGTTCTGACCCCAAAATGAAAGGACAAAGACGGAGTGAACACGAACAAACACTGCGATACCTAGTCTGAACTTAAACTAAACTGACACTAAACTGAGTGCTCATTTGTTCACTGAAATTAGTATTTACATGCAGCAGCCACTTATACCACCTTTCCATGCAACCAAACACTAAAATCCTCATATTCCACCCCAAATCTTAAAATAAAAGGTTAATATTTGGAGTCCCCAAGTCGAGGACAGCCAACATATGAGTATTTTTGATAATAGTTTGTTTGCTCAGCAAGACACACACTTTCCTGACTTGAAGCAGGCTGTAGGTACGGCACACCGGGGCGCAAGGCCAGCGATACATCAATGAGCCCTTCACTTGAGGGTACAAAAGGGCGCTTGTGTGGTCAGAGAGGACGGCTTGAGGCAGAGGAACCGACGGCCTAAACACAGCCAGTGTACTGCAAGTCAAACAAGCTTGTTTATGAAGCCAGTCTGTGGAAAAGCACGCACCTCGGCGTCAGCGTGCGTAACCTGTTGATTTGAAAAAATACGCCTTTTTTGTGTTTGTCACTCCTTGGCCTGCTTAAATATTTATTAAGTACTGCTTAAACATTTGGCGAGAGCACAAGGCCAAGAAGGTTGTCTCGTTTCTTGTATTTTAACACACGACTGTGAGATGACAACATGCAGACAGGTGCATGCGAATGACACAATCCTCCGACACTGTGCCCGTGTACTCATCTCACCTCACGCCCGCTGGTCAGTCAGGGCGGGAATCTTCACAATCAGAAAAATAACAGAAGTGCATTAGGTGCATTTTATGACATTAAATATTTAATAACATTATCGATTTGACTGCACTGACGCTGTCAGAGAACAAACCTCGAACTAAATTAAGCTAGATAATGACGCTTCTGTAGAGTTGCTTACCACCGAACTGAACTCATTTCATACTTGATGTAAACCAACTAAACCAACACTGAACTAACTTGACCTGAATGACACTATTTTAGAGCTGCTAAATATCAATATATATCAGGGGCATTACCACTGAGGAGGCAACGGAGGCAGTGCCTCCTCAGAATATTGGAGGAGAAAATAAATCGAAGTACAAAAATAAAACAAAAAATAGCTGCACACAGCATTTATCGGGGTGTAAAACCACACATGAAAAAAGACATTATTTAGCAAGCCTGTAACCACCAAATGAATGATTTAAAAAAGCATTTTTGGCAAATTCAGATTATTTACCAAAAACGTATTATGTCTTGTAACATTTATGACTGTTGTAGCACCAGCTGTGGTCTGATCACCTTAAAACTTTGCATGCTTGTTTAGAATCACGTCACATATGCTCAGCAGGGTTCGTGAAGTTTTGAGTTTTCCTTTAGGCTTCATGGGATTTTGGGTAAATTTGGACAGACCCCTTTTCTAAACGACCCCGTTATAGCTTCCCAAAGGGTACATTTCAACTGTTTTTTTTTTGATAATTATTGACCTAAAGAGTCCAGAGAATTGTACTGCAGTGTTTTTTTCCAGACTGAGCGAAAAACCTAGGACTAGTTCGCAAAAATAGGCTTTTTACATCTTCTCAATCATTTAACAAACTATTTGACCGCAGTGGTTCTAGAGGTAAAGTTGTCCAGGAAAAAGAGTTCTATCATATGATATGCGATGTACAATCGTTTACCCTCAGTGGCCGAATTCTTTCAAATTTCTCTCAGACCTTTGGGGCAGTTTCGTTCCGATTGGCCTCTGTTAACCTTGTCTAATAGGTGCTCAAACTTCGCCAGCCAATCGCGGCCATGTTTTTTGAGATATGCAAATATCCTTGTAGACACTTGTGGCACTTTGGACCGAGACCGGACTCACAGCCTTTCATGTTGATAGGACAAATGGTTGCACAGTTATAGCCATTTTTTATGTTTTTCCCTCCTATAGTGCCACCGAGTGGCCAAGCTCTGCGATTTTCTTCCTGTGACCTCAGATTGAGGTCTTACATAAGTGTTCTGAGTTTGGCAGAGATATCTAATTCAGTTCAGAAGTTATAGGCATTTAAGTAAAGTGGCCCAGCCCTTTTCATAAGTTTTGGTGCCTCTTTGCAACAGTGAGCTGAAAATTCACAAATCAACAAAAAACAAAAAAACTTTTGTTGATAATTATTGATATTCCCTCTCCGGAGAATCTTTCCGCACTGGCTTGGTTCCGATCGGGTGAAAAACCTAGGACTAGTACGCAAAAGTATGTTTTAAAAAATGCGAAATACCCAAAAATTTTGAACTGAAGCATGTTTTGTCCAGTCGAATCCAAGGATTCCAACAACATAAGACACTTCAGCCTGCAACTGACGGTTTAGGAGTTATGAGCGATTTCGTACTTTTGTTCACTGTAGTGCCCCCATCAGGCCGACTGGGGTGAGCCTTTGTCACATTGTAGGTGGTGTGAGTACTACCATCCCTCCAAGTTTTAAGTCTCTACATCTTATGGTTTGGTCTGCATGATCAGTTTTACATTGAGATCGCTGATCCGTGACTATTCTAGCAATTACAATTACATCTGTTAATATCTCAAAAATAAAAAAGTAGTTCTTCAACAAATAACCTTAAAAAGGGTTTCAAATCAGCAACAATATAGAAGAACTCTTCTGGGTTCTTTGGTTCACTTTTCAGCAAAAAAAAAATAAAAAAAAATGTATATATATATATATATATATATACTTTTTATATAACTTTTTATCACTATAAAGAAGCTTTTGTGGAATGGAAAGGTTCCATGGATGTTAAACATTCTTCATGGAACCACTGATGCCAATAAAGAACCTTTTATGTTACTTTTGGAACCATTTATGATGCCATGACATCAACGCAAATGCGCTGACATAAGAAAAAAATCAAGCAACTGTGCCATCACCGCTTACATCATGTAGTCTGGCTGGAAAGACTGAGATTGTCTTAAATCATCATTTTCTTCTACTTTATGAGCAGGTTTGTGCGTTTCAGCATAACTTTTGTAACTGTTTTATTTAAAAGAGATTATGGCAAAATGTTTCATAATTCGATTTATAAAAAAATCGCTTTTTGTTGTACGAATGAACTTTGTGCTCTTTGTGCAGACTAGATTAATGAAGACTAATTTCAGGTTTCAACACCTGGTTGTGAAAAAGAGAACGTTTGAGTCACTGAAGTCAGCATGACGCTTCAGTCTCGCACTTACGCCACCATGAAGATACTTGGTTCTGGGATGAGTTCAATGAAACATTTCAAATGTCTTTTGGTTTGTTTTAAAATGAGCAACAAAAGTGGCTACCGTTTTTTATATCGACTGAATTAACTAGACTTTATTTATTTTGCATATTTTGATTTTGTTGCCCAAAAGCAGTGAACTGAAATGCTTGTTTTTGCTATTCAGCTTTGAATGCTCAGCCTTTCATGCTCAGCAGTGGCTATTCATGGCACTAAAAGGGGCCTTGCAAAACCATGATGGTCAACAAGGCGAAAATGACACGTGTGCAGAACTTGGCTTTCCAAACAAGGTTTTTCTGGACATTCTTCGACTCATCAATCTCATGCATTAGGACAAGCAACAAAGTTCTCATTATAACTGACAGAAACTCAATTCTTCACCTGTAGCTTCCAACAAATCAGAACCTTCTAAATCTAAGAACTCAACACATCTATGAAAATCCATCACGGATTAATGGCAAGGAGGTGATGTTACCTGACTGCACAAAAGCCATGCAGATGGCTAGAGCGCCAATGAAGATGAGCCGAGATAAACCGCTGTAACTGCTGCTGACACCCATGGTTCCTGGCCGGACTCTTCTGCTCGCTGTTCCTAGACTGGTACGTTAATGAAAGAACACAGAGAGCAAGTGAGAGACTGAGCATGAGAGGCAGGGGTAGCTGGGTTTAGGTGGGAGGACTTTGTATGGACAGTGCAGACTTTTGTCAACTCTTCTGGTAACTGCCCACCCTCTTCACACCCAGAGAAGTGAGTCTTTCCACTCCTGAAGTACGATGCCTTCATGTCCATCAGCGGCCCAGACTGCTTTGCTGGTGGATTTCAGATTATAGAGGTGGGTCATGCAGATGACAATATTTTATTACAAATAATGTAATTAGTGTGTGTGTGAAGCATCATGAATGTTTGAACATGGCTCATAATGATACTGAGGGACAGTTAAAAAAAAACTGGGAAATACAAGCCCATAAAAAAGCAAAAGTTTTTAAATATGCAAATATAGCAACCTGGGAATTGCCATATTTATTATAACCAATTGTTAAAAATGGATAGTTCCAGTCCTGGATGTCGAGGCAGTGTTCTAGCTAAAATACACAATCTCATGGCATTTACATTTTGCCAAATTGGTGGCGAATTTGTAAGCATATATACAATCACATTATACGTTGTCGCTTGGTATGTTTACGCCTGGTGTAGATCTTCACACTTTTTTCTAAAAATAGCATGTTATCATATGATTAAAATAAACATTTTTTACCAAATCACCACCTCATCAAATGTTTACTTCATCCTGTGAATTTTCTTAATGTTTTAATGAAAAACGAATATATATACATATGTATATATTCTTTTTTCCTAAAATATAGCAATACATCTATTGCTATATTGTAAATGCAGTCTCATACATTTTTTGCTTTTTAAAGTTTAAGAATTTTTTCCTTCAAGAAATTTTATACCCTGCCTTTAAACTCTGAAGTTATGGAGACATGAACTGAGTATATTGTACATATCAATATTAGTTTTAGATGCTGAGCCCCCTCCATAAACACCAGACAGGAACAAACTGCTACAAACTACACAGAGCAATTTTTGAAGGGTCTCTTTGGCCTTGACAAGGCCATTTTTTGCACACAGTACTCTGGATTATTCAGACATTAAATTTGCCCACTTTATACACTTTTCATAGAAAACTGGGAACCTTATATACACATACATGTATATACATATATATATATATATATATATATATATGACCCTGGACCACAAACCAGTCATAAGAGTAAATTGTTTGAATTTGAGATTTACACATCATCTGAAAGCTGTATAAATGTATGGGTTGATAGGGCAATATTTGGCAGAGATACAATTATTTGAAAAACAAAATCTGAGGGTGCAAAAAAAATCTAAATATTGAGAAAACTCCCTATAAAGTTAAGAAATTAAGTTCTTAGCAATGCATATTACTAATCAATAATTAATTTTGATATACTTGCAGTAGGAAATTTACAAAATATGTTCATGGAACATGATCTTTACTTAAGACCCTTATGATTTTTGGCATAAAAAAAAAAAATCGATAATTTTGACCAATACAATGTATTGTTGACTATTGCTGGTTTTGTGGTCCAGGGTCACACACATAAACTACTGTCAAAAGAGCAAGATGAAAACAGGATAAACTTGCTTATGCCACTAGTATAATATTAACAACATTTTGCATTTTAGCTAAACTTGTTTTATTGTGTTGCAGTGCACTTTTATTCTTTTTAATCACTTTTATAAGTGATTTCGTGTAAAGGATTGCACTTATTTTTAAATACTGATGCACTTAAAAAATTGTGGTAATTAGGAAAACGCTCCATGGATTAGGTCTAATTTTGACTTGAGACTCAACCATTATGCATTTCAAAAATAAACTGGAGAAAATATGATTATTTTAGGAAATAAACAAGAACCTAAACCTTTTTAAAGGGATAGTTCACCCAAAATGAAAATTCTGTCAATTACTCAACATTGTGTCGTTCCAAACCCGTAAGAACTTTGTTCATCTTCAGAACACAAATGAAGATATTTTTGATGAAACCCAAGAGCTTCCTGACCCTGCTTAAACAGCAATGCAACTGACACATTCAAGGCCCAGAAAGGTAATAAGGTTTAAGTTAAAATAGTCCATGTGACATCAGTGGTTCAAACGTAATGTTATGAAGCTATGAAAATACCTTTTGCGTGCAAAGAAAACAAAAATAACGACTTGATTGAACAATTTCTTCCTTTCCGTGTCAGACTCTGCCACACGTCCACAAAAAGTATTCTCCTAGCTTCATAACATTATGGTTGAACCACTGTTACATGGACTATTTTATCGATATCCTCACTACCTTTCTGAGCCTTGAATGTGTTAGTTGCTTTGCTGTTTATGCAGGGTCAGAAAGCTCTTGGATTTCTTGAAAAATAACTTAATTTGTGTCTCAAAGATGAAAGAAGGTCTTACGGGTTTGGAACGACATGAGGACGAGTAACTAATAAGAGAATTTTTATTTTTGGGTGAACTATACCTTTAGACTTACACACAGGGCAGCTGAAAATCACTTGAATGCACACGAGTTCAACGAGCCAATGAAATACTTTAGAGTCGAGCGTAACTAGAAACGTATATTGTAGGCATTTCCAAACCACAATTGTAAAACTTCCTGAAATTTCCAGGTTTTCCATAACCGTGGGAATCTGCATTGTGCGTAAACATTTGCACAACCCTTCTTTGTGCATTACGAGCAAAAGCGTGCAGAACAGCCCACACGAGACTGTTTGATTTATTTGTCGTACTGCAATAATAAAATAAAAAAAAAAATAAAAAAAAAAAGTATGACTCCACTGGTTCATCATTTCCATATATTATAATACAGATGCAGAATTGAAAGTTTATTCTTTAAACAGCCTAATATTTTACAAAGAAATGGATAACTGTCTGGAACTTTCAAACATGCCCTTAAAACAGGACACTGTTGATTACATTTCCTTGAGTCCTACGTTGTTATCGACGTCCACCAACATAGGGGCAGCAAAGCGGGAGAGGAGAGAAGGGAAGAAAACGGAAAAACACAAAGTATGAGGGGAGGAACGAATAAATTAAAGGAAGTTGTAATGGGGATAATACATAATTTTTTCCTCTGCACTCCTTTTATTCACACTTAAAGAAACATCAGCTGGGGAGATGAGCATGATCGTGAGCAGACGCTCCATCTCGGTGGAGGGACACTGTGAAATCGACTGACTCCTCTCCTGCAGACGCAAGCCTCCCTCTTCCTTTTCTCAGGGCTTTGTGTTTTTGGTTCTTTTCGTGGCCGTGGGGCAGCGCTGTTATTGCAACTGTGGTTTCCTCAGGATTAGGGAGGAAGAAAAATCTGCTGCCCCGAATCTACTCCAAATCAAAGAATTGAGGATGAAAAAAAAAAAAAAAGAAGAAGGAAAAAAACAAAAACAAAAGAGGTTTGAAGGGAATATATGGGCAGCTGTTCAGAAGGGAAACAGTCAGTAGGGGAGTTTGATCAGCAGGCCTCAAAAGTCTTCCACGGTCTCAATCTCACCCATGTTGAGTCTCTCAGACGAGGCATTGACAGAAAAACCTGCAGAGACATATGGAAACAGAAAAAAACATTACAGGAAGAAAATCAAGATCAGATTTTACAAAGTATTTTGAATTTATTTTCTATTTTGTTAACTTTTTCCCGCTACACAGAATATTCAGTTTTTCCGTGTTTTCACTATTATACACTAGGGGGCGCTACTGCACATCTCCTGAATGAGTAGAATGTGCCGATCAAAAACAAAGATGCAAAGAATGCGATCAACACCAACCGCATATAAATGTAAATCTCCTAATGTTACAGAATGAAATGTCAATCCAAGAAGTGGTAAAGGCCTGTAAAAGCTTTGAAAGCACTGATGGAAGCCTTCTACAGCATCTTTACTTTGATAATATTACTTAACATGATCCACATGTAGCATTTGATCATGCGATTTTTTTTATGCTTTTTGCTCAAAATGCTGCTTTTTTTTTTAAATGAAAACTACCTACATTCAAGTGTTGATAGAAAAAAAAAAATGCATGAAGCTAAAATAAAACTTTTTTTGTTGTTTGAAAGTAGAGGGTATGATCTTTGTGATGTACTGCATGTTCAGATATTCATACCAAAAAAAAAAAAACCTAACATGCTAGTTGAACAGAGCTAAAATAGTCCCTGGCAATTTCTTTTCTTTTTTTAAATTTTATTAAACACAAATTCCAAAAATTTGTTATTAAAATTAATTATTGCTTCCAATAAAGAAAAAAAAAAATACAACTGTGTTGTGTATATATATATATATATATATATATATATATATATATATATATATATATATATATATACACAGACCTGTCAAAAATAAAGCTCAAAGCATGTCTTACTGATCTGTTCTTTTTATTTATTTACTCACAATTTTAGTCAAAACAAATTTTGACAGTCATCATGATTAACTTATCTGTGGCTCAATAACTTTCTCAATAAGTTTCTCCAGAAAATTACTTCATAAAAATTTTAACTACTGAGTAATTTCTCTACAGATGTTATCAAGTTTTAAAATGAAACATTTGTGAATTACTTTCTCAAACACTTACCTAGAAGGCTCGGATCGGCCCGTACCATCTTCTGTTTCTTCTTCTTCTTGCCTGAGGTGACCGTCTCAAACCGCTGCTGCTGCTGTTGTTGTTGTTGTTGGTGCAGAACTGACTGTGACACTTGACTCATTCCCCACACGGAGTCCTGACAAACAAACACAGAGAGTTCAGCGCAAACACTAATATACACGCACACGCATGCTAGAGCACAGACACACAAACACACCTGCTGTTTTTGCTGCTGGCCCTGTTGAGGTTTTTGCTGGTTTGCGTTCTGTTTGGCACGGCGCTCCAGGAACTGCTTGGCGAAGTCCTTGGCCTGTGGAGTGTCGCCCAGGTAGGCTCTCACATAGTCGTGCACTTCGTACGGCGAGTCCACTTCCTTCAGGAACGACGCAAAGGTGGGGACTGTGGGATGAGGGAAAGACTGAACTTAAAGAAATCTATTTTCTATCTACTTTAAATCTACTTTTTTCAAGAGGCTGTGCAAAAATGAAATGTCTATTTTTTTGTGTAGTAACACTCTTGCATCAAAAGACTGCAACTAGATGTTTTTTTTAACGAAATAAGACTTTTAACATAGAAGCCAGATTCTGTCCAATCACATTAAAATACTCAATAAAAAAAGCAATGACACAGAAAGGGAAGTGGCTTGTGGGAAGAACTATCTGGGCAATCGTTTGCGTATTAAATGATCCACAGATGCCAATAAGCAAGATAGCTGAGGGTGAGAAATGAGTGCATGTCAGAGACTCACCGTCGAGGTTATTGGCCGTGTTGAGAGTGTGTAGAGTCTGTTCACACCACTGCATAAAGCCGTCCTGGTTCTTATTGGCTCCCTGGAACAGTTTCAGTAGCTTCTCTTCCTCTTCCACCTTTTTACTGGCTTTAGCACTGCTGCTATTACTGCACAAAACAGATTTTACAAAATACAGTATAGAAAAGGCACAAAAAGCTGTTCTGCACCTAAGTCTGACATTTTATTGACCTGTTTTAGAGCAATACAGACAGTGCTATGTGTAAGGTTCACCTGAGGTTAGCGTTGCCCTTGTTTTTCTGATTGTGGCTCTTGCGTGTAGCCTGAGGTGGGGCGGTCTCCTTTACTGCTTCATCCCAGAAGCCAATATTAGAGTTCTGAGCATCACCCCAGACGCTGCTGTCCATCATCCAGTTTGAGCCGACATTATTAACAGAACCCCACACTGACGTATTGACGGCCTAGATAGAGATAGAGAGATCATGCAATCTATTGAAGTCTGACTAACACACTCAGAACAGGACCCAAGACTGTTTTTCAACATGTGCATACATGTAGTCTTTCCTTCCTATGACAGGGTAGCCCAGAAATTTAACACCTCCTAACATAATTAAGACTTTTGTTATACCATTTAAGACTTTTTAAGGATCCGTGGGAACCCTGAATGTACTTTTGAGGGTATTATAACTATAGGCTGCTTCAAAGGATGTTGGTAACTCACCACTCGGTTCTGTGTGCGGTTTTGCTGGGTAACAGTTGAGTGTTGCTGCTGTTGCGGCTGTTGCTGCTGCTGCTGCTGTTGTTGTTGTTGCTGCTGCTGCTGCTGCTGCTGCTGCTGCTGCTGCTGCTGCTCCTTCCGCTGTTTCATCTGCTGCGCTTCCTCCCTCTGGATCTCCAGCAGAGACTTGGTGGCCGCCGGCTGCTTGGCCATGTTGCCCCATCCTGGGAGCTTCACCTGAGGTTGCTGCTGCTGTACCCTCTGGAGCTCCTGCTGCTGTCGTCTTTGCTGCTGGGGCGAAGAATAAACATTAGAAAAAAATGTGAATTCTCATATCTCTATGAAATGGTTTTTGGCTCCTTCTTGATCACATGGGAACCTGTTATAATTTACAGGAGAAAGTGTGAATTGGGGAAGAAGGATACCTCTTCTCGTGTCTGTCGTTCTCTCTCCTCCTCCAGCTTCTGGATTTCAGCAAGCGACAGTGCATTTTGAGACTGTGAGAGGGTGTTTGCTGTGGTTGACTGCTGACCCCACTTAGAGGATGAAGGAAGCTGTGAACATACACATGAAAAACAACAACATTGAATGAACATTCAACAAACAAAAAGCTGTTTCAGACTATGCACCAACAATGTTATAGTTTTATCAGGCTTGTGACCAGCGAAGCACAAAAAATGAGAAGAAAAACCTGTTCTCTCTATTCATAAAGACTACACAATATAACAATGATAATTTCAACTACTTATTTGCCTCGACTCAAGATTTTTAATTTATTGATAAACTAGTGCTTTCTTTGTTTACGGCTTAAAGGATGGCGGAAAGCACATCCTGTTTCATTACTTTATCCTGCTTTCATTATTTTACAAAAGCGCAACGGTTTGTTGTTATTGTGAGTGCACACAAATAAACGTAGTCTTTGCTGATTCGAAAGATGTATTACTTTTATCTGTATGACCAAAAATGACGGAGTATTTTAAGAGCAAGTGACTGCACCGGTGCCTCCATCTGTCTTGCAGTGAGTGGGCTACTATTCAGCTCCCACACTCCGCACAGACACTTCAATAGCACACATTTTTTCTAGGTTAACATTAGATTGAGTGGCCATGTAAAGTTGCTACAACATACATCAGATGAAAAGCCACATTTGAGGTCTATGAATAATAGATGAGCCGATGTACTATATTACCACACAAACCAGCCCTTAACGATCTGTCTGTAACAGACTGAGTGACTTCGCCACTTCCTGTGGATTTAGTTTTTCTGCGACTAATAACATTTTGATCGACCAAGCCTCTTCTCGTTGACTATTATATAACGGTTACTCGACTATTAGGGGGCAGCCCTAATTACTATATTTTTTTAATGCCAATTCCACAAAATCATATTGTATTTAAAGAGATAGTTCACCCAAAAATGAAAATAGTGTTGAATGAAAATAAAGTTTTCTGACCCTCCATAGATAGCAAGGCCCAGAAAGGTAGTAAGGACATCATTAAAATAGTCCATGTGACACTGTGGTTCGATGTAATGTTATGAAGCTACGAGAATATTTTTGTGCGCAAAGAAAACAAAAATAACGACTTTATTTAACAATTTCTTCTCCTCTCTGTCAGACTTTGCCACGCGTTCATGAGTGTACCATGACGCATGGTAGTTGCGATGCTGTCTATGGGGGGTCAAAAAGGTCTTGGATTTCATCAAATTTTTTGTGTTCCGAAGATGAACGAAAGTCTTATGGGTTTGGAACGACATGAGGGTGAGTAATCAATAACAGAACTTCCATTTTTGGGTAAACTATCCCTTTCACTTAAACTTTAAATTAAAATAATTAGATTACAGTTGCAATTACACTATCGCACTTAAAAAAAAAAAAGTTTTTTTAATAGATATTTAATAGATATTATAATAGATATTTCTAATTATCTGCAGGATTTTTCACCTTCATCTGCGCGAGCTGCTGTTGTTGCTGCTGCTGCTGCAGTCGACGGAGCGCCTCCTGCTGTTGCTGCCGCTGCCTCTGTAACTCCTGCTGCCTCTGGGCCTCCTGCTCTCTCCTCTTCTGCTCCTCTTGCTGTTGCCTCACCAATGCAGCTGCCGCAGCTGCTGCCTCCTCTTCTAGCCTCTTTTCTTCCTCACGCCGCCTCTGAGCTTCCAGTTCTTCTTGTTTCCTCCGCTCCTCTTCCTGCTGGAAAATATTTAACAAAAAAAGATCAATAAGAGTACTAAACCACAACAAATGTCACCACATAGGTCATGCATTAGTGATTTTAAAGGGTGTTTTGTAGTTTCTTGAAGTTACACATTAACAAGTCTTGTCTTTGAACATGGCTCAAACAATGAGACTTTAAATCCTTTTTTTGTGCAGGTAAGTCTTACCTGTTTGCGGAGGAATTCTTCCCTTTGTCTCCTCTCCTCCTCTTCTCTCCTCCTTTCTTCTAGCCGCCGGAGTGCCTCCTCCTGCGCTAACCTTTCCTCCTCCTCTTTTTTCCGCCGCTGCGCCTCCTCCTGCTCCCGCTGCCTCTGGAGAGCCTCCTCCTAAAGAGACACAAATACTGCATTAATTCCACTAAGCTAAGAACCACCCACTTAAAATTCAGACTAGTAATGTGACTAATTTAAGTGTGTAAATAACATACTAATGTGCTAATTACTCCATGCAAGTACATTAAAAACAGTTTCTGCAACAAAACGTGTAGTAAGTACTTGTGCAACAAACCTATGCTAAAAGTAAAAACTCTCAGTACCATATTTTTTTCTAATGTAAAGCATTGTATTTGAGCCTCAATGTGCATTGCATATCTTCTCTTCTGACCTGCTTGCGCCGTGCCAGCTCTTCTTCCTCTAAACGTTTTCGCTCCTCCTCTTGTCTAGCACGCAGTGCCTCTTCCAACCGCTTCCTCTCCTCCTCTTCCCTTTTGGCCCGAAGTTCTGCCTCTCGTCTCTCTATCTCAAGCTTTAGAGGAGAAGAGAAAAAAACAAAAACAAAAACACACATTTATAAAATGAGATTTGCATTAGTATTATTTTAGTATAATTCATGCTATTACAGTTTTTATTAATATGTAGAATATTCAGAAAGTGTTTTTTTTTTTTTGTTTTTGTTTTTTTAAATAGTTCTTACTAGGAATGCAACAGTATTATCAGTATCGTGATATTGCGATTCGTCTTCCATGCAAAAAGTGTACATTTTTCAAGTGTATTTAATCTTTTTATTCTAACATGAAAGATTTTTAAAGTTGTGTTTTGGGCCATTATGCTTTGGCACAGTATCTGTCAAACAAATTAAAATTCAAAAGCACAACCCCTTCATCAAGTTTTTGCTGAGCATTTCAAAGCGAAGCACGCACTTCTATCAGGCAATCAGCTCCTGATCCGGTGTTTTCCGCACCTCAGAAAGGCTCAGTTCACAGTGAATACAATGCACTCGTTTATTGCATGTGCTGTGAGCCACCATTTGCACTTTTTCACATTTGCATAATTCCCAACATTTTAATGGGCAGATGATTACAGTATTTCACTAGATAGGGAGACGCATTTTTGCAAGCCTGTTTTCACTGAAGCTGGAGTTTACCTTCAAAATAAAAGCTTAAAAGTGCAGTATGAATTGCTGACAGTTATCAGTTTAAATAGGTAATGTTACTGCAGTCTAAATTCAAAATATCTCTTTAAAGTTTAGAAACTAGGAAAGAAGTATTGTAATTTCCCTACTGTAGTGTAAAGCAAAAATAATATACATATGAATTGCTATTATAATGACTGTCATTATTATTATTATTATTATATACTAATTTGTTTGGCTTCCTAAAACACCAGTATGAATGTAATTTAGACTAAGACAGTAGATTACAACTAAAAAGAAGGTTGAGTCCCCTTTAAAGTTCAGGTACAAGTCAATTCACTGACTTTTTTTCCCCTTAATTAAGAATATGGGTTGGAGCTCTTAATTTTGAGCCCTCAAAAGTGCATTAGATAGAAGAATTTAACTTTAAAATGTACAAAATTAAAAATTTTCCTGAGTGTTTATTTGTCTTTTTTTTTTAAATACTGCAATAAATATTGTACCGTGGACTTTATACCACGCAATTTTGATAGTTACATCACTAGTTCTTACTTATTTTAGTTTTAGATATTTTGATATATTAAATTAAACTAAATGAAAATGTTGGTGTCTACGTTTTATTTCAGTTAAATGTTTATTTCAAGTCATAAAACAGCCTTAAATTCACACACTTGTTTATCAAATCTTTCTTACCTTCAAAGCTTTGGCTTTCTCCAGCTGCATTTGTTCAATGGAAGACGCTTGAGGCATGGAGTCTAGTGGCAGATCCCATACGCTACTCCCTTCCCAAGCTTAAAAAAAAAAACAACAACAATCACAATCACAGCAAGCTTATACTTTTACAATTTTACAACTGAACCATTTGATGAGTATGCCTTTAAGGTCATTGCATTAAAAGCACAAGCATGAATTGTATGCATCTTGCACCAATTCTAATACTCAAAAAAAAAACTTTTGGATGCCACTTCATTAGGGCTGCTGGATCTAACAAAATTATATATATAGCAAAATCCGCAATATGCACATTATAACATTTTGAATGACTTTAAAAGTTACAAAAAGATAAATCTCCGATGACGTATGTAGATGTCCATCAAGCAGTCATGATGTTATCACAAACCTAGTGTAAGAACATGAGTCAGCCCAAAGCATCCACAGTTGCTGACGATTTACTGCCAAAAGAGCATTGTGTGTTATCATAAAGCACAATTAAACAAGTTGCGCCAGAATTTTCTTCAATATTGTTTTGTCTTAACCACCTCATGGAACAAAATAGAACGCAATAAATTCAATCTTGACATGCATCACATTTAACTCAAGTAACCTAGGCTAGAGACTTTGATATTTATCAGTAATGTGCTCACGCCATGTGGTCAAGGAGCCAGCCAAGAACATTACAAAGTGTAAAGATAAAAAACCAACAGCAAAAACACTAACCAGTTAAAAGCAAAAACAGCTCTGACAAACGCCACGTTTCTGTTCTGCTTAAGCGGCATCTATGCAGCTGAGTCAAATCACTTGTGACAGGGTTCTACCACGAGACGAGCATGACTCACATCCAAAACTAAACAAGTGGTGTGTTACTGTAAGTGAGAGTAGGAAAACAAGCACACCAGACATACAATAAAAGTACTGCAAGAAGACCACAGCACTTCTTTCCATTTAAACCTACTGGGGCACTCTGACTCAAATGCTGATGGTCTAATTTAGATTTCTAGACAACATAAACCTTTTCCACAGTATGAAGTGAACATCTGCCATCAATGAAATCAAAAACATCTAAAAGTTTGAACTGAGAGGCAGATGAAGGCATAAACTAAGCATTAATTTGTTTCTTAAAGGGACAGTTCACACAAATATGAAAATTCCATCATGATTTACTTTGTTCCAAACTTGTATCTGATGACACCCATTGACTTCCATAGTATTTTTTCCATACTGTCAGTGGCTACTGCCAAAAGAAATGTCTGCTTTTGTGCTCAACGGAAGTAAGAAATTCATACAAGTTTGGAACAACTTGATTTTCAATTTTGGGTCAACTATAGAAAAAGTATATTTCCACTTCTAAATGTTCAGACGTACTGCTGGGAGTGGCGGGCTGCATGTTTGGAGAACAGGATGCCTGAGTGGAAGGGTTCTGCATTTCCCAAACAGATCCCGAATCTGGAACCGACATAGAGCGTGTGACAGGAGGTAAGAGGCTCTGTTGCGGCTCTGGCGTTCTGCAGGGGTACACAAATCAAACCATGAGATTCTGTCACAGACGTTTAACCGCAATACCAATGCAACATAACACACCACCTACGCTTTGGTGTATTAATTTAATACATTCCTCTGTTTGCTCTGATGTGTGACTGCGACAGGAAGACCGAAAACAAAAGTCATTTAATCACACCTGATCTTGAGCGCCTGATGGAGGAGGAGATTGAGCTGCTGCTGTTGTGGAGGAGGTGCAGAGCTTAAAACTTTTTGCTGAGCCAGAGCATACTGTTGCCTGATGAAACGAGAAAGCGTCATTTGCACTTCTTAACAATTGAACACACATTCAGCAAGGATGCATTAAATAATCAAAAGTGACAAAGACTTTTACAATGTTACAAAAACATTTGTATTTCATATAAGGGCCATTCCACAGAATTGGTGCAAACTGCTGTCCCACAACCAAAAACACATTTAAAAAGCATTTAAGTATTCAAATATTAAATGTTTACTAAGATCCTTTTATTATCTATTGAAACCTACAATATAACATCAGTAAGTCTTAATATATATTAAATCCTTTCGTGTACTTGCAATTGTCCCAAACCCTAACCCCTAAATTATAACATATGAACATATTGAAATAATTTTGCATTTTACTCCACTGTTGTTTTAAAAAACATCTTTTTGATTTTTTAAAAATTGAAAAAAAAAAAAAGTATATAAAGTATATTTCCTATGTAAATTTTGAAACTTCACATTAAAAAAAAAAAATCTGTCTCGCATTTTCATGTCACTACCAAATACCAGTTATACCAGTGTATGTTTTAGTATATTGTCTGAGACTGATTTCAACTACAACCCTACATTTATGATCACAAAATATTAAAAGTACAAATACAAAATATTAAAAGTGTCACTACCATAACAGTCACAACCCCAAAAATGTCATCATTGTTTCGGTAGTGACAAAAGGAACACATAATTCTTTATTTGGGGGAAATAAACAAAATTTTAGTACAGTTGTGGATTTGTTTTGTATTTTAGTATGCTTTAGTATGCACATTAAAATTCAGTAATGTGATGTGGTCATGTGGTCGCTACCAAAGCATTACTTTCATTACCGAAAATGTGCTGTCACGCCCAAAACATAGGATGTTTTGTCAAAAATGAAATAAACTGAATTATCACATTAGATGTTATGAAAGTGTTTGGTTTAATGTATATTTAAACTAATATATCCTTAACTTTGAAATCAGTATGATCGACTTTTTGCCTGTTACAAAGAAAAAGTGGATTCAAAATACAAATCTCATAAATTACACTTCAAATGTTGTTAAAATTGCAATTGTTACTGATTCACCTCTGAAAACATTTTAATAAAATAGACCAAAATATATTTACAAGAATAAAAATGTTGACAAAATCTTAATAGGTGTTTCGGCAGTGATACATTTGGAGAGAAGACAAATATTCCAAAACTTAAAAAAAAAAAAAATAAATAAATAAAAAAAAAAAAAATTACAATGAGAATTAACTGCACAATTACTAGAAATGTGTACCTTGGATATGATACAATTTGCCTACATTCGAAATTTGTGGAAAAAGACATTTGTTTAAAGACGTTTCCTACTCTGACTTTGAACCAATTCTGTAGAACGGCAGAAGTTCTATTAATCAAAAAAAAACATGAAAATTTATTAGGGTTTCCACAAAAATATTAAGCAGGAGCATATTAAAATAAAAAGTGTTTAAAATTTTACATTATATGATGAGTTTATTTGCAAAAACAAACAAAAAAAAAAGTTTTTTTTTTTGTTTTGTTTTTTACTTTATATAAAAATAACCCAGCTGCAGTTTGATTGAGATTAATTGGAATGCACAATGGAAAAAAAAACTTTTGATTTTTGATAATTGTTGAAAACGGAGTTCTCTCTTTTTCCAAATAAACTCTTCATGTACACGTTTAGCATTAATGTAACAATTTCACATTATTACTGCTTTTACTGTATTTTTAAGCAAATAAATGCCACCTTGGTGAGCATGAGAGACTTCTGAAATCTTACAACTGTAGTGTATTTAATTTGTGAATTTCTGTGTTATTAGAAATTGTCACACTACACGTAATCAAAAGCTAAATATAAATCGCAGCCAAACTGGGCTGAAAAAAACATTGGTTAAACAACTGGTGCAAGTTTAGGGCAGAACAATGGAAGAATAAAATGGGTTTTTGATGAGATTATTTTTTGCGGTTCTTTCTGGCAATTCTGTTAGCACTGGAAAAATTAAACACTTCCCGTCTGTCATCATACCTGAGTAAGTACTGATATTGCAGCTGCTGTAGCTGATACATATTTAGAGCATTAATCTCCTGTTGTCTCTTCATCCTCTCTTGATCTGCATCTCCCTATATAAAAAAAAACAAAAACAAAAAAAAACTTGCTGAAAAACTAGTGAAAAAGTCTTGGGTCTAGCATTTCACAGAGACACACAAGAGTCTTATTACCAGTATGGGAGGTAGTGTAGGGCCGGGTGTAAAGGGCACTCGCCCCCACAACTTAATCATCTCTCCCAGGGGCTGGAACATCTCGTCACAGCCTCGCTTCACCTGCAAGGTCATGGTGAAATAGCCTGCCTGGAACCACTCAGACATCTCCTGGTTATTAAATGGTCCTGTGATGAGACAGACAGGCTGGGGTCACTGAATGCGGGTATTCAGAGCAGCACAGTAACATTTTAAATTCTTTGAGGGTTAGAGAGGCTTCGTCGCAGGCGAGGAGCAAAAGCCATATGCTTTTTGAAATCAATCAGTATCTATTAAATCATTAAATCAAAGTCCCTTAAAAATTATTAAAAGCAGTCACTCATCTTAGTTCATTGCGAGCTCACAAAGTTCCATTATAATCAACAAAGCTCACTATACTGCACAATCAATCTCTTATTTACACTCTCTTTCTACACTTTGTTTATGAAACCATTCGTTTTCAAAGAAACCTTTGAAGCTCCCCTCAGTGCAAACACAAATATGCTGATCGGCTCAGTTGCACTGGTGCAGCTTTGTCATCACAGGATTACATTAATATAATACATTAATTACATTAATATATATATATATTAATACTAATTAACAGTATATTAAAAAGAAAAGTTATTTTAAGAATTGTAATAATATTTTACAATATTACTGTTTAACTGTATTTTCGGATCAACTTAAGGCAGTAGAGAGCATGAATGACTTCTTTTCAAAACACTGAGGAAAAAAAAAAAAAAACCTTTAATGGTAGTGTACTTAATCTAAGCATGTTTACTGCTTTCATAACGCAGTGCTAAAATTAGTTTGGATCCTGATTTCCCCACCTTGGATCTCTCCCTGTGGATCTTTGTAAAACCACTTGAATGCAGCCTCATGGGTAATGGGAAGAGCTGTGGGTTTGTGACCAATCTTAGTTGCCAAACGCTCATCGTCCACACCACCGTCCTGAAGGTATGCCACCATTTTCTCAGCTTCCTGTTTCAATTTGGAAAAACAGGATGTGAAGTTTATTTAAACATTCAGTCTTCATAGACTGAAAGTTCTGCTGTGTATTTATAATTTTTTAACTTGAAATTTAGGCATCAGCTTAATATTCAGATGCAAGTACTGCAATACAGTAAACAGCCATTCACACCTGCTCAAAGTGCTTGAGTCCCTCATCCTCATCCATGTCAGAGGGCAGGGCAGAGGGCCGGCTGATAGGGCCCACAATGCCTGTGGAGTGGGGCAGAACAGGAGCAACAGCCACTGGCATCTCCAAAGGCTTGACTGGCTGGGGTTGAGGGGGCACCGACTGAACGGGGAGCACTGAAGGTGTCGGGACAGGAAGATCTAGAAAGAGAAGCAGGTTTAACTACGTATTCCTCAAATGAAAGCTACAGATCTTTATTTCTAAAAGAATTCTTATAAGGAAGCTGTTGCATAAGTAAATATTAATTAATGTGATTATTACCTGGGAGTGTGTTTGTGACATGTGGTATAGAAATGGCCTCCACAATGCTGTTTGGTAGGGTTGTGTGTAGTGGTGCTTTGCTGAGTTCTGGTACTGTCGTTCTCTCCAACAGTCTCTCACTTTCTACAGGCTGTTCTGGGTGCACAGATGGAAGGGGAGCCGGGGTCGCAGCCTTGGGAGGCGTTACCACTGCTGGAAATGGTACAGCAACTGGCGATGGCTCTTCTGATTTACTGCCTTCTGTAAACCAAAAAAAACCCCCAGAACAAAAAACAACACATTTGATTAAAAATGCTGACAATTACTGTCAATTATTAAAGGGTTGATGAAATGTTAAATGACACTATATAATACTGAAGACTTCAAAATGGGGAATTAATTATAGTACTGCTCAAAAATGTAAGGTCTGCAAGAAAGAAAGAAAGAAAGAATGAAAGAAAGAAAGAAAAAAAAAAAATAGAATTAACTACTTTTATTCAGCAAGAGCTGAATAAATTAAAAGTGAACATAAAGACTTAAATATACTGTAACTTTTTTTAAAATTCTATTCAAAGTTTCAAAGTATTCAATTCACTTACAAACCCTGAAAAAAACCCAGTTTTTGACCAAATACATGCAGACTCGGTAGGATTAGATACTTCTTTGAAAAACATTTCTGGAATCCCCCAACGAGATTGCCTTCTCACCTTCATTGCGGTCACTCTCACGTCTGCTTTCTGCGTCAGTATCTTTGGTTTGTTCTGATTCACTGTCATCCTTTTCTGTGCATTCTTCATTCTCATCCAGTGGCCGGAAGTCCAGCTCCGCCTCTTCCAGGATCGGCTCCTTAGGAGCTTTCTAATTAAGCAATTAGAAAAATTCGCTCATGAAAAGCACTTCAATTTAGACAGATATGCTTATTTACTCAATAATATAGAATAAAAGATCAAAGGTCAAGAACTCACTTCCAACGCCCTCACCTTAAGTGAGAGGAAGGCCCCAGAGGAGTCAAATGTCCCCGTCTCCTCCTCTGCATCTTCCAGACACCATTCTGGCAAACTGTCTCTCTCCTCTTCTACGCTCCCGCTGCCTGATCGAGGTCTACGGTAACCGCCATCTTCACCTCTCGGGTCGAAAGGGAAGCGCCGACGTTGATCCGGGTGTTCCCGCCACCCTGCCGATCGTGGGCCATCTGCAAATGAGGAATCTGTTTGTATCACAACATTCTCAAATCAGGTATACAAACAGAGGAACTACATGGGTGTGCAATGCACCTGGACTTGGAGGACACCATCGTTCATCCCGACGAGAACCTGCAAGCCTCCAGCCCCCATCATCATCTTCTCCTCCATTCTGCTCATCTCGAGACGTGCGCCAGTTGTCACTCTCTGAGCGAATGAACTCGTGCTTTCGAGCGTTCCCTGCACCAGCATCCTCATAGTTTGCCCGTACTTTTAAGAAGAAAAAAGTCCATTAAAAATAAATCAAGCAGTACATGTTGAGTGTTTGAAGCATTCATGATCGACTCAAAGCTTAGGAAGAATGCCATGCATCTACAGTATTCAACATTTGAAGTGGATCAAAACCTTTCAAAGTTTTATTAAAACCAAAACAATACCCATTCTTGTCTTAGGACAATTTTGATTAACTTTTTTGATCCACTTCAAATGTTGACTACTGTATTACACTGTTTTAGACATTTAGTCTCTTATGCTCACTAAGGCTGCATTAATTTGATCAGACATACATTAAAACAGTAATATTCTGAAATTTCACTGAAGTTATTCTTTTTTAAAATGTAATTTATTCCTGTGATGCTAAGTCTTCAGCAGCAATTATTCCTTCTGTCCAGTGTCACATAATCCTTCTAAATCATTCTAATATGCTGATTTGTTGCTCAACAATTTGCATCATCAATGTCGAAAACAGTTGAGTTTAGTATATTCATGTAAGCAGTGATACACCTTTTTATGATTAGAACATCATTTATTAAAGTGGAAATATTTTGACCAATTTAATGCATATTTGCTAAATAAAAGTATTACTTTAACTTCCTAACTTTTAAACAGCAATGTACATTTTATAGGTCTGTGAACAAAGAGAAGCACTTACTGTGATTGAGAGGAAAATGGGCTGGTGCTCCATCTGTAGACAAAGAAATTCAGTTGGTTCAATGCCGACATAAAATGTGGTGCATTACATCACGCCATACTTTGATGAGGAGAGTGGAATCAGCTGTCAGTTTTAAACCCACAAACCATCAGTGCAAAGAAATCATGCATGTAGAAAGTGCTCATCATCTTTTTTCATGCAATGTCTCAATAACAGGCAGCTTTATATGACTCTTTCTAAATTCAAGGTGACATCAAAAATTGTAACACATCTGATCCCACGAATATATTAAAAATCTTGCATACTAACCTGGATCTTTTCGACCTGGCTTTTCAAACCTTCTGTCTCCCCTGGGCAGGACAGAGAAAAATGTGTTATCTATCAGGTTAACCTCAAACAAATATACAAAACACAGACAACCAATACAGTTCATTTGTCCCTTATTACTGTTTATTTTAGATCGGTATAGGGAGAGGGGGAAAACCAATTCATGAGGCTATTATAAGAATAAATAAATAATAAGAATAAATAAAAGTTGTTTCATGCATTCAAATAATTAGATATGCTAAAACAATAACAATAAAACATAAGATGGAAAAAAAATAAAACATTTCATTAAGCTCTAAAAATTTTTGTAATTTTTTGTTAGGCTTTTAATAAACTGATGGAAAATTGCATGGGTTTCATGATTTTATTTAATTAGACATGCTTTTTGATTAATAAAATTTAATTGAGCCATTAAAATGGAGTCCAGAAAAATTAAAATGGAAAAAAAACATAATCCAGAAAAATTAAAGCAGAAAAAACTGAACTATTTAAGGCCCCAATAAAGTTCAAATAAAATCCAAAAACAAATTAGTGTGAGGTCATCTCAAAAGTTAGTTTGGAGTTCATTTTGAGAAGTTGATGAAGTCTGTCAAAATAAACTTTGCTTCGATTAGCAAACACCTTCAAACTACCATTAGTCTGAGGCGATTATGTGATAGGGACATGGGAAACTTCTCCAATTCATCTTTATTCTGTTTAGTCACTGAGATCTTACACAAGTTAAACATGAACACTGGAGAGCTGCTTTATAGCAGAAACTGGAGTAATTCTAACTGATAGTGGCAACAACACTGTTCTTCACGTTTTATGCAGTAAAGCTGCTTTAAAGCAAATTATTGCAATATAAATAAATGTGACAAACATCTCTATGATGGGATGCTTTCTTTACTGCTGCCTTTATTTTGTTACTGAGAGGACATTGAAACATTCCCTGACAGTATACGACTGCAAAGATATTTGAACTTTTAGTATAGTACTAAAAAATAACTTGGCCATGAGTATAGCACAACCTTTGGTCTGCATGCAACCTACCAACATACCACATGCTGTAGATTTGCAATTGCCTACAGACAGTTTGTGCTGCAGGAGCAGTTAATTTTGAATACCTCTCCTCCCAACTCTGGGAGCGATGCATCTCTCTCCCTCCACGGCCAAAACCTCCTTCCACATCATCAAAACTTCTTTGGTAAAACCCTCCATCTCCTCTGCCCCTCCCTGTCAAGCAAACAAGAAAAGGGGCTCATGAGCACATGCACTAGTCTAACCTTTGCTCACCTTAATTTTGCATGAGACATTGGGTATGACAACTACATAGCGAGAAAAAAAGTTACACAAGGTGAGAGAAGTCTGCACTCTGCTCTGGTTCAACAGAAAGTGCAGTATTTCCGCTGTTAGAATTATATTAAGTTACTGCACTTCTTCAAGCAGGAAAAAAGGAAAGTCTGTGGTTGCAGCACAGCTTACCTCGCCCCCGTGAAGAACTTCGTCCTCTAGGTGCCCCTGCCACCGTCCCTCCACCCCTTCCTGTCAGACGGAGTACTGCTGCACTGTTTACAGACATGGAGAAATTTCTCTGTGGAAACAGACACATGCACAGCAACGTAAGGGTCAATACATACATAGCTGCAAGCTCAGCAACGGGTTGCGTGAGAGCAAGATGGCAAGTGGGCGAACATTCCTTATCCGTTTCGACCACAGCATGTGCCAAAATGAGAAAATGACATATGCAAAAAAGAACCAAATGCCACTACTTGAATATGTAGGCAGGGCTTTTCATTGAAGTTTAACCAAACTTCAGTTTCACAGAGAAGATAGAGAAGCTGGAGAAAGCACCTTTCTAATTCATGTGCAAGTCTTTTGAGTAAACAGGTCAAATCCTCACCTGTTCCTCCTCTGTAAATGGGACTAATGCCAATGGTGGCAGGGGCTCCTCTTGTAAAATAGGTAGAAATTCCTTATCATGAAGATCTACCGGAATCTAAATGGGGAAAAAAAGTTTGGAAACTTTTACACCTGAATATGCAAACTGCACAATATGCTTTAAGAAAAATGAGACCGAGTCAGCAAAAGCTGACCGGCGTCCTTACCATGTTATCCTTTACATAAAGTGCTAGCATCTCTTCTCTCCCGTAGCGATAGTCTGCGAGTTTATACTTTGGCAATGCGGGTGAGAGTGGAGGGGAGGCCACACTGCTGCTACCCACTCCACCAGACAGGGCACGGAGCCTGGGACACAGCCGAGAGAAAACACGCTACATCATTATATCATTTGACATGTCAGTAACCACAAAAACTTTATGCATACCTTTACATCAAGAACAATTTATTTAAGATTTATTTTCTGTACTTAATTGCAATTAAATACACCTAACCTTAAAATTTATAATTATAAAAAAATTTGTTTCACAATTTTCCAAATTAATGTAGAAACAACAAAGACACCTTTTTTCTGCCTGTGTGATTACATTTTGTGAGCAGTCAACTTATAAGCGCTGCTATTTCTGTTGCACATGAGAAACATCAAATGGCGAAACGAAACAAAAGCGTAACAAATCCGCACTACTTGTTTGAGCTGTGCAGCGAGGACCGTTTATCAGCTTGGACCACAATGCTAACAAAACTGTTCGAGCTCAGAATAGCTTTACTCAGGAACCAAAGTTGATTTGACTACACTGTTAACGCACAGTGCTGCGAGATCCAATGAGAAGCACTTAAATTTGGCACAGAATGAATAAGACTGCTGCGAGATCCAATGAGAATCATTCAAATTTTGCCCAGAATTCGGTGTTATAGCAGCACTGACATACGTTAACGTACGGCAGAATACCAGAAGCAGTAATGCTAAATGTTGTGTCAGAAATAGTCAAATGTTATTACATTATTCATTTCACGATTTGTACAACCTTTTGAGAGAAATTCACTTTTTAATGACTTTAAAGCATTTCACACAACTATTTTCAGCACTTTAAAGCTTTTAAATGATTTAATTGAATGTTATTTTTAATGGGATGACCAAAGTATACTTTGTGGAAAACAAACGTCTATGTAAAATTAAAAAAAAAAACATAAAATCACCATTATAACCATTAGATGGCAGCAGAGGAGCACTTATTGGCTTATTAGACATTATTTTTTAATTTGCGCTTTATATTTTGAAATTATAAAATCACTACTACTCCATCACTACTTAAACGTAGAAATGTCACAAAGTATAATACTACAGAAGAATAATGGTACATTTAGTAAGAGGAGAATATATACATTTTCTATACAAAATGTAGATTTTACACATTACTGTTGTACATTTTTTTATGCTTTCCAACTCAAGTGCTTTCCTATCAAATCTGTATAAACATAAACTAAACAAGAAATGAGTATGTAATATTGTTAGTAACTTATTAAGGCAAAACAATAGTAATTTTATGATTAAATTATCTTTACTTTAAATACTCCCACATAACACCCCCAGCGCTACCAAATCTGCTCGTGGCACCACCATCATATGTTAGTCTGAAGCCCTGTATTTAATGCCCTTTTAAGAAAATGTAGCCAGTTAACATTACAGTAAAATTGGTGCGATCATTCTAGCATGTACCTGGCCTAAAGCGTTAACTTATTAAATTAAAAATTATTTAATTATATAAACTGACCAGGAGGGTTTAAAAAAAAAAAGAAATATGAACTTGTACTTTTGTTAAAGCATCTACACAAACTTAAATCAATGAAGATGTGTTGATACGTTCTGTGATCAGATCAACAAAATGTGACAAAAACCTACTAGATTCACATAACATCTTGATACGAAGAGTTCAGATGCAAACCAGCTAAAAGCCATCTCAGTCAAAAATGAAATAATAATACTGAGTGAATGCTCCTGACACATAGTATACGTCCATCAAATACTTTTACTTCAAACTCGCTAAAATCCAGCCTCAGCCCAATCAGAATTACCAGTACTTACATAGAAACCTATACAAAGTAGTCAGAAAGAAATGCTCATTTTAAAGAATGGATTTAGAGGCTTTTGCATCTGAACTCTTCACACGTTAACAATTCTGGTATCGTTATTTTCAATCTCAATTTTTTTTTCCAGACATTAAGATCTAATCCTCCAGCTTTAGTGTGAAACCTCCAAATGAGTAACTTATCAAATTAAAAAAAATCAGTGGCAAATCCACCCATACATGTTGTTCTGAGTTAAACGGATTTCCCGTTCAATTGACAGCATGTCACAGATGACGTCCACAGAGCTTAAGTTTCAGTTTGCATAACCACTAAACTTCCAATAACAGATAAGACAGGCTCTCGGAAGCAATCCTAACTATGTTTGTGTACATATTAAGACTGGACATTTATGACACGTCATTAAAAAACTATTTACATGGCTACATCAGACCCTGATGCTTCCAACACTCACCATTCTGGTCCGAAGTTAAGTGTCTGGGTTTCTGCCATTTTCCTTGAAAGTCTGGAGGAGAAAAAAGGGTCTCAATTAATAGCTCAGCACAAAAACATAAACTGACTTAAGTAAAAAGAACCGAACATTCAAAGAATAAGTAAAGAGCGAAAATGGCATTTATGGTTTACATGTGTGCAAAGATGCATATCAACAATATCGAAAGGACTGTGCATGTTTAAAAAGTATAAGTGTCAATTACAATGACAAATTGACTTATTAAATGCATGCGATTTACCTATTTGCAACTAGCAAATAAAATTATCTTTGTGTGTCAAATGGGAGAGGATCTCATGGTGTGAAAACTACACCCACACACATTAAAAAAAACAAATTTAAAAAAAAAATACACAAGACATCCATGCTGAACTCTGCACTGGATCATCTCAAGTTGTCTGAAAATAACCTGTAAATATGTTTCGACTTTTGGGGACATCCCCTTTGATTTGCGACTGCAAATTCAGACACCCAATGCAAATGCTTGCTAACGCTTATGAAAACACACAGACGGATCAATTCCCATGGAGTGATACCACTTGCTCAAACATAAATTAAGCTATCAGAGCAACCATATATTCTCAAATTAACACCTTCGCAAAACATGTGCATGATTTATTCAGTTTTAAAGTCCCAGATAAGTATAATTATATATATGCACAAAGTGCAACAAGTAAACCAACAAGTTTTAATACGTCTTTACAGCAGTGACTTTGGCTGTAATGCGTTTTTTCCAGCATATTCTAGAGGTGACCCCCATCCGTTCGGCACCTTAGTGTTCCCCTGTTACTGTGGCAAGAGCTATTTTAGGAACTCTCCCAATTAGGAAGGGCATTCTCAGACATCTGTGCAACCCACGGCTTCCCTTGCCCACTATGTAATGCAACTAATTTTTTCGAACTTATCACATGTACATAACGCATACCGCAGAGGCATCTTGTCAGACCTGTCAAACAAGATCCATTTAATCTCGAGGGAAAGGAAGAGATCTTTACATTTTATTTGTGGCTTGTTATTATTATTATTCATTCTCTACACAGCCACATTACATAGATGACATAATGTCTATGCAAAACAAACAGGAGTGACTTGCTGCTGCTGGGATTTAAACCACGTGTGCAGCCAAATGAAGCAATCCGATCCAGATTAAACATGCTCCCATCAGCAAAAACTAACCAAACATATTTTACATACACATAAAAAGTACTCTGGTTAGTTTATCTGACAGAAACCCAACAAATCATGCAATTATGAGTTTACAAACAAGCATGCATAGTTTAAGTGTTTAACACCAGTCAGGGAAGGAAAAAAGGCAGTAGTTGAACGCAAAACACAAGTTAATAAAACTAGTTTAGGTTGAAAACAGATGGTCAACAGATTGCAGGGTTTATGCACAATTAAAATGCTTTAGCATTGTACAGCCTGCTTTGAAATTTCACAGATTTAATAAGCATAAAATGATCGATTTTCACCGCTGTGATACGTTTGGAACAAGGCATTTTAGTCTTTTAGAAGCCAACAGAAGGTCGTAAAAGACACTTGTAGATAAAATGTCAATATCAGACGTGGCTTGACCAGTCAAGAAGTTTAATTTAAGTAATTATGTGTAATAGATCTGTCTCAAGACTTAACATGTTTATGTTTCCGCAGACCTCAAAAGGAAAGACCGTTAAATGACAGTTTAAGGTCTCAATGATCACCTCCCTGTCGGTCCATGCCTTCATACACCCTGTAAGCACTGCAGTCCACAAGCTAGATCAAGAAAACGCCAATAAATCCGTTTAGATGTAATGCGAATTACTGAATTGACAGGTGTCTATGTCATGTAACCGTTTAAAGAGGCGCTTTAATAAGGTGAAATATCCTAGACTGGCTATCGCTGGACATTTAATTTTTTTTGATTCCAACTCCTACCAACTTTAAATCAACCCACGCACCGCCGCGAAATGTACAAACTGTCAAATACTGTCGGAATTAATGCCGACAGGAGCGAAGAATCACATCGAAGTAATGGTGTGAGTGAGTTGACACGAGTTTTAATCCACGCGGCCTGTTCTCACTATCCCCAGCCACACCGCGTTCCATTACAGCTTCCTAGGGAGCGCTGATAGCATCAGCAGCGGTAGGCCGGTCTAATCGAGCCCGGTGCTTCCAGGCCTAACAACCATGCGGGCTAGAATAGCGTCGGTCCGCTAAGTTGGGGCGGGTCTATGTTACTGAGAGTTCGCGTAGGAATAGTTAAGTTTTATTTTACAGCAAAACCATGTACGCCGGGCCCGCTGTCTTACCTCTGCTTTTACTGACAGCGCTGAGTTTGTGTGCGAGTGGCGTCTCTCGTTTCGTATCCACAAGATGGCTGAAGCTGGGTCACATGACAACACGTATGCTGAAAATTACCCGGATGAGAGCGAGCGTGCTGACAACAGCAGTTCTCAAGCGCACACACAAATGCATACAACATTCACACACTGCAGATGGTACTTTTACTTTATACGTAGAACAATTAAAATCAACTACACAAACATTACATTGCTGTTTTTTATATATATATATTTTCTTTTAAATTACCATTTTTAAAATAAATGAACATTAGTCTTCACAATAATATTTACATCATTTATGTCAGTTATTTCAATAAATAGAAAAAATAGGTTAATGATAAAGCTAAATATTATGACAGTTTTAATAATCTATGGTGTGTGTTTTTGTGTATGTCATGTAATTTGTTATTTGTTCGTTTTTTTTATTATATATTCATGTTAATTGCCTACCTGTTTAGATATGTTCCTATGTTTAGTTCTGTTGTTTATAAAAAGCCTACTAACATAAAAGAATAAAACCTAAATCCTAACCCTAATGCTAAATGAGTAAATAAATGTATTTTTGAAGTTAACTGAGGTAAAGTAAACTAAATGTGGTTATCTGTCACATTACTAATTACTACATTTGAGGAAATTAGAGGTTTTTGTGGAATTTAAACAAACTTCTGCAGGCTTTTTTTTTTCAGTTTGTTCCCCAAAAGTAGGCCTGTTGCTAGGTTATCAGATACACATATATACAGTACAATAAAGCTACTGATTTTAAGTGAAATTCTCTAATTCTCTTGTTTACACTATTTATTTTTCTGCACTGTTGAGTTGTGAGTTTTACTCTAAATCAATAATAAATACCCTGCTGAAATACAATTTACAAAAGAAGTCATTTTTTGATAGATGTAATTATTAATTATCTAATAAAATAACAAAACAATTACATTTGTTTTTTTATATTACAAATTTTTTGTTGATAATATTCTGTGCATTTAACATGATTTATATTTGTCTGCATTCTATTAAATCTATTAAATCATGACTGATTATTTAATCAGTAAACATCATATTTTTTTCCTTTTCTTTCAGAGCATTGACGAATGGAGATATTACCATCACATCGCTATCACCTACATCCGATTGCAAGCACATGAGCAGACAAACGCTGTGTCATGCAACAATGTAATTATGAGAAATGACTGAGATATTGCACTTTAAAATATCTATACCGTGTGTGGGTTACGTGCTGCCCCTGAAACAGTCAAAACAAAAAGGAAATAATCTCTGTTTCCTCTGAATTGTAACGTGATCCTCTTTGGCTCATATTCAAGTGTACATATGACATACAATGTTGCCAGATAATTGCCTGGAAATTAATTTATACTTTTCAGCATTAAAAAATGTAACCATTTTATTTATTTATTTATTATTATTATTTTTTATTTTTGGTCTTTTAGTGAACTTATTTTAATTCATTATTTTAACATTATTTATTATTAATTAATTATTATTAACATTTTCTAACAGTGAACATAAATAAATTTAACAAAAGAAAAAAAAGAAATGATAATCAGGAAGTTGTGATCCATTTGATATTTACAAATAACTAAATTTGTATTTTGTTTTTATTCTAATTAAGTTTTTAGGTCCCTGAGAAAATTAGCCTATTTAAAAATTTTTAAAAAAATTGAAAAATGAAATAAATTAAAATGAAAAAATACCTAAATATTCTAAAAATGAGATAAACATACTTGAGAAGCAACACTTTATAAAAGATTTAATTATATTAATCTTGTCTTCATATTTAATGCTGTTTTAATTCATATGTACATATATCTTGTTTTAAAACTTTTTTGATTTTTAATTGGTAAATTAAAAATGAACATCTTTGTACAACTTTGGTCTGTACTGGCCACCAATTTTGTATTTATTTCACCATTTTATTCACGTCTTCATTTTAAAAATGCTCCCGTTAGTGTGATGTGCATTTCAAAAGCACAAATAACCTTGCAGTTACAATAGCCGCATACATTACACTTGTAAATTAACTAGTAAAATGCTGTTTAAAATAGATTAGGATGAAGTATAGTATGTCACACCACAGGGTGTGTTAACTTCCCAAAACTTATTTGTCAAATATATTCATGTTTGAGCTGTGATTATACTGACTAAGAGAAAAAGAAGTAGCCTACTTACAGGCTAACAGGAAGATATCAGAAAAGTACCAAAGGCATGTTTCTGTTAGCAAGGATGTGGTCACAGGCAAAACCTCTGAAAAGAGAAGTGCTACTAACTACAGTTTTCTTGATAGCATTTAAGGGAAAGTATCTTCTATGACACAGCTGTCAACCTGGTAAGCACAGACACTCTATGTTGCATTTAACACAATTATTTGTGTGTGTGTGTTTCATGTCATAACAACCTCTTTTATTGAAGTCATTTTAGGCATAGTTTCAGTAAATTTGTTTTCTCTTCCAGCATGTTTTCGCGGCAGAAAATTGCTTGCAGGTTCATTGACATGTTGTGTGGAAAAATATCATAGCTGTATGATACATAATTAGCAATATAACTAGTATGTAAATACCATAGTTATGCTTTGTAGTGTACAGGTGGGACCAAACCAGTCATCATTTCATTCATGAGACTAATTGTGATTTTTGAACAACAGACAAAGTTTCGTGAGAGCTGCAGCCCACATGTCTAAAACGGGAAAGACTGTGGTTTATTGACATGTGTCTCGGACTAAGATGTAGAAGTAGATGAAATGTCGAAGAGGTTCAACATTTAGCGTAACACGGAGGCTTAAATATCGGCTGTATTTCATAGATAATGCAGGAAGAAAAAAAAAGACATCCGCCAGTTTGTCCTGCTTAAGTCACATCCAACGGATTTTGCTCTTGTGGTTTATTGGTTTAAGAACATATTGCTAATCTTTGGCAGCAGAGGTACGACCTTTACAGCTATGCACATTTGTACGGGTGGTGTGAAACAAATGCAGGTTGTTTTGTGTGTGCGTGTGTGCACGTATGTGTTTGTGTGAATGTGTGAATGTGTCCAAAATTGGGGGTATTTGGTAATTTCATTGTTACACAGTCACCATTTCCTCTCCATTTTTTTAAACAGTCATATTTTGTTTCTTAACAAAGATTTACTTCATGAGTGTACTATACTACGGAAAACTACCGTTGGTTTCACTTGAGGAGCAATGATTCTTGAAAGTCATCGGCAAAGGTAAGAAAATCTTCTAATGAACTGTAAAGAGATGCAAAAATTATATGCAGAGCAACTGAATGAACTACAAAACTGTAATTTTATCATGTTTTTATTTTAAATTACTATATTTAAAAAAAATTAATTAACACATTTTTATTACATATATTTTAATATTTGTATTATATTATAACATAATAATTACAGTGCAAAATTGCACAAATTATGAATTTTAGACTGTAACGATAAAGCTCAGATAATTTTAATAATCTGTGGTGCTTGATGCAATTGATTGCAGTGAGTTATATTTATTAATTTTACTAATATTTGACTTCTATATGCGACAAGAGTTTAGAGTTTTTATTTACTAAAATTTGCATCTCTGCCTTATTTGTTTAGCAGATCTAGAAGGTCTGGAAGAATTTTACAAACAAAATGAAAGGTTTATCATATCATAGTGGAAACTTTCAAAATGAAAACAAGAATACGTTTGATGTGTCTGAAGTGAAAGATCATTATAATGAAAAATGAGCTTCAAGTCATCCGGTGCTTTCTACATGCAACTTCCTTTTGCCTTTTTGCCAAAAACAATTCCCTTACAATTGATTTATTTGTGTATTTTCTGTTTTTAATTTCAGAAAGAAAACATGCAATTCTTTGTGTGAAAAGGCAGTTTTATTGCATGTAGAAAACAGACTTAGCATTTTGCATTTCACAAAAGATTTTAAAGTTGCTCGGTTTTTTGAAATCTAAAATAAATACATAAACCGTTGCATCATCAAGTGAAAAAAGAAAGCACAACATTGATGAGTGTGCATGTGATAAACATTTCAATTGTGAAAGTTAGAAATTTCATGAAGACATATGTAATGTATTTCGCACTTCTCTCCTGCCAGTTTCAATATGACAAATTGCACAACTGAAGATGTGGACACCTTGACGCAGAAGCTAGACTTGGTGATTTATGTGCCAGTCTTGGTGTTTGGCTTGACGTTAAACATTGCAGCATTGGTGGTTTTTTGCCGCTTGCTCAGAAAATGGACTGAGTCCTCTATCTACATGACCAACCTGGCTCTGATGGACCTGCTGTTGCTGCTGCAGCTACCTTTCAAAATGCATGCAGCACACCACAAGTGGGCAGAAGACAAAAAGCTCTTTTGCTCCTTCTTGGAAAGTCTTTACTTTGTTGCAATGTATGGTAGCATCTACACAATTGCGTGCATAGCCATAGACCGGTACATTGCTATAAACCACCCATTTCGAGCCAAGCAGGTGCGTTCGAAAAAAAACGCCTTAATTGTGTGCATTTGCATCTGGGTGTTCGTTATGGCATCGACTTCACCTATCTACACCTTTCGGGAAGAGAAAAGAGAGAATTTCACTTGTTTCCACGGCTTCTCTAAGAAGGGTTGGAGCACTGCAATAATTGTGTGCCTGGAGCTTTTTGGTTTCCTGTTGCCTGCTTCGGTACTGGTGGCTTGTTCCGTTCAGAGCGTCCGTACTCTCAAAGCCTCAAATAACAGCAACCACAAGAGGCAAGCTGGTGTGAGAATCATCTACAGCAGCCTAGTGGCCTTCCTAGTGCCCTTCACCCCCTGTCACCTGGCCATATTCTTGCAATATCTTGTCCGCAATGGCTATATTTCAGACTGCAAACAGCAAAAAAACATCGCCCTCTTTATACAGGTGTCCATAAACATTGCAAACGTGACCTGCTGCTTGGACGCGCTATGTTACTATTTCATTGCGAAGGAAGTCCGATCCACCAAGGACACGCTTAGAATGTCCATCAACAGAGCGAGAACCACCAGCAGCTCAGATGTCTGAGAAGTGGAATTCAGGCTTTCAGAATGTGTGTTGACGGCTTTCTAGTGAAAGCAAACTAAGGTGTGGTCACACTAGTGAAATCTGGCGGTCAGAAAAAGAGTAGCGACATGTAAGGCATTGCTCATGTTCAAACCAAACAACTTTCTGTTGGTCAACTCAGCAAAATGACATGCCAGCTTGAACCAGTTGTGTCGGAACTGATAGCTTTGTGGGCAGAGCGCTGACATATAGTGTCGTTGTGCTACGGGCATCCCAAGTTCGAATCTTAGGTTGAGGATCTTTCCCGATCCCATTCCCCTCTCTCTCTCACTTTGCTTCCTGTCTCCTTTATGCTGCCCTATTAAAAATAAAGGCAAAAATACATCTAAAAAAACGTGAACGTGATGGGGAAATCTTTCACTCTTACACAAAGTTCCAGATCGTGTGGATTCCTAGGGAAATTGCCCATTAAAGTAAACCAAACAACAATAAATGTGACTGCACCTTAAAAGACTTAAAAACATTTTGGACTGATTTCAAAGGTTCTTGAGGTTAATGCATGTTTTAATGGACATAAATGGACAAAGCATTACTTCTCCCATTGCTGTTTAAGGCATATTTCACTTTCATCATTTAGTCACCCTAATGTCATTTCAAAACTAGTTTGTTTCTCGTTTCTTTTTCAACATAAAAGAAGATATTTTGTGAAATGAGTATAGTTTTTATTTTAGCCATGCAAAGAACGTCTGTGAGCTCCAATGATGTTCGGTTCCCAGCAGTCTTTTGATTTCAGTGTTGGGGATAACACATTACAGGTAACACAAGTCACGTAATCAGATTACTTTTTCCAAGTAACTAGTAAAGTAATGCATTACTTTTAAATTTACAAGAATATACCTGAGTTAATTTTTCAAATAATTAACGCTCACTTTGTTTTGCCATTTACTGATTGACAGCCGTACTGTTCTCAAGTTGAGAGAAATCGGAAGTAGTGAAGAGATGTTGCATGCTGTGTAAACATGATTGTTACTGTATTTCTAGACTAAATGCGAACTTGCATTTACTCATCTCACTTGCAGAAATGGATTCAGTATTGCTCAAAATAGATAAAAACAGTGAAATGCAAACCTGCAATAAAATTGCTGAATAACACAAATATCCTTAATGCATTTAATCCAATTTTATTAACCACTGTCTTCACTGGCCTTTCAATTCAACCATGCTAATAAGCAAAATGACTTTGGATAAACGTAACATTTGTATTTGTAACACTTGCTACTGTACAGAGGTGAATTTACATTTCCTGCAGCCCGAGGCTTTTTTCACTCATGGTGTGAAAGGGCTTTTTACTTTAGCCAAAAATCCAACTTTTTATATTTACATTTACATTTAGTCATTGTTATATTTAAAACAAACAAGCAAGCTCAGCTCAGATTTAAAATGTAATGCAAAAGTAATGCAACGCATTACTTTCCATAAAAAGTAACTGTAATGTAATCAGTTACTTTTTAGAGAGAAATGCATATTTAACACATATCTAACACTGCTTGTTTTTGTAAAGAAGGAACGAAACTTATACAGGTTTGGAACTACATGAGGGTGAGTAAATGATAACAGGTTATCAATTTAATTTTACAAAGTGTGCCAAATATGAGAAGAAAACTGGTATAGAACAGAAACTTTACCCTGATCTTCAGAACTGCACAGTCCCAAAATTTGTCTGGATTGGAGTTTAAGATCAGGATCACCCAGTTCCATTTCATTTGTGAAACGTAAGTCTAACGTCCACAAGACTTTAGTCTCTAAATGAGATAACTATCGTTCCTTGAACCACATCCTTGACACCCTATCCTCTAAAGCCACGACAGCAGACACCTACACAAAAAGATAGCATATGAGAGCATCTCTGATTGGCTAAAAATGGGTGAGCTGCCCCTCTGACCCATTTTTGCTGTTTCTGAGTATAGGGCTATAAGAGAAACATGTAGTTTCTAGAACACTGGGACATGTTCTGTGTGGTCTTTGAAATACTTACTGCATTTAATAGAGTGCTGCAGGGAGGATCCATTTTTGTAGGCCAAAACCCGGAAATGAGATTTCACACTAGAGCACTTTCGGTTTGATCCTTCTGAAGTCAATAGTTATTTAGGAATAGGTTTTTGGTCAAAGGGGTAAAATAAGGTTGATGGTTAACACAAGCTCAAGATATTTTCATCCTTTATTCTGTGACATCACATCAGTAATACACTATGACGTTTTAAAGCATTAACTTGTCTTGAAAAAGGTGGTTAGCTAAGTGGGAACTGAGTTGGTAGGGGACATTAAATGCCATCACGTCAAACAAAAAAACTACCCACTGGTCAAAAGAAGTTTTTAAATGAAGAATAAAAAGGTTGTCGGAGGTTTTCGTGGAGGTGAAGTTGAAGCCATGTGACCGTGGTGTGGTTCATTTATAGCCTATGTTTAGCGTTTTACTTCCAGTGACTGCATTTATGCTTTGTAGAATTCATAGATGTTGTTCATTTGTGAAGAACAATAAACTTTTATTGGTCACAGAGCTTATTTTCTTCAATAACCCGGAAGTCAATGGAAAAACCGCGTTGAGGAAACCAAGGTGATGTAAACTTCCAAGCTGGCTTACAAAAATATGTAATCACTGCAGAGCTTTATTTAATGTTATTTTCATTAAAAATTAAATTGTCTGTCACATTTATGATTTTGCCCCAAAGATTCTGTATTTGTCTTTATCTCATGCAAGCACTGTCAACATGAAAAACCTGAGGTGCTCATGCTCACACGCGATGGTCGCTTGACAAACCATCTTGAAACCTTCACAATGACTCATAAATGTTTCTGATGCAACATTGGGTATGGCGTTACATACTAAACAATTACCTCTTTTGTTCTGTATTTTGCCTCATAAATCTGTATATTAAAATATTTGTGTAGACTCGTCTCACCTGTTTTTTGTACTGTATATCAATAAAAGTTTGTATATAATGAACAGGTTTACTTAGGCAATGGGTATAGCACCGATTTCTACAAGTTGTGGGTAAGAATGTGTGGGAACAGAGCCATGTGCCACTAGTTTCACCTAGTCAGATAGCAAGCGTCTTCTCATATCTGGAATTCAGCTGTCTGTTTACATGATATATGAAGTGTGCCATCCTCAGCATCCTCTTTAGTTAAACAGAAGCACATGATTAAGAGTTATGAACACAGGACAGTGTTTTTGGGATGCACAAACTCTATCAAGCATATCAGGATAAAACATGTTTAGAGTGAAAAGGAAAATAAAAACCCCAACTCTGTTTTAAAGCAACAGGAAAAGACTGGTGATTACGAATCACAAAAACACCTGCCTGTGGTGACATGCTGCGGTATATGATGTTATTTAGTGCTACCAGCTACCAAAATTACTTCTACCCCTGGTAAATTAATAGTGATTATGGTTAAGCCATATAAATCAAACTGAACTACTTTCTTTCTAATTAAGTGTGTATTTGCATCCTCTTCATCATGTTTCCTTTGTCTTTTTTGAACTGTTGCTCATTCTAAATCAACTACATCCTTGACCACATGGCTCTTGATGCACTTTAACCTACTTTTCTGCTTAGACTTGTTTTCCGTGTGGGGACTAAACTATAATGAGAAGCTTGAAAGGAACATGTTTGGACAGTTGTTGTAGGTTTATGTGAATCATCGTGTTACGCTGTATGCCAATTTTGTATCATCCTTTAATTATCATCATAATGCTTTGCCACATGTTTGTAGGCGATGCTAGTTCCTATGTGGTGTAAAATTAACCTTATCTTCCTTCTACAACCAGCAGATGGCGCCAAAATATCATCGTGTTCAAGAGCGAACAAAATGGAACACAATAATACAAGGGTAAATGTACATATGTATGTATGTATGTATGAATAAATAAAGAAAAAGAACATTTAGAAATGTAAATTAAAAAATATGTGCAAATGGATTACAGATCACAGCACCTGTTGGATGGGATATATTAGGCAGTAAGTAACCATTTTGTCCTTAAGGTTGATGTGTTAGAAGCAGGAAAAATGGGCAAACTTAAGGATTTTAGCAAGTTTGACAAGAACCAAATTGTGATGGCGGGATGACTAGGTCAGAGCATCTCCAAAACTGCAGCTCTTGTCTGCAGTGGTCAGTATCTATCCAAAGTGGTCCAAGGAACACTCTTAAAAATAAAGGTGCTTCATAATGCCATAAAAGAACCTTTATTGTTTAAATGGTTCTATAAAGAACCTTTAACATCTGAAGAATCTTTCTGTTCCACAAAAGGTTCTTTGTGGTGAAAGAAGGTTCTTCAGATTATAAAAAGGTAATAAAGAGATGGTTCTTTAAAGAACACTGTAAAAAAAAAATCCGTAAAAAAACGGAAAAAGTACTGGCAGCTCATTACCTGGACTTTGTACCATAAATTTACAGTCCGTTAATTTACAGTCTGCCACCGGTAAAAAAACAGGACTTTTTCTGTTTTAATGGTATATTTATATATTTATATATACATAAAGCAAATAAATCCAGCACAATATACAAATTGAACATTATTTTTACTTCATGTAAACATTCTTAAAAGTGCATTCAGTGGCTTTTGTTTGCCTTAAGTGGGTTAGGACTAAACAATATCAAATACTCAATTCATTTAACAATGTGTCAAACTTTGAAAAATGCCTGTATTGTAAAAGACAGTTTAGCTTTAAACAGTAAGGGACAGAATTTAAAAAAAAACAAAAAAACATGAGCATCTGTACAATACAGGTGTTGCACTAAAAAGTGGTAACAAAATTTAAACTTCAAACTGTAAAACAAAGACTCAAAACTTTTTTTTCTTATTAGAGAAAACAATATTGTTTAGAGGGATAGTTCACACAAAAATGTTAATTCAGTCAATTACTCAGCCTCATACCATTCCAAACCCATAAGACTTTCATTCATTTTTAGAACACAAATTAAGAGTATTTTTAGTTAAATCTGGGTACTTTCTGTCCCTCTATTGATTGTCTATGCAACTACCATTTTCAAGGTCCAGAAAGGTATAAAGTATGTGACTCCAGTGGAATGACAACAGAATTTTGAAGTTCATTATAACAGAAATATCATTGAAGTGATGCAATTCATTATATGGGATGTATTCTTTACCATTTAACTGAATGTTTAATGCAAGTGCCATTTTTTTCAATTTTAAAACTCAAATATTACATGGATTTTTGAAATTGTTCATGCAAGAGTCTTGGAGGAATGCATAGCCACTTGGTTGCCTTCATCTCAAACCACGTTCAGGATTTCTTCACAGGAAAATTCTAAAAGAAATGGATATGACAAAAAAAATGAAATGAATTAAACTGAACTACAGAGTAATATGCAGGTTGGAGTGGAAAAGCAGTCATACAGTATTTTAAGTTCATTAAATCAACTGCAATCCATAATACTTTCCAATTGTTTACACATTGCTTAACTTACATTTTCAATAGTCTCCATTTGCATCGGTCATATGAGCTTGTCAGATCAACTACGTCCTAAAATATACTTCATTATTTTCAACTAAATAAACAGCAACACGACCAAATGCTTCATACACTTTTTATAACATATGTGTTGCTTACTTCTGTATGAACTCCAGAGTAAGTGCCGTCTCCTCTGGGTATTTTGTAGCTCACAACCGCAACAGGAAAGATGATTTGTTCATTAACTTCTCAAACGACAGCAATCTTGAACTGCCCATCACCTTAAACAAAAAAGACATTACAAAATGACCATATACATAACGACAAGCATCTTTGAACACCTTTGAAGGCGTGTTCAGCAAACAAATTCACATTATTGTAAAAGTCAACAGAATAAATGACTCAAAGACTCAATTTCTTTTCAATAATGAACATTAATGTTAAATGAAATAGAATACAAACCCACCTGGTTGCCTTCATCTCAACACTCATTTAGGATTTCTTCACAGGAAAACTCTAAAAGAAATGGATAATGATAAAAATGAAATGAATTAAACTGAACTACAGAGTAACATGCAGGTTAGAGATAGAAAATCAATCATACAGTATTTTAACTTCATTAAATTAACTGTTAACCCTAATACTTGCCAATTAAAGTATTTGTTTATAAATTACTTAACTTACATTTCCAATAGTCTCCATTTACATCTGTCATACGAGCTTGTCAGATCATCTGTGTCTTACAATATACTTCATTATTTTCAATTAAATAAACAGATACACATTTCATAACACATGTTGCTTACTTCTGTATGAATTCCAATGTAAGTGCTGCCTCCTCTGGGTATTTGTAGCTCACAATCGCAACAGTGGTCATCAACTTCTTGAAGGACAGCAATCTTGAACTGCCCATCACCTTAAACACAAAAGACATTACAATATTACCATATACATAATGACAAGCAGTTTGAACACACCTTATACATACAAGGATGATAACATGCAAAAGTAATCAATCCAATCAATTTGGTAACGTTAGCACGTTGTCTGTGACGTGGCTTCCGACGCATCAGACAGCAAACAACTTAACACTGTTGTGAAAGTCATCAGAATAAATGACTCAGTAACTATTTTCTTTCTGATACTTAACACTAATGTTAAATAAAACTGTTAATAAAACAGAATACAAACCCATGATAAGAATGCAGGCGTGCTTGAGATTCAGAGTACAGCAGCAATCACGTCCTGTCATTAGAAAACAAAACGAAAGAAACACAACGGTCATTTTGACATAATGTCGTGTGCATTTGTCCATTAGAGTACGACAGATAACTCGAGGAGCTGACGTTACCGGACCGCTGACCTGAAGCGGCATTATTATTCTGCCGCGGCTGCCGCGCGTCGGACGCCTCTGTTTACACAGTCGCTTCACAGACAGCTTGCTAGTAACGTTACCGAATTAGTTTGTGTTTTGCATTTTATCTTCCGTGTGTGTGTAAAACAGACAATAAAAGGTCAAAACTTACCTCATTTGGCAGAAAACTCCACGAGGAAGATGTCTGACGATATGCAGAGAGAGAAACGTTGAGTGCGACCGCTCCGACGTTCATTTGCCAAACAAGCCAGACAGCAACTAAGTTAACCTTACGTAAACAATTTATGTGACATTTAACTCGTTTACCACGAAGAGTTTATGAAAAACATGCTTCCCAAATTCGAAAGCCGACATTAAAATGAAACTTTGACGGAGAAACTCTCCGCGTCTTCTCTTCACTGTTTTCGCGCCTATGTAAGCCACCAACGTTCTTGTTCCCACAATGCAAAGCGTAATTCAAAAATACGGAAAAACACCTGTAAAAACCAAAAACGGAAAATTTCCTGTAATTATTAGGGTATATTGTACTGTATTTTTACGGATTTTTTTTTACAGTGAACCCTTGACTCAATGGTTCTTTGTGGAACCAAAAAGGGTTCTTCTATGACATCGCTGTGAAGAATCTTTTAAAGCACCTTTATTTTTAAGAGTGAAGGACGGCCAAAGCTCACTGATGCAGCCAGGGAGCAAAGGCTTGCCTGTGTGGTCTGATCCAACAGATGAGCTAGTGTAGCTCAAATTGCTCTGATGAATCACCTTTTCTTTTACATCACGTGGATGGCTGAATGCGTGTACGTACCTTGGGAACACATGGCACTAGGATGCACTATGGCAGGGGTGCTCAACCCTGGTCCTGGAGATCGACTTTCCTGCAGAGTTCAGCTCCAACCCTGACCAAACACACCTGAACCAGCTAATTAGGATCTCAAGGAGCACTTGATAATTACAGACAGGTGTGTTTGGTTAGGGTTAGAACTAAACTCTGCAGGAAAGTCGATCTCCAGGAACAGGGTTGGGCACCCCTGCACTATGGGAAGAAGGCAAGCTGGCGGAGGCTTTGGCCAATGTTCTGCTGGGAAACCTTGGGTCCTGCCCAGTGGCGTTGCGGGGGGGGGGCTTTGGGGGCTTAAGCCCCTGATGTATTGTCAAAAGCCCATGATCTTTTGGAATATGTTGCACTTAAAATAAAATAGGTTGTATAACATTTATTTTGTTATCCAAGAACTTAAAATTTGCCTGTCCATAATGAAAAGCAGTCTGGTTGTGATAGATTACCGCTTACATCACGCGCATTCCACTTAACGCAGCTTTTGTGTCGGGTATTTAAATAGTGAGCTGTTCAGCAGTACCTGTTTCTACCGGCAGGTGGGACTGTTGTCAGACGGCAAGTGTTAAAAAAAATCCCGCCACTGCACTGTCGTCATTCATTCATTATTTTGAGGAGCAGATGAGGTAATAATACAACTGTTCCGCGAAACTGAATAGTTGATGAAGCTTAATATTTGTTTTCACAGTCTAAAATGTGTGTAGTTTTTGTGAAATAAAATAACTGTAATCAATAAATTGTGCGTCATATTAATGTAAATAACGCGCATTATTCAGAAAAACGTAAATTGTACTAGCTTGCTAGATATGATATAGATATCTAGACATATTTATGTAGATATGATATAGTCAGTCACATCTGTTACTGTAATAGTTAAATCAGAAATGGTTGGCTTAGGCTATAGCTTCCCTTACCAAAAAGAAGTATACTTCAAGTTTATTTTATTAAGTATACTTAAGTAAAGTTAAAGTATATTTTTAAGTATACTTTATGTAGTAAGTATACAAATATCAGCATACTAGTAGTATACTTTTCAGTGTACTATTTTAATACTCCTTGGAACTAAATTGGCCCACTTTCTAGTATATAAAAGTATACTTTTAAGTATAACAATAGTAAACTTTGAGTACACAACTAGTTTACATCTATGTTTTCAGTTTGTACTGCAACTATACTAAAAGTGAACTAATAGGTATACTGATAGTTTACTAATTAAATACTTTTTTTTTGCATTTTAGTACACTTTGAAGTATAGTCTCAGTAAACTACTAGATTAGTAGTTTTATACTGTAAGTATGCTCGTAAGTTTTCTTTAAGCCAACTTTACATCATACAAGTATACTACTATGTCCCTATTTAAGTATTAATTTGTATATATTTTGTTATATGAATATTTGAACATACAAAACATTATGAATAATTTAGTCTAATACGTAGACAATGTTGTCTTTGTAAAGCATTTTACAAAATTAAGATATCCAAAGAATGAACATAAATGGTTGAAAGTATCTTGGCCTCAAAACTAGATACACAAACCTCAAGAATGGTGGCAATCAGCAAATATTAAAAAGATTAGATCTGTACATCACAGTACAACAAATAACTAACAATAATGACTAAACAACAACAAAAAGTTTAAATGAAGTCAGCAAATAGCAAAACAATAATCCTATAACAGTAACTGGATAATTTATTCATGCTGCAATGCATGCTGGGAACTTACAAAGCCTTAAAATTTCAACAATATGAAATTCTTTGCTCAGACAACTGTGTTTGACAAGTTGGGACAACATTTGTGTAATTTTGTTGGTCTGACAAGGGTTTTTAATTAAAAAAAATAGCATTTTTTAGTATCTGAGACAAAATGTTTCGTAAAATGGAAAATATGTATTTGCATTTTTTACAGTGTGGAAGCATCTGTTTTGGTTTCTTCTTCGCTTGTGTTTTGGAAATTTTGTACAGAAGATGTGTAATAGCATCTCTCATGTATAACAATGAAAACACGGATTCTCAGAGCACAAGTATAGCTCAAATACTTTTTCTAAGTATAAATCAAGTACACTTAAATGTAATTTTAAGTATATTTCTAAGTATATAAAGCACATTTCTGAGAAGTACATAAAAAATAGACTGAAAGTATACTTTACTATTTTTAGTTTAAAAGAAGTATACTAATAGCACACTTGAATAAACTTCTTTTTCGTAAGGGTTGCTACACCTCATTAGCGTTGTCAAAAATTTAGATTTTTCGATAGGCCTATTAGGGCTGGGCGATAAATCGATTTTATCGATTAACTCGAATGTGTAGTTTACATCGATTTGTTTGAATGAAAATCGGTTTTCTCTTTAATATCCGCCGACGCTCCCCTCTGGGCTCCAGCAGTTCTGAATGGGCTCAGCCCTCCCCCCACGCATTTACCATATTACAAATACACTAATATATATTTGTATTCAGAAAGGCAAGGAAAATAAATAACGCGTTAGAGTACTGATAATAAGAACTGTGTTTTGTTCATACAGTGTGTTCAAAATTCAATAAATGCAGAGTACCATATGTATTGGTTTGTTATTTATTAATCATTTATAAAATAATGTAACTGCCTTGCAAATAATCTATGAGTTGGTGGGAGGCAGCGGGGTGAAGTAGGGCTGTTTTTTTTGGGGGTCTCTTCTGACCCTAGCAACGCCCCTGGTCCTGCCATCCATGTGGATGTTATTTTGACACGTACCACCTACCTAAGCATTGTTGCAGACCATGTACACCCTTTTGTGGAAATGGTATTCCCTGGTGGCTGTGGCCTCTTTCAGCAGGATAATGCACCCTGCCACAAAGCAAAAATGATTCAGGAATGGTTGGAGGAGCACAACAATGAAGCACCTGTGGAAAGTGCTGAACAAACAACTCTGATCCATGGAGGCCCCGCCTTGCAATTTACAGGACTTGTAAAGGATCTGCTGCTAACATCTTGGTGCCAGATACCACAGCACATCTTCAGGGGTCTAGTGGAGTCCATGCCTTGTTGGATCAAGACTGTTTTGGCAGAAAATGGGGACCGACACAATATAAAGAAGATGGTCATAATGTTATGACTGATTGGTGTATATATATTTTTCCGCCAAGGAGCCAAGGGAGGCAGTGTCTCCTCAGAAAATTGGTTGAGAAAATAATCAATATTACAAAAAATAAAACAATGCAAATATTACTAAATATGACAAAAAAAGTATAAAAGTCACACATTTTTATAATGTAACACTGTCCAACTGCGACACCTACAGGTAAAGTTACAGCGGAGACTTGCCTCTCTTCAGCTCATAGGCTTTTAACAGACCCCAACTGGATATGATCGGTTATGACCGGATGTGACTGGTTTGTGCGATAAATCCCGTCTCTTGTTTTCATGCAAGCTCTCTGTCTAAATGAAGGAAATAATGGCATCATTGACTAATTCTAAAGTAAACAACCTACCCACTTAGATATCACTACCTGAAAAAATTAAATGGCCTGATAACATGACGACTGTCATTTTTAGTGAGCATTCACCTTGATCAAATGAAAGATTTTATATATATGAAGAGTTAAGATGCAAAACCAGCTAAATCCATCTGACGTTTTTCTTTAAAATGTGCGTTTCTTTCTGGGTACTTTGTATAGGTTTCTATGCAAGTACTGACACTTCTGATTGGGCTGAGGCTGGAATTTAGCGAGTTTGAAGTAAAAGTATTTGATGGATGTATAATATGTGTCAGGAGCATTCACTCAATATCATTATCTCATTTTTGACCGAGAGGTTTTGCATATATATATATATATATATATATATACACATATGTGACAGTGTTTACAGAGCTTTTATGATGATGACTCAGAAATAAGTTGATTATTATAAAGAACAGCTTAACATTAGTTCACAAATAAAAAACAATTATTACGGTATTTATTAATCATTGTTAATGTTAGCTGAAAATACAGTTGTTCATTGTTAGTATGTTCACAGTGTTACCAAGCACAACTTTTGATTTTAATAATGCATTAATACTGTAAAAGTAACAATTTGAACAATATTTTGGAACAATTTGAACAATATTTTTTTCTTAGTTCATGTTAACTAATGTTAATAAAAATATTGTTTAAATTGTTCCAAAATATTGTTCAAATTGTCACTGCCTTTAGTTATTATTTTGGAATAAATGTAAAAATCAATAAAACACTATGAAATGTATAATTAGTATAAAAATATAAAATAAAATTAAAATATTAATAAAATACAAATATCTTATAATATTTTTCCTCTCTTTTTTATGTAATGTATAAGAGTAAAGAGGAAATTATATATATATATATATATATAATATATATATGAATGTGTTGTTTTAGAGATTTTTTTTAAAGATCTCTACATACTGTCAGAGACAAAGCTATGAGACAGCAATAGCTGAACTGTTCATAACTGCCTTTCACAAAAAAAAAAAAAGCAGAGTGATTTACGGGACAGTGATACCACGGTTGTCAATGATTATAATATCTATGCATGATGATATTTACAAGGTACGTACTTTAAAGATTACCATAGTGTTTCACTTATATAACGTGATGTATCAAAATCGTAATGCCATGATTATTTTTGTAGTGTTTTCGTATACTACTAATGTTTGGATACTCCGTTAGTTGAAAGTATCTTTACCTGAAGTAGAGAGTCATTCACATGCTGTACGTCGTAACTTACATGCAGAACTTAAAACATTTTCCGCTGCCAAACGATACGATACATTTGCAGTTTGCTTGAATGGACTGTAGGGGAAATATTCCCTTCACATCGCGCTATTTTTGTTCTCTGCCTTTTAAAGAATCTCCTCCTATTTTCAACTGAGGTAAAACCGCGCCAAACGATTCAGCGCGCATGTCGAAGGGAGGCTCGACAAACCGCAACATCGACCTCAAGATGGCGCCACGACATCAAACCTTTCGTGCACGTGTGGGTAGAGAACACGACAAACAATATTTGACTAATTTATTGGAATTCATTCTTTAATAAAAGTAATAAAACATGCAAGTAAAAAACAAAAAAACTAAAAAAATACCGTTGGAATAAAGTTCTAAATATTAATTACATACATGTAGCCAGATTACATAGTCTGCATGCAGCTACATTCATTTAAAGTTGAACTTGAAATGGTGATGCCGAAAACAGCTAAATAGTATTTGTCAACAAAATGTGCAACACGTTCATCCTGTTTGCGCTGAGCGTCTCCCCAACCCCTCCACCCACAAGACTTTCGAAAAGCATTTGTGTGCTAGTGCTGCTGAACTGACCTTTTACGTCAGACGCTATCTGAAAGACTGTAGTGTGGCAAGCCAGCTAGATGTTTATCTCTCTGTAGATGAACGATCGTGAGGTTGCAGCCTATTAATAATTTGCACAAACATTTACTGTATGTTGCATATGGTTTTACAGGTAAACATAGACCAGCACTGCAGTTTTGAATGAAATATTTACGTTTATATTTTTAGCAGAAATACTTTATAGTTTAGATCAAGGGTGCCCAACCCTGTTTCTGGAGATTGACCTTCCTGCAGAGTTTTGTTCCAACTCTAATCAAAAACACCTGTCTGTAATTATCAAGCGCTCCTTCAGATCCTAATTAGCTGGTTCAGGTGTATTTGGTCAGGGTTGGAGCTGAATTCTGCGAGAAGGTCGATCTCCAGGACCAGGGTTCGCATTCGTGTTGATTTAAAGCAGACAACAGATTCTTGTACTTTTTTGTTGCTTTGAGTGACAAGGGTGTGATTATGCTATGGTGTTATCTGCAACACTATCAGTGATGTTCACACACTGAGATAGTTTATTTGGAATTGTGATCTTTTTTGTTTTTCTCTTGAACGTGCATGAGGGAGAAAGTTTAATAAGAAGACGTAATTTCCGCTTGCTTTTTAAATTTTCTAAAGATGACGAACATGATCAGTTAAGTTTTTTTTCGACACGTTTAGAAAAAAGGCACAAAGCTTTAACTGGGGGAGAGTTAAACAATGTACTCTTACCCTTGAATGCTACAGAGTACAGTATTAGTGACATTTTTCTCTTTTTTTAGACAAAACGTTTTTAGTAAACAAGCACAAACTTTAAAGTTTGCATCTGACAAGACCTAATTGGTCCACCCGTCAAAACATCTTCAACCCCCCAAAAGCAAATTTTGCTCCTCTTAAATATCTGCATGTAAATGCAATTCACATGCTAACACCTCCCACTGTTTCCTGTCACTAACAAGTGGAACTAAAAAAAAGGTACCTCACTGGAAAAAAAACGTTACAGAGGCATTTCAGATTTCGACAGAGCACTTCTCTTAAACTTGCCTTTATCATTGGAAAAATGCCATACAACAACACAGAAAACTGCAGCATATCTCATTTCAGATATCCACTTTTCACTTCCACCTACAGCATTGTGCTGCTCTTCGGTCTTCCTTTGAACTCTTTGTCTCTTTGGATATTGGTTTGTCGGAATGGCTTGAAGAAATCCGTTCCGGTGATCTACATGGCCAACCTGGCCTTATCGGACCTATTTTTTACGCTTTCCCTGCCCTTTCGGATCATCTACTTCGCCACAGGTGAATGGAAGCTGGGGAACACTCTATGCATGATTCCAGGGACCCTTTTTGCTGTCAACATCTACTCCAGCTCCTTGTTCATCACGCTCATCAGTGTGGACCGGATGCTGGCTGTGGTGTATCCGCTGAGATCTCGACAATTACGGACGGTACCGATGGCCTGGGTGTTTTGTGCGATTGTGTGGCTGATCATTGCTGGAGTAGCAGTGCCAACAGCCTTAAACCATCCCGAAAATAGAGACACAAAATGTAACGTGACGCGTTGTTTTGAGAAATACTCAGATGAAAATTGGAAGAACGGATTCATAATCCTTTGCTGTCTCACTTTCTTTGGTATTTTAGTACCTTTCTGCATCATTCTGGGCTGTACGGTGGCAGTCGTGCGCCAGTTGAAAGGCTACAGCATGGCGACTTCCTCGTGCAGCACTGAGCTGAGCAAAAGCAAGATCGTCAAGCTCTTTCTGTCAAACTTGCTCATCTATGCCATTTGTTTTATCCCATTTCACATTGCTTTTATTCTCTTTGGCTTGAAGAAACTTGATATCTTGCATGGAAATAGAACTCTTGAGTCTTACTTTGACCTACACACTGTTACCATGTGCATGGCCAGCACAAACAGCTGTCTGGACCCCTTGATCTACTATTTCAGCACAAAGACTATTCAAGGCAGAGCAAGATGTGATTCTGCATCTAAAACAGTCAGACTCGGCCTGGTCCAGAGCATGAGTTGGAACGGACAGTAAAGCACCATCCATCATAATCGCTTATGTCTTTGAGGTAAACAAGCTCTTTGTCTGAGAGGAAATGGTTATGTAAAAAAAAACAACCAAGTCTTAAACCAAAAGCTGACTCACGCAAGAGAACGTTGCACATCTCTGCTCATGTGCATCGCGTGTAAGGTTTGCAACTCCGTTCAGGCTCGGGCGTCCTAAAGCAGGTGAAAAGGGAAGAAGACACTGAAAGTTGAGCCGAAGTTACTCGTGACCTTCCAATGTGATAGAAATACTTGATTTTGTTCTGCAAAACTTGCATTGTTGCAAACCATTATCTAAGCTGTTTATATTTGCTAAAAACCAAGGGCAGTTGCTACTGAAGGAATGTTGGACCCTCTGGTTGCTGTTGTCGCATTAGCTGCATTTCTACCAGCATTACAGTTGAAAACTTGTATAGTTTGTCTTATTTCTATTTCTGTGTCATAAATCTAAACTGGATTTTGATTTTCCTAAGAATGCACTTAATTTTGCATAGTAATATGTACGCACTTTTATTTTTGTGTCATGCATTATGTTAGCTGAAATAAACCAAACATACTTCTATAAGTTTAATCTATCACTTTTATCTTCTCGGATAAGATCTCCGTTACGTTGATTAATTTACCGTGAAATGGGGGTGTGAAAAACTAAAAAAAAACGTTCACACAGTTGCACAACGGTCACAGGCTGGCAGAAGGAAGTGAAAGTTTCAAGTCAACAGTGTTCAATATCCACACCCTCCTCCTCTGTTGATTCACACGAGGGATCTTTTACATCTTGCGGTTTGTGGGACAAGTGTGCCGAAAGGTCTTGCGTATGCACTTACTTCTCTGTACTGATCAACAGAGCGGGAGTAGGGTTTCAGCAGTTTATTGACAGATTTTACAAGCGATTATTATTTACAAAGCAGCAGAATAGAGTGCATCAAATCAAACGCCTCATTTATTCCAGATAAAACCAATTGTTGCTACACCAGTATGTGGAAGAGGAACAAATACATATAAATGGTACAATTAGAAAAAGTGCAAGCGATATGAAATGATTCCACCATTTAAAAAAAGAATAGGAACAGCAAAGAAAAGTTTCCTGCACATCTGTGCAGAAAATTCAGCTTCATCTTAATTAAAGATCAGCCCGTTCTTATCAATGCATACACACTGCATTTAGAGATAACGAAACATTTCAAACCAACATCCGCTGGCTAGTTTTTCACATTTTTCTACAAACTTTATTCACATGTATGAAAGAGCAACACAGAGTATTTGAACATGATAAACTGCTCAGATAACCAACATTACTACAAACAAACAGATGTCAAGTTAGGAAATCCAAGATAAGAAAAATTATATTGCTTATATCACGTTCAAAAACTCACGCCATGACTTAAATAACAGGCTTAAAGTCATACATTTCTAAAATATGAGGTATACATCTTTTGGCATTGAAGACAATTTTCAAATACTGGATTTCTTAGCTAACACGGAAAAAAAAATTAACATTTTTAAACAAATGAAACCACAAAAACCATCAGTCTACACAAACCGCGGCTTTACAGAGAAACAAAAAAACCCTCAGAAATGCAAATTACTTGTCAGTGCATGCCAGACATCTGAGACTAATCTCACAGTTATATTTGAGGAAACTTCCCAAATGAAAAAATAAAATACATAAATAACCTGAGAGTGAAATAAAACCACAAACTAGACAATGTGCTTTAGAATATGAAAATGTCAAGACGAAGACAAAAAAAAAAAAAAAAAAACCTACATACTTGGATGAAATCCTTGGAAAAATTTAAATCAAACACACAAATATGGCATTATCTAACATTATGTACAGGTTTATCATGCTGATAAAGTGCTGTTAAGCTGGACAGATGGGGAAGGGTCGGTTTTGGGTTTTGCTCAGTAGTGTTGAGTAGAAGGAAGTGAAACTACAGCAGGAGTCGGTCGCAAATCTTCGTCTCCACGACAAACGTGTTCTCGAAGTGCCGGATGCTGTGGCAGTTTCTGGTCTCCCTCTTATCAACGCCTGAGGAAGAAAAAGATTCAAGTCGGGTTAAACAACGATGATCATTTTGACATAGCACTGTGTTAAACATCATAGTTGCGTATTTTTGCACTGCTTGGTTCAGAAAGGATTTTATACTACCATTCAAAAGTTTGTGGTCAGTAAAATGCATTAGAAGTCTGTTACGCTGACCATGTCTGCATTTATTTATCAAAAAAATACAGTAAAATCAGTAATATTGTGAAATATTATTATGATTTAAAACAACTGCTTTCTATTTGAATACATTTTAAAATGTAATCTATTCGTATGACGCAAAGCTGAATTTTCAGCATCATTACTCCGGTCTTCAATGTCACATGATCCTTCAGAAATCATTCTAATATGCCGATTTGGAAACATTTTTATCATTATGAATGTTGAAAACAGCTGCTCAGTACATCTATGGAAGCGGATACATTTGATAAAAAAAAAAATAATTTGATGAATAGTGTTCTAAAAAACAGCATTTAATTTAACAATACCTCATTTGTAACATTGTCTTCACTGTCATTTTAGATCAATTTAATGTATACTTGTTAAATAAGTGTTGATTTAAAATAAAATATAATAAAATAAAATAAAACTCAAACCTATGAATGGTACCCTAGTAAAAAAGTAATAAATTTAAAATGCATTTATTTTATACTAAGTATAGTTCAAGTCTGTTAAAATATGTACTGACATATCGCTTGAGACTGATATAAAAATTATAATTAAACTTTATTTGGAGTACTACTTGTGCACAATGCACATTTCTTATTATTAAGCCTAAAATATGTTTTAATGTCACTACTGATGAAGACTGTATAATCTTTAAATAATATCAGTCTTTAAATGCTAAATATTTAAAGTCTAAAATACCTAAAATATACTTGCAATAGTTCCACTTTAGCACAAATCAGATATACTTAAGCATATCTTTGATTGGACTTGGACAACACTATTTCCACACAATTAAAGTGCATTAAGTACAAAATTAATTGTTCCAATTTAGCAGACTTTAAATATACCAGTTTGGTATACTAACAGTACAATTGCATTTTTATTAAGTGCATAATATGTAAATGCATTGGTAGTATACTTAGCATTGTTTTTCTAGGGTAGTGAACATTTTCTATAGACTTAATGACTTAGTGTCCATCTACCATTCCAATACTAACTATTCCCAAAGAATTACTAGACTACCCATAATTCTCACAGAGATCCACTCAATCAAGAAAACTTTTTCATGGAAATCGGACTTTGAAAAAGAATTAGAGTTTTAGTTACTTTTTGCTAGTTAACTAGGTAATGTTACCTGACTACATAACTAGCAACCCACTCAACGCCTACACTTCTCTTTTTATTTCTAATTGACAAACTTTTTTGTTTTAAACTGAAAATGTTAAGGCTCAATTCATCTCGATTCATCTTTTTGAGAAGTTAAACTCGATGGTCACACTTGTGGTGTGGCGCAAATGTCACAAGTCAAGTTCTATTTCCTGTGGCTACCCAGACGCCATCTGCCCAAGGATGAGTGAGAGGAAGTCCTTAAGGAGCCAAACTACAGCTCCCACACTGCATCCCTACCCACACCTCAGCCTCTGCATCACACCAGAGAGAGATGCCCTCTGATCCAAACGACAACTCCCACAATGCATCAGTGCCTGACGTGCATCACATCCCCCTCTGTGTGGTTTCCTAACTGCAGACGTTCTGTGTACTCTGCAATCGTGAGTCACACTTACACACCACGCGCGCACGTATTAATCAGGATGAAGATCGGTGTCAGTGTGGTACACGCACCAGACTGAAAGTACGCAGCACATGCCTAGATCGAACGGAATGCAATATTTAACATTAGACTACAGCACTATGGAAAAAAAAGGGGAAGAGGAAGACGTTGCAGTGCTATCAGTTAAAGCGTATGATTTTCGCAAGATAACTGGGTGGATCGAAATTGGGGGGAAATAAAAAAAAAAGCCAACAACAAAAAACAGGAACTGAATGAGCTGGCAGAAAACCACAGCTACATCTGTGTGTGTGTGCAGGTTCCAGTAACAAATATTGTGTGAACGATGATGAACAAAATTAAAAAACAGACTATTACATGTTATCTACTGTTAAAATTACATTTAAAAATTTGTATTTTTATTCCTTTGATGCAAAGCTGAATTTTCAGTATCATTACTCTAGTCTTCAGTGTCACAGTAAATGCTGTTCTTTGAATTTCTAATTCATCAACTTGGCAAACACCAATAATAAAGTAAAAAAAAAAAAAAAAAACAAGAAGTCATGAAACTCACGTCTTTGGCTGCTACGGCGTCTCAGTCTGTAGGTTTCTTTTCCGTAACAGAGCCGGTGGATGAAGGGTCCCAGCTGACGCATGTTCCTAACGCGGCCCGTCACCACCATCTCTTCCTGAATGATGTAGGTCTGGGGCAAATACGTCCCCCGCTGCCAAAACACAAATGCATACAAACGGTCACACGGGGCTACGGGCTTCATTCCATCAACACTGACACACCGACTATGACGAATCAAACAGATTCGAAATCTGCATGTTGCCTCAGCTAGGGAAGTGACAAATTCCTTGTAGGATCTGCATGCATTATTATTATTTTCAGTTATTACTTTATTGAATAAATTAAAAATACTAAGAAGAAAAATATATATTTTTTATTAAATATGTATTTTATATACTAAATAATAAACTAAAAATAAATAATATACCATTACATTTTAAATAAGTTTCCATGACTTTATCATTACCCTAAAACTTTTTTTTTTGACCATGGGTGGTTATTTTTTCTTTTATTAACAATTGATTTCTGAAGGTACAGTTCTACCTTCATTCATTAAATACTTCATGTTTCTCATTTCACAAAGGCGGCACATCAAACATGTGACTCACGAACTGAGACCTTTTGTTCATATGTTACATAAAACTTTATGCAATCTGTTACCTTGACATTGACAAGCAGCTCCCACAGGTTCCTGGGCGGCATGACGATTGTCGTGTTGAGCTCAATAACGTAGCACTTATCCAACGCAATGTCGTAGTAAGCTGTGAGTCCCTGTGATAACGAGAAAGGACAACGCCTCCGTTAATAACGACTCGAGAATCAAATCAAAAAATGATCTGAGAGATTTAAGTTGAAGTTCAATATATCAATATATTAAAATGAATACTTTTTCTCAGCAAGGATGCATTAAAGTGATCAAAAGTGACAGTAGCAAAATTTAAAAGATCTATGCATCTATGAAAAATTATATCAGGGTTTGCATAGAAATATTAAGAAACAACAGATTTAACATTGATAATACTAACAAATGTTTCTTGAGTGCAAATCAGCATATTAAAATGATTTCTGAAAGATCATGTGACACTGAAGACTGAAGTGTATGCATATAAAATTCAGCTTTGCATCACAAGAATATATTATATTTTAAAATATATTCAAATAGAAAACAAGTCTTTTAAATTGTAATAACATTTCACAATATTGCCGTTTCCAATGCACTTTTGGTGACTTAAATGGAGCTGGAAGAACAAAATGTTCTGTTTTTTACCATTCTGGCATTTTCATGGATTTATAGCTTTTGGAGAACTTGTCTTTCACAGAAACATTTGCATGTACTCCTGTGCCTGGCACATTGCGCTGCATATTAAACAATGATTTCAGCAGACAAAAGGTTTCCTTAGAGATGGTTCACAGTCCATCTGGGGGAGCCGTGATGACTAACACCATCTTTTGTACAGCCAGAGAACTAGAAGAAACTGTACCAGAGCTAAATGGGCAGAACTTCACTTTGAGTGTTTCTAACAAAGATCCTCACCCTGTGAAAGTCGTGAATGATATCAGCCGGGTCACTGCTTCCAAAATCAGGCACAGGGACGCTGATCTGCTCGTAGTTGTCTTCCAGGTAGATGCCGACGTTCTCTTCTAGCTCCTGCCGCCCGAGTAATGGGGCGAACAGGGGGTCCTCGTAAAGCACCCGACAGTGGAACAAACTGTCCTCTGGGATCTGGAGAAAGAAAGCAGAGCGTTTCAATAGAGGGCACTTGAACTAGTGAACAGAAGACGGAGTGAGAGATCCAGCAAGGTGTTGCTATGGCGATCGCTATGGCAATGAACTTTAATAGGCTTGTTCGTGCATAAAAGATGATGAACAGATCCAATGACGTCTAGCGTCTCACCTGGGGGCTGAAGTAGTATCGGTACAGGCATACAGACGCCATGATCACGCCTGACAGGAAGATCACCAAGCCGAGGACCACGCACCAAAGGCCACTAAAGGGAGACTTCTTAGATCTTACCGGAAGCACCAACTCATCCTGCTGGGAAACACAAAACAACGCCAATTAGTTTTATGAATTTAAAACATTTTGGATGGAAAATGCTGCATGTTTAGTGAGCATTTAAAGTGAGGGTCCATCCAAAAATGAAAGCTCTGTTATCATTTACTTGCCCTCATTTGCAATCCAAACCTGTATGACAGATATTTTGGCAACCAAATCATTTCGGGTCCCACTGAAAAAAATATCATGGGACCCAACGTTCTTTAAAATATCTTCTTTTGTGCTCCACAGAAGAAAAGACTTGCATACATGTTTGGACTGACATGAATTTTCATTTTCCCTTAAACATCAAAATTGAGCATTAATAACACTTAGACATCAAGTTGTTCATTCAATGACTCTCTTATTCAGTATTTTTGTCTTGTTTTCCAGTCCAAATATCTAAAAATTCATAAATCAAGATATATTTCCTTGAGAAAATAATGAAATTATTTTTCTTAAAACAAGAAAAATATATTTGTCAGTGTGTTAAGCGTGAATTTTGACACATTTCCTTGAGTCAATGTCTTGATTTAATCATTTTTTAGTTTTCTATAATGAGAAACTAATAAAAATACTAATAAATTTCAATTTGAAACCCCATTGACTTTTTTTTTAACATAAACTCACTTCATTTTAATTTTTTCAGGAAAAAAAAAAAAAAAAACTTAAAATCTTTTAAGCATAAGCTCAGTATATTTTAATTTAATTTTAAGTACAGCTTGATTTAAGAATTTTTAGATATAAGAAATGAAAAACTAGAAAAAACCACTAAGAAAATTCTTACCCCACTGACTTATTTATTATGCATAAACTCATTTAATTTGAATACATTTTTTCAGAAAACAAGACCTAAAATCTTAATCTTTTAAGCATAAGCTCAGTACATTTTGATTTTGAGTACAGCTTAACTGTAGAATTTTTAGCTATTAGAAATGGAAAAACAAGACAAAAACACTATGAAAATTTTTACCCCACTGACCTACTCATTTCTTTTTTTTGCATAAACTCATTTCATTTTAATATTTTTTTCAGAAAAAAAGACTTAAAATCTTAAGCCCTTCTTTTGATTAGACATTTTATAGAAATTCCTAAAATATTAAGCAAGAGAATCATTTTTGCAGTGCATTACTTTCAGCTCCCAACTGCGCCAAGAAATTAGTCACGGCAGCGTCTCAAGACGTCAGGTGGCGTGAGCAATCCATCCGCCTCCAGTCTCTCAGAGACGCTGGTGCCGAGGACACCAGCTCGGCTCGGCCCACGCAGGCTCTGGATCATCGTGAATCAAACAGACTTGCTGACAGAGCTACTATCTCCGCCTGGCAGAATGATATTTTTAGGCACGTACTGTACTTCCACGCTCCTTATTTGTACAGGAGTTCCTATCTACGTAGGGAAGACACACAGTAGCAGCGGGTAGGAGACAGTGTGTGGGTACCAGGCTGAAAATAACAGTACTAGTATCAGATTAGATGAATCCACGTCATTTTCACTCTAGTAGGGAAAATGAATGCAGGCACATGAGGTCGAATTAAAAATGTGACGCACTAAGGGAACGTTCTGTGTCGCCCACAAATGTCCTACTTTATAATGTACCAGCTGAATTCTAATAACTGGACTTTATTTCATTTTAAGTTTAAAGTTAAAAACCTAAACATCTGACACACATTAACAGCTTCCAGTGACTCTAAACTGATGCTTTCTCGGAAATGAGAAAATGATTAAATCTGCAATCAGCATCATATTTCTCAGAGCTGATTACAAGACTCAGACCAAAAACGTATGTCAGGCATCCATTTTGTCAATGCAAAGATCCGGTTTCACCCCAGCTGGCAGGATCAAGCGTGTGCCTGTTCAGCTTGGAGCGAGTACGGTGTGTTCCAGGCACATCAAAACAAAAGGATGCAGTCATCTGCGCTGTTACAGCTCAAGTGGTGATAAAAGGTTCTGCAGTTGAATAACTACCATCATGGGAACAAACAGCAAGCGTCCATGCAAAGGACACACATACACACACATCAATGCAGCTCAAGGCGATTTGTTCGGCACTAATCTGCAGTGGTGGCTACACGCTGAGGGATGATGTAATGTCATCCTGCTGTGCATCTTAATACTGGCTCACATCTATCAGCTGTAAACCAATGCAGAACTGCAGGTGTAAGTCTGCTAAAGTGAATACTTTAATATTAATATATTCACAAAGTCTGAGTTGTTTAATTAAGACTTTAGGCATCTGATACTTATCAGTCTGTAATAATAAAACAAAGAAACTGATGCATTGATGCAGGTAAGAAAATTGTGAAATTTGGTGTCAGCATCATTTTTCATATTTTTTCACATCTATTAAGTGCAATTAATTTTTACACATTTTTTTTACTTCAAACTTGCACATGCCTGCAAAAGTGAATAAAAGCATTTAATGGAATAATAATAATAATAATAATAATAATAATAATAATAATAATAATAATAATAATAATAATTATTATTATTATTATTATTATTATTAAACAAAAATAATTGTATATATTACACTTATATACACACACGTTACAGTTAGAAATATAATGGCACTATTAAAGTTTAGTTATTAAAATGCAAAATTATTTTTTTTCTTAAGCATAAGATCTAAATATAAATAAGCATAAATATAAATTCAAATAAAAATATATATTTTTGCTTTTTTGCATCTTCAATCACTTTTTGCCTGGGGGAACATGACAAAACAAAGGATGGTTTCACAGCAGACAATAAAACAATGGACAATAATGGGTTTTTAAATAGGAAGTTTTAACTCACGTGAGAGTAGGGCATGTGAATTTCCTCTTTGTCTTCATCGTTCTCCTTTTCCGGCTTCTGTACAGTTACTTGCTGAAAAGATATCTTCACCATTTTGACGATTCTTCCTAGTGTTCTGCGGTCAGGACGTCCAGCAGTGATTGTACCACCAAGGACGGTTCTGTGCTGTGAATGAAGCGCTTGACAGAGGGCGAACTTAAAGAGGATTCCCTCGCTTCCGGTACACTTCAAATTAAGAGTCCACCAATCGGCATCTATTTTCTAAAATTAGTATCACTTACAATTTTCTCAATAAAAAAGGCCTTGTCTGTTAACCCGTTCGGATCCGAATTATGTTCCAGTGGACAAAACGGACAATGTTTTAATAAATGCAACCCTAAATAATGAACATATAGAGAAAAATCAGTTTGATATTTTAAAACACACATTAAGCATCTCACCATCTATATCCATCCATTCTTTTAAGATTTTCATTCTACGCCCATTTCCATACGACTTTTAATGAGATCACATTTTGTACATTTTTAAAATACTGATTTTTAGTGTAGCGTACACAATGCCTATTTTGCTTAAAGTGCAATAGAAGACACATCCTCCATAATAAATGGAACTATTCAATGTGATATTATTTGTTGCAATTTAGATTCAAATTATTATGTTTTGCATTGTTACGCATTGATGTACTAATATTTAATAACATTACTGGTGCATAGTTAAGATATAAATCTAATCTAATAATAATTTGCATAATAGTGATAGTGAGGAATCTTAATGTGCCAGGTTCATTTATGAAATTAGGAACCTTGAAAGATTCTCTCGCCATGAATGTGATTTTACATTAACAGAAAAATAAAAATGTGTTACATACACAGATTTAAAATCATTTTTAAATTAAAGTAATGCTTGGAATAAGACAGGAAATTATCCCACGGGATTTTTCTAAATCAGCCGTTCATGTCCGCCTGCTTCCATCTTGGGCTTTTATTGTGGAATTTTTCCCACAAATGGACGTGCATTCCGGTTCTATTTTAGCCGTTTACGGTGCACTACTACGCGTTCTGATTTGCATCAGACTGCCGGAAGTCAATAAATAACTTGAGACTGATTAATGCTTTTTATGGCTCTGATGCAGGTTACAATTTATAAATTGTAATCTACAAACTGTGCAAATGAACTATAATCAAGTATTTTCAGGTTATGAAACAGAAAATAATTTTGAATTTCGTGTTTTATCATATCACTGTGGGATTATTGATTTAAAAGAGTGATTTAGTAACATTTAAAGGGATTCTACTGAGACTTTACTTTTTTACTTAATAAATAAAATAGACAAAACTGTATAGGCTACATGGCAACCAATATATCAAATGTAATATAAAATATATTTAATAAATGTAATAATGCAAATGTAACTCATTTACTTTCTTTAACTGAAACAGTGCGTATCGTTATCTGACGTAACAGCCTTTATAAATATTATGAATGTAAATATGATTTTTGACTTAAATGTGCAATTTGTTTTTCAGTGCATGGATGTTAAATTTCAAATATGCGTTTCTTTTCACGTTTAGCATTAGATTCACATGTACCTTCATAGATAGCCACATAATAAATCACTGATGATGTCACACATCCGCACACTGGTAAAGTAGGACGCGCCGCAGAAATTGGATCAACTCCGGACTAATGGAAATGATGCCGTGCGTGTGAACTGAATTCCAGTAGAGGGCGCACTTAAGTTCCGTTCAAGAGAAAAAACGTTCTGTGATTGTCATATTGGGGGGAAATATTATAATATTATGCAATGCATTAAAAAAACAGCCTGTGGCTTCTAGATATTCCGATTATGTCTTTTTCATTTTTTAGACTATCGGATTTTTATCCTCTTGGTAAAATCATGGGTTCAGACAAGCAATTGGAGTTTATATTGCTAACATCTGTCAGTCTCAGTATAGGTGACAGATGAAGTTTCTTGAGAGAATAACTTGTACAAATTGCTTTAATTTGCTTTATTAATAATAAATACCACTGATATGAATGAAGTTCCCTTGTTGTCTTCTTAGTTTTGAACTCTTTAACTCGATTTTTAAGTAAAATATATTAATCAGTTGGTTCCAAGTAAAAACCTGCAGTGAAATTAACTTGAAGAAAATTGAGCTGAATAACTATAATATCTATCTATCTATCTATCCTACCAGTCAAAAGTTTTTGAACAGTAAGATTTTTAATGTTTTTAAAGAAGTCTCTTCTGCTCACCAAGACTGCATTTACTTGATCCAAAGTACAGCAAAAACAGTAACATTTTGAAATATTTTTACTATTTCAAATAGCTGTTTTCTATTTGAGAATATTTTAAAATGTAATTTATTCCTGTGAATTTTTAGCATCATTACTCCAGTCTCATGATCCTCCAGAAATCATTCTAATATTACGATTTGCTGCTCAGAAAAAAAATGTATTATTATTATGTTGAAAACAGCCAAGTACATTTTTTTCAGGTTTTCCTTTCATGTTTCCAGCAATTGTCTGAGATAGAAATCTTTTGTAACATTATAAATGTCCTCATCATCACTTTTGATCAATTTAAAGCATCCCTGCTAAATGAAAGTATTAATTTCTATTATTTCTAGTAATGTTATAGATTTCTAAAAATATAATGTTACAAAAGCTTATTATTTCAAAAAAATGCTGATCACTGGATCTTTCTATTCATTAAAGAGTCCTGAAAAAAAATGTACTCAACTGTTTTAAATATTGATAATAATAATAATAATAAATGTTTCTTGAACAGCAAATCAGAATATTAGAATAATTTCTGAAGGACCATGTGACACTGAAGACTGGTGTAATGATGCTAAAAATGTATCTTTGATCACAGAAATAAATTAAATTAAAAAATGTATTCAAACAGAACGCAGTTATTTTAAATAGGAAAAATATTTTATTTTTTTTATTTTTTGCTGTATTGTGGATCAAATAAATTTAGGCTTGGTGAGCAGAAGAGACTTCTTTAAAAAAACATTACAAATCTTCAAAAACTTTTGACTGGTAGGAAAGATTGTAGTGTAGGTACTCAGTATAGCTGAATTTTATTCACTAAACTGTGTCTGGTCCATCTACAGGTTCACAGGGCGGGTTGGTTTACAGTGCCCAGACAAAGGCAAGGCTGTTGATTGGTTACCAGTCGGTCCATTCACATGTAAATCAGCCCTCATAAATGTCCCCCTTCAATCGCCCACTTTGCACAGTATATGTAGTGCTTGTTAGCACAGACTTTTGTCTCGAATTGAACCCGCCGACCATCTGCCCCCCATTCAGACGTCCTCTCAGCGGTCTCTAAACTGCAGCAATATGGCCCCTACGTCCCGCAGCAACAGACACGAGGAGGACTATTACGGCATAAAAGACAGAAAGGTACGCAGCACGTCTTTTTAATCACACAAGCAAAAGTTTATCGATGTTTTCCACGAGTTAAACGCATTTCTCTCTCCCTCTTCAGACGAGGAAACCGCTGGTGGAGAAAAAGAGACGCGCCCGCATCAATGAAAGTTTACAGGAGCTGAGGCTACTGCTAGCTGACCCGGATGTGAGTTTATTTAGCGCTTCTCAAAGCCTCTGTATCCAGCACTAACATACAGCGCAAGAGAGTCTTAACGTCGGTATTTATTTCATTTTTTAGGCGCAGATAAAAATGGAGAATGCTGAGGTGTTGGAAATGACCGTGAAACGCGTGGAAAGTATCCTGCAAAACAAAGCGAAGGGTAAGAAGAGCTGTTATCAAGTTTCACACAGGCCTGCATTTAAAAAAAACACCCCGAGTCGACTGTATTTGGGTCGTGACGTCACCCCGCTTTTCTCCTCCGCAGAAGCTGACAGTGTGAACCGCGAAGCTAACGAGCGGTTCGCCGCGGGCTACATCCAGTGCATGCATGAGGTGCACACCTTCGTGTCAAGCTGTCCGGGAATCGACGCGACCATCGCCGCCGACCTGCTGAACCACCTCCTGGAGTGCATGCCTCTGAACGACGAGGATCGCTTTCAGGACATCCTGTCAGATCTCATGTCAGACTCTAGCAATTGTGGCACTTGGCCTGGCGAGGCGACTTACGCCGCGTTGTCGCCCGGAGGCAGGAGCGTGGCCAGTAGCGGCTCCTCAGCCTTGTCCCCGGCCCCCTCCACAACCTCCAGTGACGACCTTTGCTCTGACCTGGATGACACGGATACGGAGCACAGCCGAATCTCGGCGGACGCCAGAGAACAAGCACCAAGCGTGCCAACCATGTATCTTTCCAAGTCCATGTGGAGACCTTGGTAGATGCTTCTGGAGATCCCAGTTGATTTCTGAACAGTATATTCTTAGTTTAGAGCTATTAAAACATGCAATAGTCCAGGAGCACCTTTATGATAAGACCATGGACAGTTCTACATAGGAATAGGGCAGCTGCAAACGTTTTCTTGTCATTTGTCATCGACCTGTGGATACCCCTCAGAAGCTCTTCTTGGTGCAACAATGTGCATTTCAATCCAGTTTCACACAAAAGTTCGTATTTTTATTTAATTGTTTTTGTATAAGCTAAGTTAAAACAACACTGTAAGGATAAATAATATTTCTAGGGAGTGTTTTCCCATCTCTAATTATTGTAGGCTAGGATGTAAATATTTCAATGTCGTGGCTGTAGATATAGATCTGTGGCATTTAAAAAAGATGTATGTTATGATTATGATGAAGTAATTTTGAAATAAATGTTAATGTCAGACGAAATGGACATTTAATGTGTTTTATATGTGATTTCAATAAAACATTTTGATTTCATCACTATAAAGAGTTTCATGTTTTGTTACTTTTTAAGCTTTACGCTAACGCGATTTCGTGGAATTTACAAAGAGCAGATGTTATGCCGTTTTTAGGCAGCTGCAATTGCTTTGATGAAATAACCGGAGTATGTAACATGCTTTATCACACCTCTATTATTTCTGAAAGTGTGAATGTCCGCTTTGGGTGTTTTGGCCTCTCAGGCGTGTAAAACGTAACACCTAATAGACGGTTAACCACCAACGCAGACAATACGACTGACACAATAGGCGTCGTGTGGTGCTGAAGATCATGTCTGCTGTAGACTACGTGTTACTGGGCAAGTCTGTCATCAAAAATAGGTAAAGCAAAAATACATGTCTGTAGATTTATTTAGTAATGACATTTTGGCAGAAACTAAAAGTATTTTTGTACGGGACAGACTATAATACCTGCAGTCAATATTAATAAGTCCGTCAACTTCTCTCATGAATTCTCTTACGCTTGACCGATTAATATCGTTACGACTTTTCAGCATGTGAACTATAGAAATGTCCATGAAAAATTAAGTTAATTTCAATGTCTTTTCCAGGGAGTGGGCTGAGGTCGTCAAATGAAGTCTAAATAACTTTCCTTAAATCTTACAAAAACGTATATAGACCTAGCCTACCTATAATTGAAGGTACCTATAACATAACGTATGGTTAAGTAACCACCAAAACGTAAAATTACTTATATATAATTAGCTAACTAATAGTATTTTGTAAGGGCCAGATCATAAAACCTGCAAATAACATTAATAGGCATGTAAATCCGTCAACTTCGCCTATGACTTCCATTACGTTTGACCGATCGATAGCCTTCTGTAACGACTTTTCAGCCTGAAAAAAAAGATACCTACTATAGAAATGTCCATGAAAAATTATGGTAATTTAAATGACTTTTCGAGGGGGTGGGCTGACGTGGTCAAATGAAGTCTAACTTTTCATAAAATATACAAAAACGTGTATCTACATTCTCGGTTGAGTAAAACGGAGTAACCACCAAAACGTAAGATTATCTTGTATATAAACAGCGCACGACAAAGACTAACAAAAGTTAGTCAGAGTTTGTTAAACAGACACTTCTGATTTAAGTCACGTTAACCTGAGGTTCCTTCACCGGTTTCTGTTCAAATCAGACGTCGACCAAAAAGCAACGTCAGTCACATTGGTATTGCACTTCGCAAATTAGCATATCACAACCTTACCACAAAACCAGAGCCGCTGCACAAAACCATTTGGAGGTTAATTTTTAAATGTCTAAAAATAGTTGACGGTTATCGCAACTAACCGTCGAAAAGCCACTGAATGATATCTGTTTAAAGAATATCATACTAGTCTGGGAAGTCTAAACAGATAACCAGAAGTTTTACGGTTCAGTGTCTTAGTTTATATAAATAATTGGTTTTCCACAACCAGAGCGCGTTTGATGTAAATACGTATTAACTCTTTTAAATCCACATATACTGTTCGCAGACTGTTGACAGGTTGTATTACCACTGCTTTCATCGGATCGGGGCCGGATTTTCGGCGTCTAAAGGTTGTTGTCCTGGTAGGAGGCCTGAAGAAACCATTCACACCTTGTCCTCAAATTGACGCAGGTGTGAAAGAGAGGAACTAGCACGCCTTTCATGTGTTTAGAGGTACAAACCCCTGTCTGGCCGCGCGGTGAGTAGAATTAGATCACATGAAGGGAAGTTGTGCGTCGGATGTGCGCTGTATAATAATAAAAAACTGCTGTAACGGTCGTCTGACTTTGAACATATGGCGCAGAAAGGGCCCCTCTGTTCCAACGGTCCGTTTGTGCAGGACTGGGTTGGACTGAAAGGACGTCTAATTATCAGCACAACAAAATACTAAAAATGGATATTTTATAGACAGAAATAAAAGTTCTCAGATTTACATTTTTTAATAAAAAATTTATTTGCTCAAAAATCCAGAAAAAAAAAATTGAATATTGTGAAATACTATTTCAATGTATGTGAATACATTTTAAAAAGTAATTTATTCCAGTGATGCAAGCTGAATTTTCAGCATCATTGTCACAGTCTTCAGTCTTTAGTGTCACAGGATCCTTCAGAAATCATTCTATTGTGCTGATTTATTGTCAGTGTTGAAAACAGCTGTTCTGCTTATTTAGTTGGAACCTGTGATACTTTTCAGGATTCTTAATAAATAAAAAGTTAAAAGAACAGGATTTATTTTAAAATAGAAATCTTTTTAATAATAAAAAATACCAGTTAAACATTTGTGGTCAGTACATCTTAATTCTCTCTCTTTTTTTTTGAGAAATAAATAAATAAACAAATAAATAAATAAATAAATAATACTTTTATTCACCAAGGATGTGAATAAAATTGATAGCAAAGACTTATATTGTTAGAAAGATTTCTGTTTTGATTAAATGGTATATATATATAAATCTAAAGAATAATGTGACACAAGACTGGTGAAAATTCAGCTTTGCATCACAGGAATAAATTATATTTAAAAATTCCTATTTTACATATTAAAATAGAAAATCATTATTTTAAACTGTAATAATATTTCATAATATTACTGTTTTTTTCCCTGTATTTTTGATCAAGTAAATGCAGCCTTGATGAGCATATTCTCTAAAAACATTAAAAATCTTACTGATCCTAAACATTTGAACAGCAGTGTATATATACAGTCTACTTTATTTTATGGCTTATGGCTATACAGCTATGGCTATTTTCATGGCAATGATCTATGAATTTTAAAGTATATATATATATAAACACATGCATTGGAGAACCTTCTGTGTTGCCTAGTAAAAAGCAGTTTATCTAAATTTAATTGTATAGAATTTTATATTTTTATATTTTTTATATTTATATTTATATATTTTATTTCAAGCAGTATGTTCCAACAAAATATGCTTTATAGACTTCACAGACAGAGGGGTTTGACAGTCGACTTTAAATAAAATACAAGATTATTTCATGTAACTATTTGTACATAGCTGGTGTAAAAAGCTACATGATCAGGGCTTATTCATTCCAGTTTCAATTCCAATTTCATATAAATCATGATCAAAATACATGCAAACATGTTGGAAAATGTAGTGGTACACTACAAGTAATCTCTGTTTGATTCTAACACATTTATTTTTTACATTAAATGCAACAAACATGAAAGAAGAAATTTTATTTTAAAATGCATAGGCATTTTAATGCTGATCAGAATGATTTACCAAAAAGTGGTTCACTTTATATAACCTCACATAAATTTTGTCTGAAATATAACAAGAAATACACAAACAGGAGAAATTTCTAAAAAATAGACTTTAATTTAAATTCACTTCAGCATGAAGAAACATCGTATATTGACGAGTTTGAAAGTGACAGAATGCAAGCACATTTTTTCACAACGTTGGCTAAACGCTTCCTCAACATTAAAAACTTAACATCAAGTTGACCTCCACATTAGTGTTTTAGCTATTTTCAAAACACATACTTTTGAACCTGATACTGACATCTCATTCTGCCCACATGCCCCTAATAAGGTGCTTTGTGCTGTGGATTTATGGTAATTGTGGTCGTATAGCAAGTTTTCACAGGTTTAGGTAGAGACAGTGGGCGATATCGAGACTTCTGTCTGTGTAGATTCAATCTAGGGCTTATAAAAGAGGAAAAATTTAACACTGAGGTTCTACATTGCAACAGACCATCAGACAGCCAGTCTGAACAAGACAACAGCACCTAAACACTTTAGCTTGAAATACTTTTCACATAAATTCACCTAATGCTACTAATGCAAGTAAAGATTGCATTAAGCTGTCAACACATTCACTGTCTGATCAAATAAGCTGCAAGTGCTAAAGAAAAATGACGTGACCAAGTTATCGTGGTTTGTGCCCATTCTGCAGAGCACGCCCCATCTGTCCTAGTTTAATAAATAATACTTTAGCTCATAAACTACAAGTCCTCAGTGTTAAATTGTGAATTTAAAAGGATATCAGACACATATCCAACAAGACACCTATTAAACACCAGAAGAACTGTTTCAAGAGCCTATACACCTATTTAGAAGAAAAAAAAAATACATATAAAATAGTTTCTTTCAAAAATTCTAAAGAAGAAATAAGTTAGTACGTGTATACCCACGTTAAGAGAAAAACTGTCAGGGAAACACTGAAAGGAATTATTATTCCTTAACGTTAAAATCTAACAGTAATGGTCATTGAACAGCACAGAGTCTGGCTTTAGAGACAGTTTAGACTGTCTGGAAATAATTCATTCTCCCACTCATTCTTGTATTTACACATCTGTACACATTCACTCCAACACATTCACACAAACGAGCAACAGAACGAGTCTTCATGAAAGTCTGAGGCCACGGCAGAAGCATTTGTTCGATGCTTAAATGTCCGTTTTGTCTGGTCAGACATGGTCTGTAGTGTTCCAGGTGGACAGACGGGTTCAGTTTAGGTGATAGGACCCGGACAGCCATGTGTTTCTGAGTGTGTAGAGTCTTTGCTGCTATTGGCCGGAGGCGCCGTGACATCACTGCTTTCTGTTTCTCCCATGTGCAGATCTGGTGGATCCTCCTCTGTCAGGGTTTCACTGATCTCTTCACAGCCAACACATGCCTGCAGATAAACAATGTTATCAGTCTACATGGAGTTTGCAAGCTAAAAAAAAACCCTATCCATTATACAATTAAAAATGTAAGGCTTGATTTTATAAATTTGGAATATACTAGATAGTGAAATGTGGTCAAAGTTTTGACCACACTTTTTGACCATAGACTATATATATAGATAGATATTAGTGCAGTCAAATTGATTAATCACGATTACTCACATTCAAAGTAAAAGTTTGTGTTTACGTAATATGTGTGTACTGTGTATATTTATACGTATATGGGTCAAAGACGTTAAAATGTCCACATCAAAAGAAATTTACAAAAGTGATTTTTATGTCGATAGAAAGCACATTAAATGTAAGTAAAGTGTCTACTTTAAGGTTTCAAATAAGTTGTCAAAATTTGGTTGAAATATTTGGTCATTCAGTGTAACACAATATTTATGTAAAAAGTCAAACAACATGCTTATTCTGACTTGTACATATTAAATTATATAAAAGAATAAGGGAGCATATTACATTTTATTGCGTTTAAAGAGTAAAAAAATTCTTACTGACAAAGGGGAAAAACCCAAATTTTAAAAAAATGTAGAATTACAACTAATTTGTATTTGGGGTGAAAATCATATTTTAATGTCATGAATTGATTTTTGTTGTAAATATGCCTGCCAAGATTGTTACACTAAATGACATTTTAGTGGGTGTCTTCTGTAAATTTGGGAAAAATTTATGATTTTGCTCAGAAAAACAAAAATGCAATTAAATTAAATCAGAATTTTTTTCCTTTTTTTTTTTTTTTTGAAAAACAACAATAATTTAAAGCAGTATCACACTTATTGTTTTGATTTACATATATATATATATATATATATATATATATATATATATATTTTTTTTTTTTTTTTTTTTTTTTTTTCTATAAAACAAAACAAAAAATATAAAGTTCAAAAGAACCATTTATTTGAGATGGGGCTTTGAGATTATATATATATATATATATATATATATATATATATATATGAGTTTTGTTTTATAGAAAAATTTAGTTTTAATAAATATTTAACTGTTTTCAACATTGATGATGCTTCTCTAAAGAATATATTTCTTCAGCAGCAAATCAACATATCAGAATAATTTGAATGAAGGATCATGTGACACTGAAGACTGGAGTAGTGATGCTGAAAATACAGCTTTGCATCACAGGAATATTTTATTTTTTAAATATTTTCAAACAAAAAATAGCTATTTTAAATGTAATATTTTGTAAAATTACTATAAAATTACATGGCCTCTATGTGGCCTTGGTAAGCATAAGAGACTGTCAAAAAAGCAAAACTTACAGACCACAAATATTTAAATGGTAATGTATATTTTTTATGCATCAAAATAGGGACACAGTTTTTTACGTTTTACTTCATTAAAAACTGACATCGATACACATCAGATAAAATATCAGTGTATACAGACCTTGACGTCGATTGCTTTGGGCAGCCCACCTCTTCTCATCCAGGGATGCACCTCTGCCAGCTCTCTCTTCTGGTCTTCCGTAAAGCGCGGCTGACTTTTCTGCATCTGCCGCAACTTCTCCCTATCTTCCCTCAGAACCTTCTGGATGTCACTGCAAAAGGGAAAAGATGTTTGTAATTTAACGTCAAGCCAGCATCCATGGTTATTTACATGGTGAAAACCAGGTCAAAATACAAGATTAAAGAGGTCATGAACTGAGAAACCAAAATTACCTTGATTTTTTGACATATAAGATGTTATTGCACTATAAAAACAGCTTATATTGAAGCCAGTCTGCCAAAATTACAGCTTGTGGAATGTGCCACTCTATGATGCAATAGTGTCTAAACACCGCCTTTGGAGAAGATCAATGCCTGCTACTACTTCACTGCCTGTTTAGCCACGCCCACCGATTCTACATCACTGCCTGTTTAGGCACGCCCACAGATTTGCGCATGTAGTGTAAATAACGAGAGAGGCAAATGTAGGTGTATGCAGAAACCAAATAATAAAGATGGCTGTGCAGTGCCAAGTTGTGGACAAACAGTCTTCCTGCAGTCTTCCCGCCTTCCTTCTGATCCCAACATTAGGAAAGAGTGGATGAACTTTATTTTGAAAGAAGATTGTTTCAGAAAGAACTTGGTTATTTGTTCACTTCATTTTACCGCAAATTCGTTTACAAACAAGGAACAATTCGACGTGGGATTTTCAAAAAGATTAAAACTAACAGAAAACACTGTACTGACTATATTAGTAATGTCGCAACACACAAGTGTGAGTAACTGTTTTTGTTACGTGGTCACTATTGCTTTATCTGTTATTACAGATTGTTTGTTATGTACTGAGTATTTATGTGTTTTGACATTAATCACAGCAGCGTCCATCTATGAGGAAAGCATGCTGTCAAAAACAGGAAACAGAAAATTGCCTATTACTTTTAAATTCAAAGTTTTTAAAATTTTTAATATATAAAAAGCTTGATAGCATTATAAGAACAGTAGAAAATAATTTAAAAAAAGGGAGTTCATGACCTCTTTAAAACCTATTAACCAATTTTCCCCTGAAACTGAATGTGGTTTGACTGGTTTGCCAATAACTTCCAATGGCAAAACCGAAGAAAATGCAAACATACACACACACACACACACACATTAGAGCAGTTTACACGAACACATGTATATAGCGCCCCCTAATGGGCATTTCATTAACCTCCTGGTGTGTTTAGAAACTGTGTACAAATTTTGTGTTTTGGGTCCTTTTGAAATGTTTTGAATTGCTGCATGCACATTCATGGGCCTAACTGAGAAGTCTTCAAAAATTTTGAAAAAGAAATAGTTTAATCAGTATTTCAACAGTTTTTTTTCACTTGGTCAAACAGAGTATAGACTGTGGTTTACAACTGACATGACTAAAGCTCTAAAGGTGAAAGGCAGGAAGGGCGGGGGGGGCTGTTTGGTTACTGGTAAGCGGGCATTACTAGTGGTAGAGTGGGGGCGGGTCTACTTCTTTTCTCTCTGCCCACTCACCGAGATGGTAACTGGTAAGACATCATAATATCTTCGTCCACGTTAGCCATGAGCAGCCACAGTGGGTCCTGCAGTACATACTTGATCAGGGTCTCACTCCCATCCAGCGCCAGCGCCCCAGAGCCCGAACCAGAGCCTTGCCCCTTGGCCTTATGGGATTTCTGTGAGGAATCCACACTGCCGAAGTAGTTACTGCTGTTGTTGCTGCTGGTGTTGCTGCTTCCTGAGGAAGTTTAAAAAAAAGAGCAGAAAGTGTGATGAGAGAAGTAGGCCTTTTGAACAGCACAGTTTTATAATGGAGAGCATGTTTTGGAGAAATCAAACAGAATATAAGATCATTTAAGGAAGTGGGAAAAACATTTCTGGTACATGTTGTTTATTGTGGGTTTAGAATATGAGGTTCTTCCTCTTTCTGAACTCCTTTGATGTGCTTAAGGATGTCAAAATATAGCAATACAGTATTTTTACAGAAGTCTGCTATGCTAGTCTACAAAGCTGCATTTATTTGATCAAAAATACAGTAAATTTTTTTTCATTTCGAATCACTTTTCATTAATTTAATTTAAACTCACCAGTTCTGCTGGCAGACCCGCCGCTCGCAGACGTTTCACAACCGTTAGACCCGGAGCCCATGGAGCCGGAGGTAGCAGAGCCGGTGCCGGAGCGCGAATCCTCTGGGAGAATGTCCAGCAGGTCACTAGATGATGAGAACGCATCGCTGTGCTGACCGTCGACAGGTGACACTTCCTCCTACAAATAACAAAAATATAGAACATAAAACACATTAATTATTTTATTATATTATTATATATCTAACGAATACTGATTTCCAATACCAAACCACAATGTTAAAAGAAGCATCTAAATCACTCTGAATCTGCTAAATGCTTTAAATTCACATGTAAGCCCCATGGCCACTTTTTTTTTTTTAGTATTCTAAACTTAACTGCATAGTTGTTTAATTGTTCAATTCTATCTCTAGATACCAGTTGCATATAAAAATTATTTACTAAATTTTCAAAACATCCAAGAACGACATCCCGGTTCAACATAAAGAATATAAACTTTTAAGGTGAATGGTTTGTAGCATTATAAGAAAGTGAAGGTAATATTTTTAATATATTATTGATTTATTTATAAAATACATAACGTCATATAATGTCAGGGAACCCTAAATAATATTACAGGCTTAAAAACCTAACATGAAGAATGCTGAATTCTAAGCAGCACTGTTTGTAGCATTGGAAAAGTGAAGATGATGGTATTATAATTAATAATAATAATAATAATAATAATAATAATAATAATTATTATTATTATTATTATTATTACTACTTTTATTATTACCGTTATTACTACTACTACTACTAATATTTTTTAAATTTAATTTCTAGAATATGTTATTACTATTATTTTAAATCAGATTTAATAATAATAATAATAATAATAATAATAATAATAATAACAATAACAACAACAACAACAACAACAACAACAACAAATACAGAAGCAAGTGTGACATAATTTCTTGTCAGGGGATCCTAAATAATTAAATAATCCTCAATAAATAATCCTAAAGAATACTGCATGTTTGGTATAACATTTTCACATTTATAACAACAACAACAACAACAATAATAATAATAATAATAATAATAATAATAATAATAATATTACTATTATTATTATTATTATTATTATTATTAATTATTTTTTAAAATACAGATATTTCTCTTGCAATAAAATCAGCTACATATTTATCATTATTATAATTATTTTTTAAAATACATATATTACTTTTGTAATTAAATTCAGCTGTTTGGTTGGTATAACATTTTCACATTTATTATTATTATTATTACTACAAGTATTATTTTTATTAATTATAATTAATTATTTTTAAAAATGACTATTACTTTTGCAATAAAAATCAGCTGCATATTTGGCGTAATATTTTCACATTTATTATTATTACTAGTTATTAAAAAATACAGATATTACTTTTGCAATAAAAATCAGCTGCATGTTTGGTATAACATTTTCAAATGTATTATTATTATTTATTATAATTCTTAAAAAAACTGATATTACTTTTGCAATAAATATCAGCTGCATGTTTGGTATAACATTTTTGCATTTATTACTATTATTATTATTATTATTATTATTAATTATTTTTTTAACGCAGATATTACTTTTGCAAAAAAAAAAATAAACAAAAGAAAAAACACCTGGATGTTTGGTATAACATTTTTAGATTTATTATTATTAATATTATTATTATTATTATTATTATTATTTACTATACATTTTCAAATACAGATATTACTTTTGCAATAATAATCATGCTACAATTTTGCATGCTGAAAGTCTAATGGGACTGCACCAAGATGCAAATCTTACATTCGGACCGTCTTGCTTAAAAAGGGGAATACTGCCACCTGTTGGTCAATACAAAGTTTTGCATTTGAATTTTTCTATTTTGTGTGTGTTGCTTAAATACTTTTAGACAAAATGAAAAAAATGAGAAGTGAGAAGTATTTAAAAAGAGTGCAGTGGTCAAAAATGCACTGTAATATGATTGATTGTAATATGACACTTGTAAGTCAAGAAAGAATGAAAGACTCCCAACCTGTGGCACACTCTTGTCAGTTTTAGCTTGCACGGTTGCACTTCCTGCCTTCTCCACATTAGTGTTGCAGTTCGTTTGTGGTACAACAGATGGCGCCGTGCTCTCCTGTCTCTCAGCAGAGCGTTGAGTCTCCTCTAACTGCAGCAGGTTAAGCTGCAAAGGCGAGCTGCAGCGCGACTGGAACAACGGCGGGGACGGCGGCCCGCCTCCACCTACGGAGTGAGGGGTGGGGCTTCGTGAAGGCTCCTCCCTCAGCTCAGGCTCAGCCGGTTTTGGGGGCTCCTCGGGACACGCGAACGGAAACGGCTGTGGCGGGAATGGAGTCTGTGAGGTAAAGGGGTTCTGGGGAGTGAACTGAGTCTGTATAGTGAACGTGGACTGGGGAGGGAATGGTGCCTGTGCGGCAAAACTAGGTTGAGGCTGAAAGGTAGGCTGTGCAGGGAAGCTTCCCATCTTAGGGTAGAACGGCTGCCGTGGAGCGCCGCCCATCTGCGGGAACATGTAGTTAGGCAGTACCAGTGCCACCATGGGCGTTACCAGAGGAGCCGAATATGGCGTCTGGATGGGCTGCATGGGGATGCGTGGATCCTGGGTGCACTGATTCTCCCCGAAGCCTGACAGCGGAGCATCTACCGTGGGCTGCATGCCGCCGGCTCCCGGGTACATCTGCAGCGGGTATGCGGGCATCACAGCCGGATAGGCGATGGGGAAGGTGGATTGGGAAGTGTCCGAGGGAGACCAGGAGGTCTGGTTGAGGCCCTGCAGCTGAGGTCTAGGTGGAGGTCTACGGCCTGAAGGAGTGCTGTCAGATGACTCGTTAGGCTTGATCCGCTTGGACTTGGTCTTCTTGTTGCGTCCCCGGCGGGTTCCAGTGGTCTCATGGGCGCCGCCGCCACCCTGCTTACAAGAGCGAGCAGCGGGAGCAGCTGCAGAGAAAGAAAAGAAACAATTAGCAACTTAAATCATGCAAAGACTACTTTGATGCAGTTTTGTTGGATATTTACAATTATAATAATAAAAAAAGTTAGGCTATTTTATATTATTTTATAATAATATCACTGTAAAATAATAATTATAATACAAGTAACATAATATCAACTAATATTAGAATTATAATATTCATTACAAAAATGATACAGGAAATATTATAAAAGTAAAATAAATAATAAAAATAAAATAAAATGCAAATAATTTCTGGTTTTGTTTAATAATAATAATAATAATAATAATAATAATACTACCACTACTACTACTACTACTACTAATGATAATCGTGACAATAATAATAAATTATTATTATTATTATATTTTTACAGGAAATATTACAAAAGTAAAATAAATAATGAAAATATAAAATTTATATACAAAACACAAATAATTTCTTGTTTTGTTTGATTTTTTAAATAATAATAATAATAATAATAATACTAATAATATTCACTGATTATTATAAAATATTCATATATTACAATTATTAGTAGAAGTGCTACTATTAAATAATAAAAAATATTAAAATAAGAAATTATTTGCACATATATTTTACTTTTGTAATATTTACTGTAAAAAAATACACCAACTACTCCTACTACTAATAACTGTGTCAATAATAAGAAATTATTATTATTATTATTATTATATTTTTACAGTAAATATTACAGAAGTAAAATAAATTAAAATAAAGTAAAATGAAAATAATTTCTTGTTTTGTTTATTTTTATAAACAAAAATTTTTTTTATACTAAGAAATCTATTTTTACAGGAAATATTACAAAAGTAAAGGTGCAAGTAATTCCCTGTTTTGTTTCATATTTTTAATAATAATTCTACTACTACTACTACTACTAATTATTATTATTTATATTTTATACATTTTATATTTTTTATATTTTATTTTTTATATTAAGAATTATATTTTTGTCACAGGAAATATTATAAAAGTAAAATAATTTATTTTGTTTAATATTTTTATTTACTTTTATCTACACATTTATTTTATTTTTGTAATACTGACCTGTAAAAAGAGTGTTGTTGCTATTGTTTATTATTATTATTATTATTATTAGTAGTAGTAGTAGTAGTAGTAGTAGTAGTAGTATGGTCATGAAAAGAATATTATTATTATTATTATTATTATTATTAAATAAAAATATCAAACAAAAATAATTTCTATGTAAATTATTTTGCTTTTGTAATACTGACCTGTAAAAAAAAAAAAAAAATTAAAGAAAAAATTAATTTACAGAATAGCTGTAAAATTGCAATACTAATATCGATAGTTTGTCTACATTTTTTTTATTTCTATTATCGATTTATGAGCTATTTTAATTGCGTTTGGGATGATTGTAGGCACATGTTTTTCTCCCAACAACACATTATAAACTCTGCACATACAGTACACAGAGATGAATTTGTGTGGAACAGCATTTACTGTGAATCGAGCCTCTCAGAGACACTGAAAACACTGAAAAAAAACCCCCACAGTGCTGTGCAGCTTTTAAAATTCAGGTTTGGACTCAAATCCCTCCTTACCCTCAGATGCAGCTTGTCCTTTCTGTCTCTCCAGATAGAGGGAGCAGTCGGCTTTGAAAGCGTGCACACCTCGCAGCTCTCTGAATCGACTGAGGAAAGCCTGCTCTTCCTTCTGGGTATGTGCCGCCAGAACCTGCTTGGTCAGACCCAGTTTCTTGTAAGCCTCTCGCTCCTGATTGTGCGGCGAGACCGCGGCCGGAGGAACGGCGAGACCCTGACCTTCAGTGCCTTCAGCGCTGGGGACGTCTTCAATGATCTCTGCAAAGAACAACACGAGATATTTAACAAAACACAGGTGGCACGACCAGCACTTGTTATCGGGCTGCATCCAGGACTTCTCACGTTTATCTCATGCATGTTGGGATGGGAACCATGGGAAAATGCAAGTACAGTGCATACATTGAAGCCCTGCCAGTGTGATTTGCACCTTTATTTTACTCATCAACTCAATCAAAAGGCTTGGCAATCAAATTTTTGTCCCTATGTCATGGGAAGATTTTACTAACTTTGAAGTTTGGAAGAGAATTCTTGCTTTGGAGAGATGTGTCTTGTTGAGGATACGACTAAAACAAAAAAGGTGTTTTACCAAGGAACAGAAAGCACACATACAGCTCTAATACAGATAAACCATCCAAAACCTTGTGAGCTGCAAAGATAGCTTTTTATCGTCTCTAACTGCATATTTAATTTTGGATGGTCATTTCTCCAATTAGATTACCATTTAGATAATTGCAGTCATCTAACACTCAAAGTTAATCTTTGTCAATACTGGTAAATGCTATTTTTTAGCAAATATTAAAATAACTATAAATTGTTCATGCTTTTTTTTTATGTAAGCAAAATAGTATAGATTTGTAACTTTCATAACATGAAAATGTTGATCAGTATCTGCAAATTTATTATATATCGTTTTTAATTTACACTATCATTTTAAATTTGTTGCTTATTAATTAAAAAAATATATAGAATATAGATTATAATATAATATAATATGGAATACAAAAATTAAATGGTGCAAAATTAAAAAGCAAAAATTTTTATTAAAACAAAAGGAAAAAAAAAATCTAAAAATACATATATAATATAAATACAATATAATAGAATAGAAAAATTAAATGTTTAAATGTTTTATTTACTTCTGGGTGAAATATTCTTTATGCTGGGTCTGTTTTTTTATTATATGTAAACAAAATAGTATAGATTCGTAATATTTATAACATGAAAATGCTTATTAGTATTTGCAAATTTATGTATAATTGTACTTTATATTATCATTTTAAACTTGTTGTTTATTAATTATATGATTTTATTGTAACAAAATGTTTAGAAACAATACATTTACAATAATTTATATGACTATTACTTTACATTTATTATATATTATCATCATCATTATTTATTAATTCCATATTTTATAACAAAAAATTATTAGAAACAATTAATATTTTTATGATCAAATAATTTTATGTAAAGTACTTTCATTTTGCAAAGAAATGCAATTAAAATTAAGTTGTCTAATTGTGCTATATATATTTATGTTTAGAAATTTTTCGCAATTTTTTTTTTATTGATGTAAACAAAATAGTATATAACATCCATAACATGAAAATGCTTATAATTTTCTGCAAATTAATTATATTATAATTTTAAATTTGTTGTTTATTAATTATACAATTTTATTATGACAAAATGATTAGAAGCAATAATTTAACAATAATTCATATGACTGTTATTTAATATTTATTATATATTCTCATCATCATTAACACTTACATATTTTATTATAACAAAAAATATTAGAAACAATTAATATTTTTTATTACAAATGAATAATTTAACAATTTAATAATTATTTAAGAATTAATTTAATTTATTTATTTAAAGTACAGATACTTTTATATCTTGCAAATAAAACTCAATTAAATTAAATGCAGTTTTGTCTAATTGTGCTATATATATATATATATTTTTTTTTTGTAATTTCATATGTAGGCAGCAGACATTAAGACAGCTCAATAGGTTTTGTGACAGAAACATTATTTTTAAGAACAGATAGGCAGTAGAGAAAGAAAGACAGACAAGCCAGACAGACAGGCATACAGATACACAAAATAAATCTTCTTACCTTTTTTGTCTCCTACGTGTACAATGGTGCTGCTGTAGCTGCACTGGCTGGTGATGGACACCACACTTTCAGGTTTACTGGGCAGCGGAAGTGGAGTCAGAGACGGACTCACTACACCAGAGCCTGGAGGCTTCTTAGAGACATCTAATGATGAGAGACCTGGTTGGTCCTTTAGGTGGCCTGCCTCTGAACACAGAGAAAACACAGAATAAACAGAAGGCTTGAGAACTGATGCATTTACAGGGATTAACACTCAAGATGGCCTGATAAGCAAATACCACATTATATATTCATTTTATGTCTGTTTTTCATGTAAATGTGTTTTAATGCTTTGCAACACTGAGCATTTGGACTTGTGTGAACATAGCAAAACTGCAAATTCTGCTGATTTAAATATATCACCAGAGTGATTTTATCTAGCTGAATAACCAAATGAAGCTTGGTTGAAATTGTCATGGATGATACATTCAAAATATTGAAAATTATGCAAAAAAAAGCACGTTTAAGAATTTCTAATGGTCATGGAATAACATTACAGCAGTATAAAACTCAGATATTACTGCACTATTAAAAAGCAAACATTTTTATAAAAAAAGAGAAAAAAATATATAGAATATAATATATAGAATACAATATTGAAAATTAAAAACTGATTCAATAATAATAAAATAAACATCAACTTTATATTTGAAAATAAAAAAATATATTTTTTCCATTTTTGGGTAAAATATTTTTTACAACAGATTTGTTTTAAAAGTTGTAAAGGTTTTATATGTTATTGAAAAATTATGCAGCAAAAGCGTGTTTAAGAATTTCTAATGGTCATGGAATAACATTACAGCAGTATGAAATTCAGATATTACTGCAAAATTAAAAAGAATTTAAAAAAGCATTAAAAAACATTTTTATAAAAAAATAGAACAATATTTATATATTTATATATATAAATAATATATATATATATATATATATATATATATATATTTTTATTTATAATATATATATATATATATATATTATATTATAAAATTCAGATATTACTGCAAAATTAAAAAGCACACATTTTTACAAAAAGAGAGAAAATATATACATACTATATAAATATATAATATATAGAATACAATATTTCTATTTAAATCTGATTAAATAGTAATAAAATAAAAATCAAATAAATTAATATTTTCAAAATAAAAATGTATTTTTTTTTTCCATTTTTGCGTGAAATACTCTTTATAATAGATTTGTTTTAAAAGTTTTAAATGTTTTATGTATTATTGTGAAAATTATACAACAAAAGCGTGTTTAAGAATGTGTGACAGTCAGATATTATTGCAAAATTAAAACGCAAACATTTTTATATAAAAAGATAAAATATATACATAATATATAGTATACAATATTTCTTATAATAATCAATATAAAATATTTATTAAATAATAATAAAATAAAAATCAAAATATTTGAAAATGTATATATTTCTTTTCCATTTTTTGGTGAAATATTCTTTATGATAGATGTGTTTTTTAAAGTTTTAAAAATTCTATATGTTATTGTTAAAATGTATCTTTGGAACCTGCTCAATTATAAAAAATAATCTTGGAAAGTGGATTTTTTTTTAGTACCTTCAGAAACTTGCATGGAGCTCTCAACAGCTCTCTGCTTGTCTTCATCTGAGTTTGAGGATGTTGTGTTTGAGGAGGATTGGCACTTTCTCTTCACTGTAATGGGCACGTTACAGCTCTCAAGATACCTGATGGAAAGAGGAAGACATCATTAATGGAAACGAGGTTTACAAACCAGGCTAACTGTAACATAAAAGCCCTTTGATCTGCTTTGTTTCGTCTTTATTACATTGTTTTGTCCCATTATGTCCTTATAATCATTTGTACAAAACACGTGTCGAGATCCCATTACTTTGTCTTTAATCTCTTTGAAATCATTCAGTGAAAATCTCAGTATGTTTGCAGTAAATATTCCATTTAACTACTGTATAGAAAACTTCAAGTCAAATGCATTAAAATTGAGCAGGATGTAATTTTTTTAAATCATTTTAGTCTTTAGGCTAAACACGTAGAACAATTATCCTGCTGTGAAAGAGTGCTAATGAGATTCCACATCCTGCAAAACCTAATGTCCTCTACCGACTCACGAAAACAAGTTCATTCTTCTTCATAGGATGCTTAATTCAGTTTCCCATATTCTCTTTGCATCACAGGATCAATAAGTGCAATAAATTTGGCTAAGTGAGTCGAGACAGTCTCGGTCCATGCACCATCAGTTTTCGCTGTGACGTGACTTTGCGTCTTTGTACCTGATTACGCTGTCCAGGCAACTAATTTGCTGATAGGAGTAGACGGTTTGGTCTTTGAAGGCCAGCTCCTCTTGCACAGCAGCATGTTGCTCCTCAGGAGACTCTTTCCAGTTTACGGGATGCGCAGAATCTTTGGGCCGAACCACTGGACTTTTCTGCTGAAACTCTGCAGAGAGAAAAAGAGCTTTTAGAAGGGATGCACATTTGTACAAAATACAAAATAATAAATACAACAATAAATTGGGATTGTAACATGGAAAACAAAAAACAATCAGAAATATATCTATAATATAAAACATATTTTATATTATATGATCTGGTGTTCAAGAAAAAAAAAAAACTTCTTATTTATTCATTATTAATTTTGAAAACTGAAAATGTTGTTGTGCTGTGTAATATGTGTTGTTGTGCTGTGTAATATTTTTGTGGAAACAATTTTTTTTTTTTTTTTAGGATTTTTTGATGAACAGAAAGTTCTAAAGAACAGCATTTATTTGAAACAAATCTTTTGTGAGATTCTAAATTTTTACAATAAATTTTTGTATAAAATACTGTCTCTTTTCATCAGTATAATTCATCCTTTTATATATATATATATATATATATATATATATATATATATATATATAATATAATATAAATATTTATTTTATAAAAAATTAATTTAATAAAATAAATATAAATGACCCCACAGTAGTGTTTAAATTATATAAACTATTATATTATATTATTATATCATGTTTATTATAATTATATTATTATATGTTTAATATAATTATATTATAATAAATTATATTTCATCCTTAATAAAATAACAAAAAATATATACAATAAAATAAATATTTATTTTATAAAATTAATTTAATAAATATAAATGTATTCTTTTTTTTTAAACAAAACAAAATATATTGACCCCACAGAAGTGTGTTTAAATTATATGAATTATTATATTATATTATATCATGTTTATTATATTATATTATATTATATTATATTATATGTGACCCTGGACCACAAAACCAGTCATAAGGTTCAATTTTTAAAAATTAAGATTTATACATCATATAAATAAGTAAGCTTTTCATTGATGTATAGTTTGTTAGGACTGGACAATATTTGGCTGAGATACAACTAAAAAAATCTGGAATCTGAGGGTGGGGAAAAAAAAAAAAAAAATCTATATTGAGAAAATTGCCCATAAAATGCATTACTGGTTATTGGTACAAATATACCCGTACAACTTACAACTGGTTTTGTGGTCCAGGGTCACGTTTTATATTATATTATTACTAAAATTCTGCATTTGCAAATGAACGTTGGATGTTATTCACTCATTTTTGGGTAATTGAAAATTCTTATTCTTTTACAGCAGAGGAAACAAATGTTTTTTTTAAATCAGATTTGAGGTATTTTTGTTCCTTTATCCTATGAGTGACAACCACGAATATTAACTGTTCGAATATCACAGTTCAAATCACATTCATAATATGTTAATATAATCTCTCTCCATATCATGGAGCCTGAGTCACACACAAAAACACAGACTTTGATGACAGATGAGGGTGCACAGATGGTGGGGGATATTGCTACATACTAGTAGGGCTCTTCTTGGACTGCTGCTCCTGGTTTTTCTGCATGTGAACACCTTTGCAGATCTCCTGAAAGCTCCTCTGAGAAAACACATACACATACCAAGACAAATAAATCCACCGGAGCCTCAATGCATGAACAAAAAAGTGACCGTGAAGCATCTGACTTACAAAAGGTTGAGAACCACTGATTTAGAAATCATGATGTGACTCACCGGTTTGGCTCTCCTGCCATCCTCTTCCTCTTGTCGCTGGCGTGTTCCATTACCGTTACTTTCACTAGATGACGCCACACTCAGCAGGTGATCATTACTGCCTAGACTCCCATAGCCACTTGAACCGTTGTTGTGCACCGGCTGCAACACACAAAAACATGTTTTCACCAACGACTTTCATATTTCTTATCCTAAAGGATGGAGTTCACAACACCAAGAGATTTTAAAACACTAGGCATCATAAACTTGCCAACTTTGTAAATGGTCACTGAGAAAAAATTGGATACATAAACTAAATGACAGCCTGTCTATCTTTCATGAATCTCTGATATGAATGTTAAAGCCCTTTTCGTGTAAATCCAGTTCCAATAATCTGGTTCTTTCTATAGTGAATGAATTTCCGCACCTGCAGCAGGAGTCTGTGAATTTGCTCAGTGATTTCCTGGATGTCTGAGTCTATAGATTTGCCCTCAGCTGCCGCCGGAGCTGCAAACACATCTTCATTGACTGGACCCCTGGTAGAATGGACAAAATTACAGTTATACCACCATCCAAAGATGTCTCTTATGATCACCAAGCTTACATTTATTTGATCAATAATATAGTAAAAACAGTATTTTGAAAACCACTATAATTTAAAATAAGTGTTTTCTATTAGATTTTTTTTAAATCAGATTTTTAATGTTTTTAAAGAAGTCTTTTCTGCTCACCAAGCCTGCATTTATTTGATCCAAAGTCCAGCAAAAACAGTAAAAATTTTGAAATATTTTTACTATCTAAAGTAACTGTTTTCTATTTGAATATATTTTAAAATGTAATTTATTCCTTTGATTTCAAAGCTGAATTTTTAGCATGATTACTCCAGTCACATGATCCTTCAGAAATCATTCTAATATGCTGATTTGCTGCTCAAAAAACATTTATTATTATTATTATCTTGAAAACAGCAGAGTAGAATTTTTTCAGGTTTCTTTAATGAATAGAACATTTAGAAGAACAGAATTTATCTGAAATAGAAAGCTTTCGTAACATTATAAATGTCTTTATCATCACTTTTGATCAATTTATAGCTTCCTTGCTAACTGAAAGTATTAATTTCTATCATTTCTTTGCTTGGTAAGCAAAAGAGACTTCTTTAAAAAAAAACATAAAAAAAATCTTACTGTCAAAAAATTATGAAAATGATATGCTTTTCTGAATTTCACCAATTACTTGTTTCCTCAGACACATTTCCTTATTAATCTTATGCACTCACATGCGAACTTTGTGTCTGCCGATGACGAAGGAAACTTTGCGGCTCCAGGGATTGACGAAACTGGACCAGCTGGTGTCTATGGTAATGTACTCTCCATTACGAGCACAAAAGCGGATCGAGTGGTCAAACGGCTGGCCAGCATACTGCAGGACTGATGGGACAATAAAAAAAAATTATTCACAAATAGGATATTTAAAAACCATTTTAATACTTAGAAAATGTACCCATCCCAATTTGTCCTAAAGCAATTGGCGTATAGGTCTCTCTGATCAAGCTCCTTCCCATAAAAATGTTAAACATCACCTTTAATGAACTAAACAGTCTGTCTCTTTGTTATAAAACACTAAGTTTTGCAGTCAAGAACAGCTTGACTCACTCTTCCTGTGGATACCGAGCATGATTGGTCGATCGCTGGGATGCAGGTGCAGCAGGACAGGTGTGCCAATCAAATCCTGTGGCAGGTATCCTAGTAATGGAACGGCCCTACAGAAAAACAATCACATAACAATTCTGATCAGTCTGACAACAACTGTCACTGGCTTTAATATGCATGATTTTGAGAAATGGAAAAAGGCAGGTGTGGAGGTACAGCTGTTGCGTGAAACACCCAGTTCTTAAGTTACAAGCTAATCATCATCATGTTCGTCAACAATGAAGCATTAGGACTCTCACCTCTCGTCCACATCCTGAAACACACAGCTGGGTGTGTGCGTCGTGGTGAAGACTCGTTTGTCAGTGGGGATCCTTGGAGCTGAGGAATGAACATAATAAAGGTTTTGACACATTATTTTACATAGAAAAGTACTTTTCTGTATGTACAAGTGCTTAAGAAGCTACTTTAAAACTGTAACATGTCAAACTCAAAGCTAAATAATTGCAAGTAGCTAAAATACTGTACCCTTTTGAAAAGTATTTAACTATATGACAAGTTAGAAACAAAACATAGGCAGCTATTTGGATAAAACTGTATTTATTTGATTATACACAACTGTTTAAAACTTTTTTGTTTGCTTGTTTTAAAAGAAACTAGTAATCTTATTCAGCGAGGATGCATAAAAATGATCAAAAGTAACAGTAACAGTAAAGACATTTATATTACTACGAAAGATTTTTTATTTCAAATAAATTCTGTTCTGCATCACAATTTCCACAAAAATATGAAGTAGCTGATAATTTCAGCCCTGATAATAATAAGAAATGTTTCTTAAGCAGCAAATTGTCATATATTACCGCTTTTACTGTATTTTTGATCAAATAATGCAGCCTTGGTGAGCTAATTTTAAATGGTAGTGTATAAAAATAGCCTTATTTAAAAATACATGGAAAAGATACATTCTACATACAGAAGACTGTAAAGAAAACTGACCTTCGTAGCCGGAGTGCACTCTCTCGGCCAGCAGGAGGCAGCAGAACTGATCTTCAGAGTGCTCCGTATCCTGAACCTTCATCAAATAAGGAGTCATCCTGAAGGGATAGTACTGAAGATCTCCCTCGCACTCTTTACCGCCACTGGAGAAGAGGACAGGACAGATTTACACACACATTCAACAAAAGTATCTGGCAATAAACACTGGCTCTGTCCAATGTAAGCAGCCTGCAAGCAAGTGAGATTTTCATCCCTATCCATTCAAGAATAACATGATTTATAAACAAAGTCACACAGGCGCATTTTTTTATCTACAATACTAATTTCAAGCACTTAAGTATAAACATTTTAATGAGATGGTCTTTTAAGAAGCATAAATTCAGTTATCTAACAGCGTCTAAACCTTTGACTAGTATGACTCTAGTTTAATAATTTGCAAACTGTTCAGGAACTGGGATGCACACAAAAGTTGGCTTTTTCATCAAAAGTACAAAGCTATAGCTGCGGGGGTTCTATGGCTCTGTGTAGTAAATGCCACTCCATCTGACAGCATGTGATGGAGATATACGACTAATCACAGAACTGGCATTATTGACGAGATGCGTATGATAATCCGATTTTTTGCACAGCCCTAGTGTGCATATTAGTAATTTTTAAAAGGGTGCAGGCTCAGTAACAGTTTTGCACCCTTTTCTGAGACTGCAAGCACGGGTAACATTTAACTCTTGAGTGGGAAGGGCAAGAAAAAAAATGCACAAAAATTGACTCTTTGCCAAGAGTTTGATTGACAGGTGTTCTGACCAGTCAAAACGGTGAATCTGCCTTTTTGTCCAACAAACCAACCAGACAGGAGGCTAGATTAATGTCGGTAGATTTGTATTTGAATAACAGTGTGTAATAAAGCCTTTTGTCACGGTTGAGTCTTCTGATGCTCATTCATGTTTATTTTGTATTATAACTAGTAAAGACAAAAAAAACAATCAGTTCATGTTTTCTTGTGGTGCTACAGTGATCTGTCATGACATTAAACAGCCACAAAATGGTATGTATTGTCTGAATTTCTTCAAAAATGTTACAAATTTGAAAGCTGACACTTTGTTTCACACCAAAAGTAACCTGCTCTGTCTTGCCTGTCAGTTCGTTGTCAGTTTCCTCTTTGCTCCGCAATGCGTTTTTCACTCTGAGAACATAATATTGTCAGACGTAGCAACAGTAACTAAGGGAGGCGGGCGGGTCTTTGCAAAGAGTCAACTGAAAATCTTTATGAATACAAGTATCAATCCAATGTCTAGAGTAACTTAAAGAGGTTTCCAACATTTACTAGACTGTGGAGTAGCTTTGACTTTTTGAACTTTGTTCACTGCTGATTCGAGTGGTAATGCCTTCCATTTTAAATGTCTGTTTAGGGCCTTTAATTTTTAACCAGAGATTTGGATGATGCTATTCTGAAGTTCATTGAACTTTTCAGTGGCTTTTTTAACCGTTGCCAAATCCAGTCAGTTGAAATGTACCATGCTGAATTTTGTCCGTTTTGCCAAATGCATGACTTGTGAAACAAAAAGCCCAATCAATGGTGGACTATATTCAAGTCAGTCATAAACTGCATATCATTCTTTCCTGAACTTTCCACCGTCTGTTACTGTAAATTAAATTACTGGTTGATACGGCCTGATCTCAATAAAGTTGGCACACGTTTTGGTCCATGAACTGGATCTTGCTCAGGACGTGCGCTGCATGTGGAGGCTTGGCTAACAGCTCCAAATTGCTGATGTTGGGAATTCACCTCTGAATGAATGACACCTGTCTGCTAAATGACCTTTCCTCCATTAGCAATATCAGTTGACATTCTCTTTGATAAGTTATTATCCAGTGTATTGGGACACTAAGCAGATTTCCACACCAATGATAGTACACTAATGAAACAAAGATGTAAAATATTGCTTATTTTCTGCTGCCCCCAACAACACAGAGATGCATATTATTGTTAAACAGTCAAATCTGAAACTCCAATCAATTCGATACTGAAACCCCATGTCACACCTGTTTGTAGAGACGAAAAAAGAATTGGAAAGTTCCAGAAATCCTGTTCTATCAGCCAAGTGTTAGTAGTTGTTTACTGAATGCATGTTTTCCATCGTAATGTCAAATGTATTAGTAACTAAATCTTCCTATCTACAGGAACAAAAGTTCACCAGAATTAATTTGCTTAGACTGATTCAAAAAGGGAAAACTATGAATTAAATCATGTTGAACAGATGGTGTACAGAATACTTGCAACCCTCCAACACACACACACTCACCTAATACGACAGAAGAAGGATTTCTCCTGCATGCAGTCTGACGGCGATGACTCTTCAAGGAGGAAAAACAAGAGTGATGAGTTCAGGTTTAATTCAACAGCATCTTGTCTTTCAGAGGTGACTTAATCAGCTTTCAACTTAGGCTGAAACCTGATTTTTGGTGTCTGTGTTTTGTCTCATTTGAATGTTTATTTCACCTTTGACTGAAAGTCAGCATTAAAAAACAATGTTTTAACAAACAGTCTGAGACAACTTATAAGTAAATTCTGGAAACTGGCTTGGCATGTCTGAGGACTGCTCATTGTGATGTAAATGTATTCACAGCATGGAAAATTTGGACAGATTAAGACCTTCAGTGTGGTCTGAGTCTCTGTGACGTCTGTGTTCAGATCGTTTCCTGTACGTCTTGGTTTTAACTTATCTATAGATGTGAAGACTGAATGTGTGTATGTCGTACCTGCGCCAGTGCACATGCTCCAGGATGGCAGCCTGTACGGTGTGGTGAAGCTATAAAACACGCTAACGTCCTGTGGTGTAAGAAACTCCACAAACTTAGCATTCTTGAACACGTCCCGTTTGCAATTCAAGATGGAAGCTGCCTGGTCTGAAATATAGACGATTTTGCCAGTGATGAGTGACACCGCCACTGCAAAGATATCCTGTAAAACAAAGATTCAATGATTACTAAAGAGAACAAGTGAAACATGCAATCAGGCAAGTGCTTCTGTAAAATCACTCTATATAAATACCATATCTGATCTCAGCAACATAATAAATAAATAACTAAAAAACAGAAAACAAATAAATAAAATGGATAACTTCATAAACAAACAAACAAACAAACATATACTTACTGTGTTTTTGAGGGTGTATTCGGAGGTGATGCTGTCTATCTCCTCTATAGTATATGATGAAACATCAAGCCCTGATGGCTGACTGTCATTAATCATAAGCAGCTGGTAGTACTCTTCATTTGCTGAAATAAAAACAAATCCATTAAGCCAAATTCAAATAGCAACTCTGGTGTAATGTAGTACAGATTAATTATACTACAAGTCAAAAGTGTTTGAAAAGTAAGATTTTCAATGTTTTTTAAAGAGGTCTCTTTTGCTCACCAGGCCTGCATTTATTTGATCCAAAATACAGCAAAAGCAGTAATATTGTGAAATGTTTTAACTAATTAAAATAACTGCTTTCTATTTGAATATGTTTTAAAATGTAATTTATTCCTGTGATCAAAGCTTAATTTTCAGCATCATTACTCCAGTCTTCAGTGTCACATGATCCTTCAGAAATCATTCTAATATGCTGACTTGCTGTTCAAGAAACATTTTTTTTCAGTATTTAAAACAGTTGAGAACCTTTTAACATGACTCTTTGATGAATAGAAAAATCCAAAGATCAGCATTTATCTGAAATAAAAAGCTTTTGTAACATTGCACACTATACCATTTAAAAGCTTGTTTTTGGGAATGAAATTATGAAAAATGAATACTTTTATTTAGTAAGGATGCTTTAAATTGATCAAAACTGATGATAAAGACATTTATAATGTTACATAAGATTTCTATTTCAGATAAATGCTATTCTTCTGAACTTTCTATTCATCAAAAGAAACCAAAAAAAATCTACTGTTTTCAACATCGTAAAAATAATAAATCGTTTTTGAGCAGCAAAGCAGATGTTAGAATGATTTCTGAAGGATCATGTGGCTTGAGTAATGATGCTAACAATTCAGCTTTTAAATTACAGGAATAAATTACATTTTAAAATATATTCAAATAGAAAAGTAATAGTAAAAATATTTTAAAATTTTACTGTTTTTGCTGTACTTTGGATCAAATAAATGCAGGCTTGGTGAGCAGAAGAGACTTGTTTAAAAACATTAAAAATCTTATATGTACTATATATACATATATTTATTCTCCTTTACAATAAATGATTATTATTAACTGAGATAAGCATTGTAAAATCTATGACATAATGTGACATGATGTTCACCCAGCTGATTTGCTGAAATATTGCTTGCATTACATCCACGTTGCCAAAGGATTTGTTTGGTCTTGTTGCTGTTTTATGGCCCTAGACTTTATTTGCATTGTATGCAAGCAAAATGAAACTCATAAAATATATCGATAATTTACCAGACAGTAGGACTATGTCCCTGTGGTCAGGCAAGTGTTAAAGATGGCTTATGTAACAATATGCTAAACATCATAATGTATTGCTCACCTTCCACTTGTCTGACGCAACGTAGGGCATATTTCAGAGTGTTGAGGGTCGTCGACTTGCTGCCCTTGTTGCGCTTTTCCGGTGGCAAATGAAGCTTTAGCTCTTTCAAAGTTTTAATCAACTCTTTCTGCGTCTTCGCCTTGGCAGACTCTTCGCTACTGCAGGTCCCCAAAAAACAGATGCACAAATATGTCAGCAATAAACACTAAACTAAAATAAAAATAATAGAACAATTATAAAAAAAATTATATAAAATAACATAATGCAATAATGTACTACAAAATATTTATATTATAATAACATAATACAAAAGTAATATAAAAATTCAATTAAAATTTAATAAATTGAAATAAAATTAAAAAAAAAAACAATCAAATAAAAAAAACGTTAAATAATAATAATAATAATCCAGTAATAAAATAAAATAAATTAAAAATAAAATAAAATAAAATAAAATGACACAGGTGGAAGGGTCATATGTGTTCATGTTTAACCTGCAGCCGCTGGTAGATGGGTTGTCCTGCTCTGAACTGGCACTCAGAAGGCTGAAAGCGTTTGTGCTGCTGGGTGGCGAAGGACTATGAGAGTTGGAGCTGTAAAAAGAGTGAACACACATTAAGTCATCATTAAACAAGTCATAAACTACTGACATCTCTCTGCAGATGTCATTTTATCAGGCATATCTGCCGTGTATTGCTTTACTATTATGATTAAATGAAGTATAAAGTGAATAAAGCGGGTCGAACCAACAAAAAATTGCTAATAGAATGAATCTGCATTCATCTCAAATTGTTTGACATCAGGTTTGAATTGGAAAGGCAGGGTATCCACGCAACGAACATGACGTCATTATCGAGAAATGATTCATTCAGCAAGCCAGCTGAAGCCAGTCAGGACAGGCTGTTGCAAAGGAATAAACCCACAGGAAAATCATACAGTAGCTTCAGCTCAAAACCTCATTCTCACAGGACATTTTCAATCAACGGTGGACAATCGGATAGAAAATAGGTCACTTGGACGTTGCCCTCCATCTCAGTTATATAAACTTCACCTGTCCACCATCCTTACTTTCCCTCAAAAACACGATGCCATGTGCCATTGCAAGCCAGGCCACCATTAGCACAGCTAATAATGGCTTGCATTGCAGGCTTCTAGTACAGTAGATAACTGAGACAGGCCAAGGTGGATTAAACTACTCAACTTAGCGCGCTGATACTACAACAAGCCCAGTGTCCAGCTGCAGGTGACATGCTGAGGGACATAAATACACCACGAGTGATTATAAATAGCCCACTAAGTAGCTTTGAATAGAAACGGGCTTTAAATGTTGCACTTCTTAGCTGTAGGTGAGCTAATTATATAAATCACATCTGTGTTAGTCTAGCAGGGCAACGTGTCTTGATGCTATTGATACAGTTGGCTATCAGGAGGCTAATGAGATCTGAGAATTTGGAAGATTATTTATACAACTACACATGCAGGGAAGTGTGGCTTCATTACACGTTGACTTTGTAGAAAGGTAGACGTCTCAAGGCTTTAGCACAGGAACGTAAGACTATCAACTGATCATTATGGGTTTTCCAAGGGCTGATGACAATGGTGGACATAATGACCAACATAATGCCAATACATCTCAATCCCAATACATGCCTGTACTTGTGTATTGTATCATGACTTCATAGAATTTTTTTTCCTCTTATTTTAAAAGTTTTCTCAAATTTTTCTGTTTTATTTTTTACACTTCAATACTTAGCAAACTAATAATTATTCATTTTATTCTGGGTCGTATTTTTTATTATTCTGTATCGTTTTGTTCATGGTTCTTAAAGATGATGCTGGATAAAATTAACATTTATTTTAAATAATACTTAGATGAACTTCATTCAGACCTATTAAAACTTAACATACTCACTGAGGTTTATTGGCCAGGCTTTTTAAAAAAGATAGATACACAGAAAAACGGATGCATGGATGGATGGACCAATGGATATATAAATAAATATAAAACAAAAGATACACAGAAAAACAAATGGATGGATGGACGGATGGATGCATAAATGGACTTGATAGATGGATGGATGGATGAATATATATAGACTTGATGGATGGATGGACAGACTGATGAACAGATATGTACATGGACAAACGGGTGGACGGACGGATATATAAATGCACTGATGGATGGACAGATGGATGGATGTATAAATGGTCCGACGGACTGGTAGACGGACTGATGAACGGATATATAAATGGACAAATGGGCAGATGGACGAATATATAAATGGACTGATGGATGGACGGATGAATATATAAATGGACTGACGGAAGGATGAATGGACGGATATATAAATGGACTTAAGGATGGTCCAATGGATGGATGGATGGATGCATATATAAATGCATGGATGAACGGATATATAAATTTAACTTAAGGATGGATGGACAGATAGACTAATGGGCGGATGGATGGATATATAAATGGACTGATAGATGGATGGATGGACGGACGGATGGATAGACATAAATGGACTTAAGGATGAATGTATAAATGGACGGATGACATATAGATGGTAGATGATGGACGGATGGATGGATGGATATATAAATGAACAGATGGGTGGATGGATATATAAATGGACGGACGGATAGCTGGATGGGTGGATGGATAGATGAATGTGAAAAAAATCACATTGTTCAATTATCCAATCATACTATTTAAGCTCCAAGAAACAAAATTGTTTCTCTTCAAAAATTGATTTCTTTGCTTTCGATTAATGTAATTCTCTAAACTGTGCAATTTACAAGATTAAATCATTTAGGGTGAATGTGAACCAATCAAGTTATCGAAAATGATTTTTACTGAAACTGTAATTCCCAGCATGCTTTGCATGGAACTAAATGAGGAGAGTAAAAATGAAATTAAGTGTTATTTTATGAGTTTACGATAAGATAGCAGAAGGGAGCATGGTTGCCAGGTTTTCACAACAAAACCTGCTCAATTTCTGCTCAAAAGTAGCCCAAAACTAGCCCAATCTACCCCCCCTGGTAAATCCGTATTTCAGGGGCTAAATATGACATTATTAGTGGCACTTCAACCTGAGGACATCAAAAACAACCCACTGCAACAGTGGTAAAGTAGCCCATTTCCGTGGGAAAACTGCAGACTTGGCAACACTGGAAGGGAGAGACTTGATAGTGTTAAATAGTGTTTAATGTTCAATCATGTGGGAGTTATTAGAGCCATATAAATTATACTGGTCTAACATTGTGGAGAAGAATGGAGCATTTGCTTGGGTTGTGGACTGGTGCACACATGCTAATACTGCTTTGTTCAAGTGGCATTTAATGCTTAGATTTAATGAGCATGTTGAAATTCTGTGAGCAAATTATGTCTGTTTAACATTTTCAGTACGGATGGATGGATGGATAGACAGACAGACAGACAGACAGATGTACAGACAAATAGATAGATGGACAGATGGACAGATATTTAGATAAATGGACAGACAGACAGATAAACAGAAAGACAGAGATGGACAGACAAACAGATAGTTAGATGGATAGATAGAAAAACACAGATAGTTAGACAGTGAGATCAGTTGGTTTTTGAGACATGACTGTGTGTGTGAAAGACAAAGACATACACAGTAAGAGAAAGCAAACAAAAACAGATCCAAGTCTTTCATTTCGCCTCACCCACCCACTGTATACACAGACTCAAAACACTGGTTGCCACAAGAAATGCATGAATCATTGAGCAAATAAGTGCAGGGTTTTGCCTGCACAGAGAATAATCAGGCGGCCGCCTCCGTCAAATTTTGTGCCACCTCTGGCTGTGGACAAAACTTGGACAGGCAGTCACATGCAAGCGTCACTGAACAGTATCCATTACAGTGCATTTAAAAGGGCGTCTCGTTTACTTTGAATAGGTGATGTCATGCGTTGCGGAACTGAACTGTGGATCTGTTGTGTAGCGCCACTGGCATTGTTCGTGGCAGAAACTCAAAATTTTTCAACTTTTCAAGTGTCAATGCAGGTGTCAGCCAATCAGATCGCCTTATGCAAATACTAGAGCAGATGCTAGCCAATTGTGTTCATGCAACACAAAATTTGCTACTTATTAGATTGTGTTTTATTAACGTCCACACCTACCCAAACCCTAAAAGTGTTTGTTTTAGCCAGTTGAAGGGTGGGTACTATGCATGCACGTGATCAGGTGGTACCACCACTGTCTTATTTTAAGCCAGGAAAAACCCTGGCATAGAAAACACATCTAATGACGCAAATGATCACACCTAAATTGGTTCCGATCCAACTCAAGGGGAAGAATTTGAGAGTGTGACCGGGAATCGCTATGGTCATGCACTTTGTTTAGTGTTTAACTACTTAAATTCAAGAACAATCAATACTTTCTTCTTTTTTATACAGTCAAAGGCTGACTGCTAGCTAAGGAAAAAAAGCCGTAGAAGAGAAAGAAAGCATGACGAAGTGCAGAAACTTTCCAGGGCTTTTACTGGACCGCACCCGTCGTGTATACAAGAACAAACTGTACGTTGTCAATGGAAACTGTGACGTCTATGTCTGAGAAATACTTACACTGGCTTAATGACTAAACTGGGCAGTAAGGCTGACCAGACTTTCTACTCAATTTCTTTTCGAGAATGGATACCACTATACTAGATGTTTGGAAAACCATGCTAATAATATGCCAAAACGTCAAAGGAAATTTTTTTTTTGAAAGATGATGTTCGGATGATTTGAACGGCAGCTTAAATGGCAACTCTAGTAGTGCCAGAGTTATAAATCAGTCTATAAAAGTTTCCAGATTTCTAGGTCAATTTACAAATGATAATAATAACAATAATTATTATTGTTACTTTAAGTATCCTACCAGATCACATGGCTGGTTTTAGCAGGGTGCTATTACTTTTAATCAAAATTTATATTGTGATATTAAAAGTATTATTTTAAATACTCACAGCCCTATTCATTTATTTGTTCATTCGTTTGTTTATTCATTATGTCTGATTCATTTCTTGAACAGAATAAGCACTTTAAAACAACCTTCATATTTGGGTATCGTAGTAATGATTCTTCACTCTGTCCTGAGAGACCTTACAACATTCTGACGTATTACATGGCCTGAAAGAAAACAAAATTCTGTCCTTTTGGCTCATGAAGAGAAAATAACTAATAGTTCAGTCTTCAGTCATAGTTACACTTTTAGCCAAAAAGAAATTAAAGACTGATGCTGTAATGTCATGTAAAATACTGGAAAATTCACCAACCACAGTCTCTTATCTACATGTTTAAACACAGCTTAAGTACAGAAGTTTTTAAATATTAGATCATGGATTTAATGTAATGCTGTCAACCTCACAATATTTTCTGTAGTCAATGTCAGGCTTTTGTAAAAAAAAAAAATAAAAAAAAATAAAATAAAATAAGAAATATATCCTAAAAATAAAATTAAATTAATAAAAATTAAATTAATAAAAAAAAATTTAAAATAAATTCAAAAATAAAATAAAATGAGCTAGATATGGACATGAAAAATATATCCCATAATTCAATGAAGCAGATATAACTCTTGTTGACTTTATTTTATGCCTTTGTTTGAGCACAAATATTTAAATGACCAAATGAATCCTGAAAAATAAACATAACGCATGTGTACGCGTTAATGAGCTATCTGAACTACTTTTCACCATGGTAGCATCAAGTGTTTGTAGTGCCATTTCCACTATCTGGAATGTCTGCTATGGCAACCACAATCATCACGCTTCTATTTTTACATCTCTTGAAAGTCTTTAAAAGGGAAGCATCCTGTTAATGGAGGACCGGAGATGGATACAGAGGAAAGTAGCAATTGCTGCCGACAGGTTTTGTATGAGTCAGCAATCAACGCACTTTGCCTACAACATGTGGCACAACAGTTGACCGAATCACACTCAAACTTTCAACTTCTTAAGCATGTATTATGCTTTGCATTTAAATGTACAATTTCTGCACCATAAGCATGGTCACAGTGCACAACTAGTTAATAGTGAGAACTGGTTGCTAAACTAAAGTGTTACAGTGTCAATAAACTGATTCTCCACATTTACTCTCTTTCAGCGTTTCTTTGCACCATTACTTCAATAAACTGTAAATTATTGTCCACAGTATGAAGCTGAAAGTGCACATAGATGACACTATTACATGGAGGTCATGTTAGACCAATTATGGCAAAAAACTTTTTTATTTACTATAATTTTAGAGATTGCACAATATTGATTGAATGGGGCACAAATGAGGATTCAATTTTTCAAATTGAGGAAAACTATTTTGTGTTACACAGCACAACATTAGCAGCCAAATAGTTGCTCAATGCAAACTAAACTCTTTCAAATATTAGTTTTGACAGTCATACACATGCCAATGCGGCTGCTGTACTTTCCGCTGCATTTAACACATCTGTCATGCATCCCTGAAAATCAGTGCAGAAAGTATAAAGAAAATCAGCAGATCCGGTTTTGGTCTTGCAACTGAAGAATTCGAATACACACAAACAACTCATCAAATGTCACTCCATGTCTTTATTGCAGAGACCTTACAATAACCTCAGAAAAAAAGTAGGTGAGAACAGAGACTAGAAATGACGTCAGAGTTTCTCAGGAGACAAAAACAAATACAAATGTTATGGTTTACCGTCTGTTGCCAAACCAAAACTCTTCCACAGGGCTTCATTGTCAAAACAATTCGCACGAGTGCCTGCATGCAACCTTTTGGCAAAGGGCAGGTAGATGACTAAGTCAATAATATAGTCTCCAAGGTGATTAATCTAGAAACTGTGCATTCCAAATTAAGCTTGTAACGTACAAGAAATAAATCTTTAACGATGTTAAATATTGTTAAAAGTACAATTATTGCATGCAGTCTGTCAATTAACTGCATACAAATTAAATCAATTAAAACATAATGAACATAATGCTGATGCAGTTAGACATGTCAATCTGCAGGATGTGTGAAGTTAAAGATATTTTAACTGTCCACCATCAAGTAAAAAAAAAATGCATCACCCAATTTGCGTCATTCGCATAGCCATGCATGAATCTGCATCTTCGAACTGACTTTGTATGTAATCTACTCAAATATTCCTATTGTAATCTACTCAAATATTTGCTCTAGATAACTCATGGGATGTTTTGAGAGTCATTTATGTGCATAAAAACATCGCATAATGCTCTCCTGCATTTTCTGATATGTCCGGATATGTCAGCTCTTTGCTGATTGGCTTGCGCAACAACGCATCATGCTAATTTTTTCTCTCAAGTTGAAATTTTTCAACTTGCGAGGAAGACGTGATTGAGGCATATACTGCACATTTGTGCCAAATGCATCACCCAATTTGCGTCACCATTTGCATCTTTGCATTGATTTTGTATGTAATCAACTCAAATATTTACATCGCGTTATTGCTCTAGATTACTCGCGGGATGTTTTTCGTGTCATTTGCATGAATAAAAATATTGCGTAATGCTCTCTTCCATTTTCTGAAACAAACAGACGTGTCAGTAAGGTCTTCGCTGACTGGCTTACGCAACAGCGCGTCATGTGTATCTGCTCAAGTTGAAATTTGTCAACTTGTGCGCGACATGAATGAGGCGTATATCATGCATTGGCAGCAAATGCATCACCCAATTTATGTCTTTTTCTTTGCCTGGCGCATGTCTATTCAGATCTGTGCATTGACTATGAGAGCAATCTGGTCAAATCTGGCAAATCTCTGGAAGTGGTCAAAAGTGGGCAAGCTCAAAAGTTTTAGACCAATTTACACCTGTATTTAACGTTGTCCATTTGTAATCGGATTTGCAAATAATACATCTTAAAACCAGACAAACAGGGGGGTGCATCTCAATCTGCTCTCTAGCTGGGACAGTCATTACTCAATTTCCAACAACATGACTATGTACAATGTCAACGTACAACATTGTAAAATGTTCAGGTTCAGGTTTAATATGGTTTGTCTTCTCAAATCTTCTATCACGTATAATTATATTAATCAAGTTGGCTCATGCATTTTATGTTTCACTATTCAGAAATGTGACGTAATTTCCGGTAAGGGAGCATAGTGAGCATAGTGGTTTTTGCAGTGTACTGTGGGATTTTTTTTTTAGGAAGCAAAAGTTCCACTGGAAGGATTTAGTTGTTGAGAATTTAGACCCTAACTACTAAATTAGGGAGCAGATTGAGATGCACCCAGGGGCCCCAAAACAATTTGGACACCTAAGTACTTACCAAATAATATGATGACATTACATTTACCAAAAGAAGTTTGTTAAGTGTAAGTGATAAACTAAAGCATCTACATGCATTGGGGCCATGGCATGTCTCAAACAGAATAGAACTAAATTACCTTTTGTTACTCCCTGATGACTCTAACAGTGCCGAGTCCTTGCTTCGGCTATTGGAGCTCCCAGAAGACTCATTGCCATGAGACTCATTTCCATGGGAGTCATTACCGTGGGACTCATTGCCATGGGACTCCGTTCCACTCCCGCTGGACCCGCTACTCTTCATCTCCACATCCTCATGGAGAGAACGTGCCAACTTCCGGTTGTTGTGGGGCGAGGCAGGAGGGTCTTGGCTGCTGTCGCTACCTTCAGACGCCAGGCCGAGTTCGGCCCCCTCCGCGTAACTGCCCATGCGATGCAGCGTTGACATCGAACTGCATCCGGCTCCTTCGACCTGCCCCTCCAGGGAGGAGAACCGGTACGGTTTGGATTCCGAGTCCTCAGACATAGAACCAGATTTGAAGATGTAAAGCAAGGAGCCAGCAGATCACCCCATCTTCATGGTGGGGCGTACAGAAGGAATGAGGACAACACTCGGATTTCTACGGGAATAAACAGAGACAGAAAATGAGTCATTTACAATGCAAAAATCAAAGTCTTGTTTCAAGTGCATGATGCACTTAAGCACGTCAGCAGAAACCAGGGCGAGACAGAACAGAGCTAATCTGAATGCAATCACTCCACAGGAGATAAAATCATACTTTCAGTTACACGCTCTTCTTCTAAAAGTTGAAAAAGTCAAACTCACATCAAAGTGATGCATGCACAACCCTATCTGATCCACCACTGTGTTAAAATCTATAGACAGTTCCAGCCTCTGTCTGGTCCTGTAGAGCCTAAACTGAGTCTTCAAAGGTGGGCGTCCCTGCCATCACCTCGGTCGTGTCTGTACAGTGTCCTTTAGCTGAACAGATGTGGCATTTCGGCTTGTAAACATTGCCTCCTTCAAAGGATTAATCCCAGCAAGTGCACATGAAAGATGCTAGACAGCTGTCTGGACCAACAACAGGTCCTGACTGGTTTTCATCCCTTCATGTTGCCATTAAAATGGCAGGGGGAAAAAATAAACTCTTATCCCTTGGCTCTGAAGAAATAAATTGTCGTCTGACCAGAGCCAAGTTTCCTGGTCCTAGTAAGGAACTGAGATTAAGGAAGGACACCTTCAGGTTCCTGATTCGTGACTTACCACTCTTTTACAGGATTGGAGGACTGACAGAGAGTAGAGCACGTTAGTGGATTACCAGTGTGACCAAGACCTGACTAGATTTACTATGCATGGCTTGTACATTGTGTTATTGCATACATACAGTACTACTAGAACACCGGTGTGAACTTATATCAAATTATTTCACTAAAATTGAATTCACATCATTCATTTGCTAAAAATGACCCTTTGAATAAAACTCATTGGAAAATGGCTCAGAAAAAATATAAATGTATTTCTAAAAAGGCATAGCATCATGTTTTTATTTGCCAATTTTATTTTTATATTTTGCGATTTATGTAATAAAATTCACACAGTTCTTAAAACATGCGTATCTAAAAACATTTTTGGGAAAAAGCCTCAAAATAAAATCATAATATGTTTTTTTTTTTTCTCTCTTCTGTTCACCAAGACTGCATTTATTTAATTTAAAAAAATACAGAAAAAAGTAAAATAAATAAATAAATAAATAAAATAAATACATATTTTTACAATTTTAAATTTGAATAAACTGCATTTATTAAAAACATACATCTTGTAACAATATACACTACCATTTAAAGGTCTGGGTTGGTACAAAAATATTAAGCATCACAACTTTTTCTACCACTGATATTAAATCAGCATGTTAGAATGATTTTTGAAGAATCAAGTGACACTAAAGACTTGAGTAATGATGCTGAAAATTCAGCTTTGAATCTCAGGAATAAATTCTATTTTAAAATATATTAAGATAGACATTCATTATTTTTAATTGTAATAATATTTCACAAAAATTTTTGACCAAATAAATGCAGCCTTAATGAGCATAAGAAACATTAAAACTATATAAAATATATTTTTTTATAAAATCAGTAGCAATGCACATTTTGTTATAATATAGTTAAATATATTTTAAAATGCATTGACTCTAAAGAGACAAGTGACGTAAGCGTCTGCCCCCTAATTACAACTTTTCTTGTCCTTGACTCGTCGGAGACATGTTTCTTTGCCATTCTCACGTGTAAATAAAGCAGTCCTGCCCACCGTATTAAAATTTACAGCAAAACTATTGCCTTTATATAACCCACACTATACTACCATAATGCCAGCCCTACCTGGTATGTACGTCAATGGCTTAGTGCCCTACCCGTGAGAGCACCGTGAGATGTTAATATGTCTGGCTGAGTGCCTACTGTAACCCAGTAACCTACAGGGCGATGACACAGCGCCGTGGCTAACCTTTGGATTTCCAGATATACAGTAACTCACTGGTCAGGCAGTATGACACTGTTAAACCAAACAGAAAATTAAATAAAGAGACTGTATCAGCTGTTAAGCTGCATATTTGACGCAAGTCAAATAAGCTTATGTAAACCCCGGCACGTGAAAACGTGGCTTTCAGAATTTTAGAGTGAATCTTTAACTATAACCTTTTAACCTAGTATAAATGACTACTTTAAAGTCATATAAATCAGGTGATCTAGAGATGTGACCTTCAAATGACACATTATTAGCCATTAATGTGAACTTTATTTAACCCCTAAAGGCGTCTTCCTGTGATATACGTTGCCTGGGGGCCATGAAGAAGAACACTGCATTTTAATATCATTACAGCTGACAGACCTATATTGATATCTCTTTCTAATACAATCATAGGTACTGCTGAGAACAGCACATTGGCTAACACATGATCTGCGGTGGCTGGTAAAAACTAAACGGAAGAAACCATTTGAAACACAATTGGAAGCACATCAAAGCAAATGTAACATTTTACAGCCAGACTACTTTGCCTTATAATAATGCGTGTAACTATTACATGATGAGACTAACTTTACAAGGTCCTTGCTATCTTCTCATTAGTATTTAAGTATAAAAACATGCTGTTAATAATAAAAAAAACTTTTTGCAATGTCAATTATATATACACATCACAACTATACCATTCTGTACTGTTGCATTGTTAAAAAGCACAAAGAAATTATACAGTGCAACTCAAAGCAATAAAGCCAACAGTATTCAAAATCCTCACTTTACAAGGCAAATTTATATACCTCCGGGGCCTCTTAAGCAAACTTTGCCTGCCAAAAATATCAGGTCCAAGTCCACTGCCAGCACTGTTTAACAAGTCTATACTAACAATCTCACTGCCAATTCAGCATTTTATTTTCAGGTCACTGAAGGACCAACTACTGCTACTCCATAGTCGGCTGTGTTTGACCACAGCATATAAAAAACAGAAGTCAAGAAAGATAAATGGAACAAGAACAAGCTTTTCATAAGTTTAATAAATCTAATTATATATTGCAAAGACACCTGACCATCAGTATCTTTCATTGCATTCCAAAACGACTTAAAATGCAAACTTTTAATAACCAATATTGTAATGTTAGCTAAGTAAAAAAAAAACCTAAACCTAATGATATAATAAAACATGAACCACATAACCACCTTGCAGGCAGTTTTATAACTCAGTATCAAGTTAGAAACATTTATGTAACTGATTGTGTAGCAATGGCACATGGTCTACAACATGATTTATATAAGGACTTACATAGTTTACATAGAGCTTTAAATGCAAATAACTCACATTCCTCAAATGCTTAAATTTTAAAACATTTAGAACTAAATTATATTTTTTTTTTTTGTGGTGCACATACTTCTCAGACAAGACCAGAACATTTCTCGGACGCACTTCAGTAATTGCATTTGGCATCAAAAGCAAAAGTATATAACATGTAATTCAATGTAAATGTATATTTCAACTGTAAACAAGCATGGCTAAGCAGACTAAACTAAGTTCAGGCTAAGTAAGGTCAGGGTTTGAAGTTATAAGGTACGGTATAAGGTACTGTAAACAACTGCACACCAATGTGATTTTTCATGAACAATACCAGGAGGCAAAAACAAATGAACACACAAAGAACCTTAAATGGTGATGTCAGTTCTAGTTGGAAAATGTTTTGACTCAACCCCCCTGTACCACTGATATTAGACATTGAGTGCACCAGTCCTGAAAAAGATTAGACACAGAGATTGATGTCTGTGTTCCGTGATGTCATGGCGCGAATCCTGTGCCATCAGGTCATGGCTTAGAAATACACTATTTGAGAGTAGCATGTGACAGGAAAACTAGTCCTAGGCTGTAGCTGTACTATGCAATCTGCTGACACACATTTGTGCTTTTAGACCACGTTGAGAACATCTGATAACCTTTATAGATTCATGAACTTACAGAACCACAATATACAGCCTAGTTTCATATACTGTTAGTCTGAGTATCAGCAGAGCTCTCCATTTGTTTAAAAACAGGTTGAAGAGTGAAAATGAACCCATATTCAGTGCTCAGGACAGTTGATGAAAAATTCGCTGGTCCAAACTGAAAGTTCATCATTTGCACATTTAGGTGATTTAAAATAATTTAAGGTGCAAAAAAAAACAAAAAAAAAACACTCAATTTGTCAACCAGATAACAAATACCAAATTTAGTTTTTTTCCCATCTTCTTGTGCTTGAACAGACAAATTTTAGTCAGTCTAATAGTTTTTACTGTGGTATCAAAATCTGAGTCAAGAATTGTGAAAATTCTACACTTCTGTGTTGCATCAACCTTAATTATTAGGGATACACGATATTGGATTTTATCTGACATGCAGATATTTTTCAACTAGTTTTGGCCGATAGCCGATGCCATTACCATTGTATTTCCTTTTGTTTGGAAACAACCGCAGGCCTCTCCTGTGGGACAATTCTAAGCAAATAAATAAACAATAATAAACTTCTTTTATAATGACAGTGCCGTGAAGCTTTGAAAATAACATATATATATATATATATATATACATATATATTTCTCAATCGCTGCAGTTATTTTATTTTTTTTCAAAAAGATGCAGTGGTAACCTTAACATTTTATTTTAAGATTTAACATTTGTAGATGGTCTAAAGCAAAAGAGTTGTAAAAATTCTGAAAATCTTTTAGAGCTCATAATGGTTAAATATTACACATTAATGAATAAATCATTTACATAAAAATGTTTAATTTTCAAGTGTTTGTGATTGTTTTTTATTAATGGATGAGCTACAGATTCTGACCTTTAAATCAAAACATACTCATGATTTTATCGATTTACTGCTTTATTTAATCAAAACTTCCATTTTATTAAGAGTAGGCCAAAAGCACCCTCTACGAAATTAAAACTCCTTACCAAAGGGACATTAGGACCCAGGAGAGGCTGCCATTGCAGTTACTGCACGTACTATTACCGTTTACTCTGTCGTACACTGAATTCGTCATTCTGTACGTGCGTTCTCAGATTAAATGCAGCGATATAAAACAATAAATGTAATCATCATTCAGGCAAAATTTGCTTTAAGAACGAGCCACACTGCTGACGTCATCTAATCGCGAGCACACCCTGAGCACATGTAAGTTATTCCTTTTATCAGCAAGACATATGTGACCCTGGACCACAAAACCAGTCATAAGGGTCAATTTTTCGAAATTGAGATTTATACATGATCTGAAAGCTGAATATATAAGCTTTCCATTGATGTATGGTTTGTTAGGACAATGGTTTGTTATAGAATAATATTTCGCCGAGATACAACTATTTCAATATATGGAATCTGTGGGTGCAAAAAAAAATTTTGAGAAAATTGCCTTTAAAGTTGTCCAAATTAAGTTAATAAAAATGCATATTACTAATCAATATAGTAAAGTATAAATCATAAAGTTAAGTTTTGATATGTTTACAGTAGGAACAAAATATTTTACAAAATATCTTCATGGAACATGATCTTTACTTAATTTCCTAATGATTTTTGGCATAAAAGAAAAATCAATAATTTTGACCCATACAATGTTAATTTGGCTAATGCTGCAAATATACCCCAGTGACTTAAGACTGATTTTGTGGTCCAGGGTCACATATCGAAATAATTTTTCATATCCGGCCGATGCCGATATTTACATTTAAAGCCATTTTTGGCCAATTCCGATATTGGTCCGATGCAAAGTTACATGTGTCAAACAATGAAAAAAATAACTTTTGTTGTAACTACTAACAAATATGTACAAGTTACTATTTGTCATTTTTTGAGAATTTGAATGAATGAATGAATGAATGAGAGTATAGGTGTGTGTGTAGGCCAGCAGAAAAAAACTTTAGTGCTGAGAAATTTTTGTTATTAACTACATGATTTTGGCCTATTTCAATCAATGGAAACTTCCATGAATGTGCCATTGTCGTTCTAAAGTTTACTTTCGAAAGCAGAAAACAAGCATACTTGTCATTGAAAAATTACTTGCTCGCAGCTTAATTAACGTTCGATAAGTTACAATGTGACTCACTAATTGATGTAATGATGTGCTGCTTGAGTGTCACCTAGCCTTATATAATACTAACGTCTTTGTGGTAGTCATGTTCCAAAGTGTCCTTGCACACAGCTGTTTGGTAACAATGCAGGGAGCAGGCAGCCAGCTAACCAAATCTTTCCAAGAACACACGTGTGATTGGGGTTACACAAGGGCAGGTGTGGAGACCGCCAGATTAGATTGTTTAAGTGTCTCATCCTTCTGCTAAACCTAAATTCGGCATGTTTTCTTTATGCATAATCACAATGCAGAGAGGAGCATTTGAGACCTCTCAAGCTTCTATAAGAAGCACGCTTTAAAAAAAAAAAGATTCAGACTGAATACAGTGAAGCTTCTGGTATCTCCAAATCAAGATGTGCGTGCAAAGAGAACAAATGGCAAACATTTATCCTGGTATCTAACAGAACGCAACAAGCATTTCCAGCCACAACTGGTTTTAACCAGACCTTTCTCCCTCTCCGCCTCAGAAAAAAGCACTTTATCAATCAATTACGTATTTACACTCCTACCCGTCCACCTACTTTAGGTGCATGGATGAGCACCAGAGAAGGTGAAAGTGGCAGGAACAGGTTAGCAGCTGGAAAAGCCCTCAAGGGAAAATCACAACTGCGTTATCTCAAATCTCATACGCAGAGATTTCACTTCCTTCGTGTGGGTCTGACCCATTTTGGAAAGTTACACACTCATGAAATCAAAGGCATACAGGTCCATGACTATATATGAGATTCTCTCTTCACTAGACAATTATGTAATGCAGTAAAACTAAGATTGCATGCCAAACACTTGTAAAAGTTGACAGTTTGCCACAAATGAAACCGCACTTACTTTCACTGCAGTTATATTCACCACATGGAACCACTTAGAGATTTACAACTGTCCAAATAACCTAAAGTTGCACTGCAACCATAAGCGACATTCCTGCTCCATGTAGAATAAAATTACTTTTATTAGGCTTCAAATATGACGGCATTCTTTACATGTGCATGTTCACAATTAAAAAAAATAACACTATAAAATATCTGCAGCAAATCACTTATTGCAAAATACAACTGATCATCACCATCTTTCAGCGCACTCCAAAATGACTTAAATGAAAACTAAATTATGTTAACCCAGTAACGATAAACAACAACAACAACAACAACAAAAAAACTAATCATATAAAACACAAACCACATTGCAGGCTGTTTTATAACATAACTTAACACAAAAAAATTAATTCATTTAAAGAAAAAAAAAAAAAAAACTTGCAATAAACCTAGCTTTAAACATGATCACATCCATGATCCACATTCCATGACTGCCCTGTTTCTCGTCTACCACTCAACAGACTGAAGTTTAAACTTGGAAAGATAATATCAACGAATGCTTTGGCTTGACAGACTATGCGTGTGGCATTCAGCCAGCAACAGTCCGTAAATACATAAAAATGCACCCGAGGACAGTCTTTGTGCGTCACCACTTCCTTCCCTCCTACTGCCTCTGCCGCTGCAGCCAATCCCATTTCAACGGCCAACGCTTTTAGCCTATCTTGTTGAGTGAGTATTGATATCAGACACCTCACCAAAAACTGCTCACCCACACTATCTCTATTACAGCCTGAGTACAAAGTTCAACAATGGGACACTTGGCACTACAGCATGTATCTGAAACAGCTTTGTTTGAAGAAAGCCATTGTTTCCACTTACACTTACATAGATAAAGCCGGCATTTTATAGAATCAATGACAGCTGCTATCTACACGTTTACCCTTAATAGTAAATGCTAAAGTGGAATCTCTATCTTATCTAGCATTAGCAGCTGAGATTACTTGTATGCCCAACTACTGTTAGGAACAAATGACGGTCAGTTCCTGATTACGTCAGTGCTGCATGCTAACCATTATTCCAGCATGTCTAAGTACAAAAATAGATCTAGCAATTACACATCTCTAGTTTCTCATTTGGATCAAGCTGTGTAACATTCACTGTCTTGGGAAAGAAAATAGATTAAATACAAGGCAGAACAGCAAGAAAATTGATAATCTACTTCCTGATTCCAATTTAAAAAATGCAGCATCTGGGAAATCAAAGCAGATGTTGAATGAAAACAGAAATTTTGGGAAATGACTGCAAACAAAGTATGAATCAGCTTCCAGAAAAAGACAAGGGAAATAAATATGCTGAAAAAGATACACCTCAGCTGCCTAACTTTTTATTTAATGCACAATATTATTTTCCAGCTCTTTACATAAAGTTGCTGACACTAGTTTAATTGCATAGGCCTATATATACTATATATATGCTCAGCTCTTTTTTTTCAATTTAGAAATTTTACATTTTAATCTGCTTAACGTGACAAGCATGAGCATATTGAGATGATATGAACATGAACATCATGATTTTTTGTTAAGCTCTTTTGAAATATATTGTGAAAAGTGCTATTAAAATACATTGTGACTCAACTAAACAGTTTATTTATTTCAATGCACATGCAAGTTTACGTGCTTGATACATTAGAGGCGGATTAAGGTATTTGGAGCACCTCTTGTAGGAGTAGGTCAGTTTTAATAGCCTCCCCACCTCTGCACATCTGACTTCAAGCCTGGCTACCCGGCATATGCTGCAACATAACTGGACAACTGCCAACTTCAGGCTATATTTACTCTTTTAAAATCAATTTAACAGCCAAGCACAGCCAGAAATAACAATTCAGTCAGCATTTACTCATTTTCATGTTGTACCAAAGCCGTATTTGCTTTTGTGGAACACAAAAGGAGATGTGAAGCAGAAGGATAGTTTCAGTCACCATTCACTTTCATTGTGTAATAAGAAAATTCAATGAAAGTGAATGGTGACTGTGATCATTCAGCCTAACATTTCCTAAAGAAATCAATATAGGTTTCCTGTATTCCTTAGTTAAAATGATCACATACTAGCAGTGATATTGATTTTAATTTTATGCGATTAGTAAGAAACCATATGCAATAAGTATTTCATTCATTGTCTCATGCATAAATCTAAACTGTGCATCAGAGGCATGTGTTCCAGCAAGACATTATCTAACATACATGACTTTACTCGTGACAATTATATATACAGCCTGCAATGACGTATAATGACCACATCCAGACCCATACTGTAGATGAGGTTGAGATTCATTCATTTTTGCGAGGGAAATGTGTGGCAAGCCACTTAAACATTTAGTCTTTTATTATCAGTATCTACTTTTATATCACTACAAGTTGTTTATATCACTACAAGTACTAGTAAGTAGAGTAACATTTATAATTTCCTACTTAATTGTACTGATACTTATTCACTAGAAACTATTATCTATTTCTTACATTAGTATACAAATATTTCTTAGCTACGTGAATGCCTACTAGCATACATTCCAGTTATTCTATAACAAACTGAATAATATTTATTTGTTAATTGTCAGAATCAATTAAGAAAATTAAGAAAATGTTTAAATAAGTTACTGAATTACTGAATTCATACTATTCATTCATAATGAATAGATGCAAGTAAATTTTTAAAAAGTTATAAGTATTGCATTTATTACTAGAAATGTAAAAATAAGTACTAGTAACGGGGAAAACATACAAGTTTTAAGGAATAAATGTTAAAATGGCTTGCCATGACAATGAGGCTACTAGGCTGGCACATAACTGAGTTCTTGCCTCATACTTCTAGCAAAATATATAACGACAGCTGTCTTAGCAAATAGGGTGCATTTAAATTTTAAAAGTTATATGGATTTTTTTTTTTTTTTTCAGTTAAGAAAAACACGGAGAACAAAAAGATAGTGATATATAGGGCTTTACTCTGGAGCACTGACCGGAGATGACCTAATCGCTGACACAGTTATGCAACGTGAAAGTTAAAAACATTTAAAACACTTATCTTTGACATATTTTTGAACGTATGATGTATTTGACATATGTGCATGTATATGAACATCACTTTGTGTACACGACTTGTTTATGAACACTGGTCACATTGCAGTCAATGGAAAGGGTTATACAACAGATCAACTGCCAGCTCTTTAAAACATGAATGTATCCTACCTGACAACTTAAACAACCTTCCTTTTCGTACAGGATGAACGTCTCAAAGCAGGTCCCCGTCCTGTCCTGCTAAAAGTCCGGCTAAATAAAATATATTCCTAAAATTCCAGTCAAGCCGCAGCGTCACTTTGACACACTTCAGCTTCGAGAGCTCTCTCACACCGCTGCCCTGGATCTCCGGAGCTCGCAGCATGACCTGAATTCAAACGCCTCCCACTGAGCACTCCCATTGGTCAATCCCCGCTTATTCGCTTGAGGAAAATGCGGAAATACCAGAAGCGCGCTGTGATTGGCTGAAGGGACCGCCAGTCTCTTTACATAAGTATGTCATACGTCTCACGTGGACACCCATGGCCAGTGACGGCGTGCGCTGCGTATGGGCAAATCAGTAGTAAGAGAAAGCTGGTGAATGGGACGGTGACGAGGGAAAAGAGTGTGGTTGGTCCGGGGAAGCCGAGTACGCTGAACTGTTATACAAACGGTTATACAAGTGTGTGTACAGTCAATGTGGTCTCGCCCTGTATGCGCGAAACACGGCATGTGATGCTATTAGAATAGCTTGTATAGACGTGCGTGATCGCTCGAAACCATCCAGTAGGTATTATAGATACATTAAGGATATTTTTCAGTAAGCAGCACTATGTTAGAGTAATGCATGTATACATGTATTTATAACAAAGTGTAACACTTTCCTGTTTAATTCAGGCACATTTGCCATTTCATAACATAACATCTCACATTACCTAATGCATAACATCTCATACAGGTGCTATTGCACAACATCTCGTGTATTTCATAAAACATTTTTGCCTTTAGTTATCAAACTGCATAGTGTGGAGCTGCAGTGTCAGTGCAGTCACTTTGCCCCTTCTTTGCAACAAATGTATTTGTGACCCTGGACCACAAAACCAGTCATAAGGGTCAATTTTTTGAAATTGAGATTTATACATCATCTGAAAGCTGAATGAATAAGCTTATTCTTAATTATAGATAAGCTTTATTGTTAGGATAGGACAATATTTGGCTCAGATATAACCTGAAAATCTGGAATCTGAAGGTGAAAATCAAAACAATCAGAAAATCACCTGTAAAGTTGTCCAAATGAAGTTTTTAGCAATGCATATTACTAATAAAAAATAAGTTTTGATATACTTACAGTAGGAAATTTGCAAAATATCTTAATTGAACATGATCTTTATGATCGATAATGTTGACCCATACAGTGTATTTTTGGCAATTGCTGCAAATCCATGCTTCTTATGACTGGTTTTGTGGTTCAGGTTCACATTTTCATTACAAGGTTTTATCCTTGTACAGTAGGCTATATGATACCCTATAGGCTGTATTTGTTTCAGAAAGCACAAAATAATAAACCAGTGTGAGTGGGAAAGACTCTCTCCATCTCCATCTCCATCTGTTAGGAGATGCATCACCCTACCTTTTGCCAATAGTATAATTGTGCTTTCTCCTTTTTTTTGAATGCATTTATTTTTATTTCGAGAAAGCACACAGGCAATGTTCTAGTTCGACCTGCTAAAACAGGCATTTGCGTGATGGGTAAACACATTTTATTCTCTAGTGAATTGTGCTAATTGTGATAATGATTTCCAATCATTTGTGTTTGCATAGCTTGTTATATTAGTTCCAGCTACCATTTAAGCAATATCGCATGAGTGCTATTGTACTGAATGTGGCACAAGGGTGAATGAAATCAGCAAGCACAATGGCAACATTACGCATTTTGATACCTTGAGGTGATCGAAATTTAATAAAAGAAGATGGATGAGATGTTTTCTATGATTTCCTTCTCACACAGAGCTCTTTAGAAGCATGTCAATAACACCAGATGGCCCAGATGGCGTGTACCTCCTCTAATGTGGATCCACAAGACTGGATGTCAAATCATACCAGACTAATTCGAAGTCGTCTCACAGATACAGAAACACTTTCTTCCTGTCTGTCACTCGTTTCTGAGACTGTTAAGCAAAAACACAGGCTTTATAAATCGTCAGTTGCTCTCTGCTATGCACAAGGCAGGTATTTTATTATACAGGCAAATTCATGTGAATTATTAACAGCTGATCATTAGTGTGATTAGTGTCTACATACTGCCAGTTTCTGAGCACTAATGAATCTTGAAAGCCCAAAGACCACTGCATTAATATTTGAAAGGATTTGATCCAGTTAGCACTAAGAGAACATTGTGTTCTCCCGTGTAATTAAAATATTGAAAAATGAAGTGTGTAAGTCTACAGTGTGGCCTGATAGTGAGTATGACATGACAGAAAAAGGCTGAATAAAGATGGAAACCAACAAACTGAGTCTGTACTACAGTTGATTTAGAGACATGTGGGTGCTTGTTGTCCCGCCGGAAGCACTTTATGACTGAAAAAGCCATGACTCAGTGAATTGAGTGGGACCCACTCTAATAGTTCCACTTTTATCAGATACTCATCAGATAAAGGCTGTTTATGCTCTGTTTGAGTGTGTTTGTCATTGGTTCTTTTGGATTTCGTGAGATGATGTGAAAGTGACGCACGTAAAACATAACCGAAGGGCAAAACAATCCCATAACAAGGCTACTGAATGACGCATTGGACTGATTTGCAGCAAAAAGTGCACTTATTGTTTTATTAAGGGGTACTTTTATTTGGCATTTTATATGGCATTTCAGTTGCATTCAGACCAAAAGCTAGAACTATAACAATAGCAGTGAAGATGAGAATAGAATGTACAACTATAATAATAACGTCACAGGAACAATATCATTTAAATCACTTTCAGAACAATTTTTTTCCGACTGATGAGTGATAAAAGCATTGAAATACAATCAAAATCCACCTGACTTATTAAAGCAGCAGATGACAAAACTGCACATGCATGTTTTAAAAAACAGAACATTATCTGTTATCATTATTATTTATAGCTATCATTCTTTGTGTGAACAGGCTAAGGACAATGAAGTCAAATTAAATATTTCTGTCACTCTCAGAAAAAAAGCGGTCACTGGGATGGTAACATTAGTAACCCTGGACCACAAAATGAGTTTTAAGTAGCATGGGTATATTTGTAGCAATTGGCAAAATGATCAATTTTACTTTTATGCTAAAAATCATTAGGATATTACATAAAGATCATGTTCTATGAAGATATTTTGTACATTTCCTAACATAAATATTTTAAAACTTAATTTTTGCTTAGTAATATGCATTGCTAAGAACTTCATTTGTGCAACTTTAAAGGCAATTTTCTCAGTATTTTAGATTTTTTTGCACTCTCAGATTCTAGATTTTCAAATAGTTATATCTCAGCTAAATATTGTCCTAACAAACCATACATCAACAGAAAGCTTATTAATATTAATATGCAGTTTTAAAGGGATAGTTCACTCAAAATGAAAATTTCCCCATGATTTATTCACTTTCAAACCATCCTAGGTGTATATGTCTTTCTTCTTTCAGACGAGTACAATCAGAGTTAATTTTAAAATGTCCTGGCTCTTTCAAGCTTTATAATAGTAGTGAATGGGTGTTGAGATTTTAAAGTCCAATAAAGTGCATCCATCCATCATAAAAAGTAGTCCACACAGCTCCAGGGGGTTAATAAAGACTTTTTGAAGCAAATCGATGCATTTGTATAAGAAAAATATGCATACTTAAAACTTTATAAACCTAGCTTTCGCTAACTTATGCGCATACACGAGAGAATGGCATTTCAATGGATGTTTTATAGTCAAGTGTTTTTAACACCTGATGGTTTATTCAAATGCTTATAATTATTCAAACACATTCTGGGTGTAAAATATTCTGCAGCTCCTTTAAACTGTCTGTGAATCCTTTGGTTTTCCTAATAAAATTTTATAGCCTATCAAATTGTCCATTACATGTGATTTATTCTGCTTTAATGTCCTACTTTGCACTCAAACTCACACTCAATAACTTTTCTCTTTTTCATAACCAACTGCTTGCTATATTTGTAAAATGCCATCTGTTTGGTCTAATTTCATCAAAGTGTAAACTGCCATATTGAGTTCTATTCTCAAGACACAAACTCTAACATCTCATCTCTTCCTCATTAATTAATAGCACTATAAAAATAATGCTGGAACATTTTATACTCACATGCAGATCAGAAATCAGATAAGACATGCTTTGTTTGTCTACTGTAAATAGATGGATGGAAGTAACAGTGAGGTTCATTAAAACTAACAATATACCAATTTCATGTACTACAGAGCTTTCAATTTCTTAAGCCTTAAAATACAGAAGCTAATCTCTTATTTAAAAGAACACATTGTTCCAAGGATGTAATTTCAATGGGGAAACTGAAATCATGTCTTAGATTTTTTATTTATTCTCCGGCACTGTCTGAGAACACTTTAAAAAGCTATTAAAGCGTTTCATTGCACATTAATCACATTTCAAAGTCTCCTGTAGTAAGCTTCTAATATTGCCTGCCGTCTTCACTGGATTTTTCCACTGTCTGCTACATCTGTCTGGAAATGAAAAGAGGGAGTTGTCTTTTGGATCCGGTCCTGAGCATTACATCAGCTACCACATATATATAAACCAGCAGCAGACATGAGCCGAACGGAAAAGGTTCTGGCGTGACGCCCGGTGAAAGCGTGCTGTCTCAGACCACAACCTCTTCCCTCAAACTTTCACCCCTCCCCTCTCTTTTCCCCGTAGTGTGGAATTTAGAATGAGTTAAGCAGACAGCAGTGCCTGCCATACATGAGCCAACTGTATCGTAAGTGGAAAAGTATTTTGTTTGCATATGTCCAGCATTTTATGTATTGGGTTACTTAATGAAAGACGTTTTTATTCTGCCAGCGCTTTTTTACCAGCAGAGTGTGACAGAATAATCCTGGAATAACAATCATCTTCAGTTAATTATTTAATTAGCTATGACTTAAAAATTACTTAATTAGGAATTAGATATGAAAAGCACATATACAACATCATATATGTATCAAAAGTCAATTGCAATTGCAAACAAATGTCTAAATGACTAAAAGTCAAAATTGTAAAAGGGTTTTAAACAAACAAACAAACAAACAAACAATAAAGTCATCTTATTTATTTATTTATTTATTTTTGTGGAAGGATTATCAGTGTGACCATCAGTGACTTTATAATGTGAAAAACAATATAAAACGTTTAATTTTTAGCCATATATATTATAGTTTTATATTATGTTTCACATTAACAATGCTTCATAAAAGTTCATTGTTCAAGGTCAAGTTTATTGAAGTTAAATGTAAATAAATAAATAAATAAATATGGCTATGAATCAAACGTTTTATATTGCCTTTCACATTATGAAGTCATTACCAATGCTTTAAAAAATAATTGTTCAAGTTCAAGTTCAAGTTTATTGAAGTTAAATAAATAAATAAATGGCTAAATCAAACGTTTTATATTGTTTTTACTTTATAAAGCATTTACATCGCTTCAGTTTATTGAAGTTAAATATAAATAAATATATAAAATCATTAACAATGCTTCATAAAAGTACATTGTTCAGTTTCAAGTTTATTGAAGTTTAATAAATAAATATAAAGTTTTATATTGTTTCACTTTATAAAGTCATTAACAATGCTTCATAAAGGTTCATTGCTCAAGTTCAAATTTGTTGAAGTTAAATAAATAAATAAATAAATAAATACAAACTTTTATATTGTGTTTCACTTTATAAAGTCATTAACAATGCTTCATAAAAGTTCATTGTTCAAGTCTGTTGAAGTTAAATAAATAAAAAAATAAACTTTTATATTGTGTTTTACTTTATAAAGTCATTAACAATGCTTCACAAAAGTTAATTGTTCAGGTTCAAGTTTGTTGAAGTTAAATAAATAAATAAATAAATAAATAAATAAAATGGTTTATATTGTGTTTCACTTTATAGTCATTAACCATGCTTCATAAAAAAATTCCAAATTTAAGTTATTGAAGTTAAATAAATAAATAAATAAATAAATAAATGGCTACAAATCAAGTTTTATATTTTGTTTCATATGAAAAATTGTTAATGAATTTTTCATATGAAACAAAATATAAAACTTTTGAGCATGCTTCATAAAAGTTAAAGTTGTTCAAGTTCAAGTTTGTTGAAGTTAAATAAAAAATAAACTTTTATATTGTGTTTCACTTTATAAAGTCATTAACAATGCTTCAAAAAAATTCATTGTTCAAGTTTAAGTTATTGAAGTTAATTATAAATAAATAAATAAATAATACAGTCACAAGCATTTTGCAGGGTTTAAGCTACACTATTTCTAAAACAATATGTCAAAGGATCAGAATATGACATCATTCTCCTGCAGATATAGAAAACTGATTCCATTGATGAAAGTGTTAATGAAGGACACTAGGCAGAGAAGCATAAACAAGAATTAACTTTAAATGCCCACCTCTCTCCATGACGTAAATCCTTAAGGATAGAAGCGTGGGTTTGCTCATGGCTTATCAGACGCTGTGGAGGTTTGTAAAGTGCTTCAGGGAGACGACACACTTAAAGTTTAAAATAAAAACTGACAACCACACAACAACCAGAATTTACTATTTAATCATCAAGATGCTTCCTTATTATGTAATATATCCAAATAAAATGTTGCATTTCTATACAAAGTCCTACAGTCTTGTCTCAGAGCTGCATGCACCAAATCTATTGGCTAGTGCTAAAAAAGCATCCTAATGCTGCTTTATTGAATCATCGCTGAAAAATAGCTTTAATAGGATTTTGGTACTTTAGGGTAGATGAAGTCTTTGTGGCGTTCTTGTTGTCACAGCAACTAGATCTTTAAGTAGCTTAAGATGTTGCCATGTAACTTCTTTCGAGCTAATGAAACATGATTGGCTCACGCTCTGCTGAACTTCAGGTGCAGTTGTGCAGTACTTTTGCATCCTTTCTCTAATTCAGATCTGTTTGTGTCTGTGGTGCACCAGTACAAAAAGTTCTTGCATTTTTGTTTTCTAGTTTAACAGAGCTGCTGCTTAGCCTAGCTTACACTCACCCAGCCTGAAAGCACTTGTAGAGCTTGAGGGACTGTTTTATTCCAAACGAAAACACGTTACTCTAGGCAAAGAAGTTATGACCTCAGAAGAATCCTAGTTATGTTGTGTTGACTTCTTGCCGAATGACTCCTGCTGATGTTGCTTAGGAACACAGCCATTATGAGTCAGTGAATGGGGCCCTGTCGATGGGTGAGCAGGAGCACAAAATGAAAATCTTTCCACTTTCTAATCTATGAACTACAGTAGCAGGGAAACATTTGCTTCAGACTGCTTGGAACGTCTAGCTGTGGTTATTGTCGACAACAAAAACTATTTCTTTATAACCATCACTGTAACAAAACAAACACACAGTTTGCCAGGTGGTAAAAAAAAAAAAAGCAAAAATCTGAATGGTCACAAATAGCTTTTTCACAAACTGATGTAAATACTAATATATACAAGGTGCACCTATATAAAAATTGTAACACACACAAAACTAAAACATTGCTAAGCTCTTTTTTACTTATACGTTTTTTTACTTGTACAATGTACAACTGTACATTTAACAGTTTTTCACTGTAAAATCACATGTAATGTCTAGATGTATTACAGCTTTTCAAAATACAGAGTAAAGGAACTCACCAATAACTGTTTTTTACTATAGCATTTTTAATAGTTTTTTACTGTTAAAATTACACTGAGGACAATATGCAACTATCACAGGAGGTTCAAACGCTCACTGATGCTCCACAAGGAAACACGATGCATTAAGAGCCGGGGGGTGAAACTTTTTGAATTTGAAGATCAAGGTATATTTAACTTATTTTGTCTTCTTGGAAACATCTTAGTATCGTCTGTAGTCTCTGAAGGGCAGTACTAAATGAAAAAAAATATGATATTTAGGCAAAATAAGAAACATTTACATATCTCCATTCTGTTCAAAAGTTTTCACCCCCCGGCTCTTAATGCATCGTTTTTCCTTCTGGAGCAGCAGTAAGTGTTTAAACCTTCTGTAATAGTTGCATACGAGTCCCTCAGTTGTCCTCAGTGTGAAAAGTTGGACCTCAAAATCATATAGTCATTGTTGGAAAGGGTTCAAATACACAAAAATGCTGGAAAACCAAATAATTTGTGGGACCTAAAGGATTTCTTTGAAGAACAGCAGGCAGTTTAACTGTTCAGAACAAACAAGGTACTTAAGAACAACTATTACTAAAAAAAACAAAAAAAACAGCTGTGAATCATTCAGGTAACAACATAGTGTTAGGAATGAAAAACTGCATGGGTCGTTTTTATAAAGGCAACTCTTATTTTCTCTTGTGGACTATATGTAAATCTCTTATGTGAAATATCTTATTCAGGTCAGTACTAAATAAACAAAATAAAACATTTTGTATGATCCTTCTTATTTTGGTAAAATAATTAACATTTTTAATGATTCTGAAAGTGGGATGCAAACTGTTGACCTCAACTGTACATTTCTCCAAATCTGTTCCCATCAAGAAACTCCTGGATGGCCTGAGGGTGTTTTTATGTGAACTATTCCTTTAAACCCTCCCTTGCAAGCTCACGTTCATCTGCCTCCACTTTTGCCCACATCTCAAAATCCAATTAAAAACCAATAAGTTCCCATCCTACATTTTTATCTTTTTAAATAAACATTTCCACTTGGCTGTACGTCACAACGTGGAGGAAAAAATCTGTCGCCACTTCCGTTAAAACGTGAGTAAAAACAGTCCATGACTAACTGTCCAGAATAAATGCAGTGCTTTTCTGCGATGAATGATCTCATTCGGGTGCATCATGGATCTGAACTGATGCACAACAGAGAGTTCCCCTTCGGAAAATTCATGCTCATATAAAGTCATTAGAGTCCAAACACAGAGAGGTGTTTCTGCCTCCCACACCTGATGAGCCGGCGGAAATGCATCACAATTTCACCCACTTATAAATGCATATCTTCTCACCTCCCCTGCGCACAGACACACACATGCTCACGCGCCACCACACTCCTACGGACACACGCCCACGGCACTGGCAGCCTTCATTTTGCCCACTGAATCATGACACGTTTTGTAGTTTTCATGTCAGTCGAAACTCAAGTGCTTTATTCAGACTGTTGAAGGTACAAAAAACAACCTGATATACACTGATATAAATTTAACATTACAAAACATATAATCTATGCTGATATATAGCAGTATAATTGAAGCATATTTAAATATTATACATATAGAAGTATGTAATAGTCACTTCTAGTGACTATGCTTTTAATAAATACATTTTTAAAAGGTTAAAAAACTATTATTTTTGTAATTACAAATTATATTACGTACATACCAATTTTAAAAAAGCTTAAATAAATTAATTACAATTTTATTTTATTTTATTTTATATTTTATTTTATTTTATTCGCTCTGTCCCCCTTTGCCTTATTAACACCATGCACCCAAGTTGGCGTGTTCATAATAATAATTTAATATTGACGTCAAGACCTTAATTTGTTTTAACATTTTTGCAAATCCTAAAACACTGTTTATTTGCTGGTTTAATTGAATAAAAAAGACCCAGTGTGGCCTGAAAGTCAAAGAAACTTGGGCAAACAAATAAGTTAACTGAAAGCATCAATCAGATACCACCATGGTAGAATTAAATCTACTGCACTGTCATGGAGGAGGTGGGAACTTCAGATTCCCACATTTGTGAACACGCTTGGTAACCACACACGGTGCGACTTGACGCAGATGGTGGGCAGGGTTTGTTTTTTTAACTCAGAATGCCGTATTATGTGCGTCACAGACATATATTTCCGATTAGGCCCACAGCTGATATGTTTTAAAATTGCATGGCATAGCTTTCAGGTTATACACACGACAAACTATTACAAACATGCATTTAATAGTATTTAGTCCAACATCCTAAAGTATTTTGGAATGAGGTATATTATTGTTAAAACAGATCACTAATACAGTGTGACTATGGGCATTGGTAATTCCAGATGTAATTGATTCCTAGATAACACACAGTGCATTTGATCCTGTATTAGCGCTCAATTTTAGTATTCAGGTAAGAACCTATGATTCTAGAGTTATTGAAGGTCAAATCTATATCTATCCAAACAATATGACATCAAAGTAAAATCAAGAAACGCTGCAATCAGCAGTTGTTGAAGATTTCATAAGTGCATTTCTCAAGTATTTTCTGCTGATTCAGGAAGTTGGAGAAAAATACATGTCCATTTCATGCTGAATGCTCAAAAAACATCCTTGTATTGGTAATAATGATTTTCAATTTTAAGATTGCTTATAAGAAATTTTAACTGGTCTGAATACACAGACATTTTGAAATGCTTGTCAATGGAGAAAACCAGCTGTACAGCAGGGGCAAACGGGGACATGAGTCCAGCATAAGCACTAAAAGGCACAAAAGACTTGTTTTATAATGTCTTCAATGCACCTTAATAGCATATTATTACCATTATTATGTTTATCCCTATTGTATGTCATGAGGTTTGTAATATCAGATGTGTGTATGTGTGTGTGCAGGTTTGTTGTAACGTTGAATGAAACCGATTCTCGGGCTGTGCTGCTCTCTAGTGGTAATGACGAGGCACTACAAGATGTTTACAAAAAAAAAACGGTGAAAAATATTGGCCTACTCAACTCACATCCTACTTTTTGAATGAATCAGTTTTATTTCCTTTTTGGGTTGTTTTATAATAAAACAAATTTACACGTGCTAATCCGTAAACTTTATAGATCAGTTGCAACCTTATGCAAAGAGTAGCAAATATGGCCGTGAATGCGCAAAATCTGTGTGATGGTGCCCTCTTCTGACCGATATCCATGGATTGTCTTCAAAACTACAACTAAGAAAACATTTGTGACCCTGGACCACATACGCGTCAATTTTATTTGAATTAAGATGTATACATCACCTGAAAGCTAAACAAATAAACTTTACATGTGTATGGGCAATATTTGACTGAGATAGGCCTACAACTATTTGAAAATCTAAAAAGTGCAAAAAATCAAAATACAGAGAAAATCGCCTTTAAAGTCGTCCAAATTAAGTTCTTAGCAATGCATATTACCAATCAAAAATTTTGATATATTTAAGGTAGGAAATTTTACAAAATATCTCTATGGAACATGATCTTTACATAATATTCTAATGATTTTTGGCCTAAAAAAAAAATACCTATACAATGTTTTTTGGCTATTGCTACTTTGTGGTCAAGGGTCACATATGACTAAACTAACTCATAACGACTTAGTAAATCCTTTCTAAATTTACATTTTACATCATTTATTTTGCAATAACGATCGACTGCTGGTACATTATCCCGGTCATTCTTCATCTGCGGTAGTGAAATAAATTGAACAGTTGAAATAAATTTTAAATATAGGCTATCAATAAATCATAACAATTATCGCATAGCCTATTTATGTGCTGTAAAAGAAAAACAACTTGTGTACTTTTGACGAGTGTCAATTTTGTTTTAAAATCTATTTTAAATATAAGTGTTTTGGTCAATTCTGCCTGTCATTTGCCATTCCAATTGAAGACGACCCACCCCTTTCACACAGCTACCTTACAAAGAAAGAAATCATTACATGGACATACATAACATGACAAAGGATGCAAAATTTCTAAATTAATTTTAGTTACTTCCGATGCTGTTTTTGACCAATCAAAACCAAGTACTTCAAATAGCTAAAACGTTGTGTACTAATATTTATTATTATTATTATTATTATTTTAAACAGATAAATATAGAGAAAAGTTTAACTACTGTTTTTCTAAAAAAATTCTTTTTAATATATATTTATAAATCTAAAATGCCTACATTAAGTTTGCAGTGTATGTAATAACTCAGCATTATAAAAAACTGTTACAACTACAAATTCATTCAAAATCCAAAGTGCAAGTGTTATTTTCACTTTTTTTGCCAGGTCTTTCCCGCCTTGTGAGCCACCGTACTTTGACAGCATTGCCAAACCCAAGTTTGTTAAATTCTTCGTTGATCTGAAGGAAAAAAGGACATGGAATAACAAAGTCCTTGTTGACAAATAGCCTATATTATAATATTTTCCATGTTATGCATTGATTAGATTAAAATATTTGGCTTGAAACATTTCACAGCACACAGACATTAACTTTGAAGATATTACCTTAGCCAACATGTTCGCCCTAATTACAGGGTCCTTGATGTCCACTTGTTCATCAGGCTTCACCTGCATTCGCAAGACCACCCTTTTGCCTTCACCTAAGGACACATCCACAGACAGGTACAATTAAACATGCATAAGAAAACAAAATGTTAAGATTTAATTTTTAAAATATGGCTTTTTATGTTACTCACTTCTGCTGCAGTAAAACGAAAATATCATTTTGCAGTCCTTTTTGACACGTTTCCAGGTCAAAACATCTAATGCCAGACAGCTCGTGCTCGTGCTCGTGCTCAGAGTCGTCGTATTGTCACTTTCCGTAATGTTTTGTGAGTCCGAATTGTCAGACTTCATATCATACCCCCCTATCCATGCATAACCAAAGACTGAAACAGGACGAGAAGCTTTCAGTTTGTCTATGTCCTCCTCACTGTAGACAAAAACCAAATCTGTGTATTTCTCTTTGCAGTAGCTCTGAGCCTGTGACCAACTCATTAGATCATATACATAATAGTACTGCTTAGGAAGAAGAGAGTAACCCCCAAAAAGACCTGTAAGAAAGAATACACGCAATCACACACTAACAGATAAACTTATGCACCTTAAAAAAACACTTTAACATGCTTAAATCCATCAGATGAGCCATTGCAAGTTATTTCCAGTATTGGCAAAGTTTGCATGTAATCTGGATTACGTAATCAGATTCCAAAAATTAATTACTTGTAATTAGAGTATATTATATTTTAAAAAGCTCATAATCAGATTACTTATTACTGATTATCAGGTTACTTTTTTTGATTACAAATTAATCCTACAATGACAGTAAATTCTTTGTAATTTGTGATGCAAGGATATTTTGACCTGAAATATTTACTTGAAGTCACCATGAGATTTAAAGTTAATATTTCCATAATTTTACAACATATTCATGTGTTCTTTGATGTTGATTAATGATCATATAGTTTATTCTTCATTCAACTCTATTAAAAAAGTCACGGCAGAAGTAATCTAAAAGTAATCCAAAAGTAGTCAGAATACATTGCCTAAAATGAGTAATCTTGATTACATTACTAACTACAAATTTTACAAAATGTAATTTGTAATCAGTAACAGATTACAATTTGTAAGTAATCTACCCAGCACTAGTTATTTCTTAGTCTGGTTTTGATGTGAAGGGGCACCCAGTAACAATTTAGGCATTACTAATTCATTTTTTGCATTGCACTATTAAACTTATTTGAAACGTAAAATACGTATAACTAAATATTTACAGAAGTCTAGACATTTAGATACATATTGGATAAATTACTCTAAAAAAGTAATAGCTAGCTACTAATTACATCTTCAACAGTTTAATTAAATTACTGTACTAATTACTCTTTCTAAAAAAGTATTGCATTACTTATTACTAATTACTTGCTAAATCCCATATCAACCTCGACTAGTTGAACAGTATAAGAATAAACATGAACTGAAATGCTCTTTTAATTCTTTTAAATAAATAATATAAAATTACATAATTATTATTCTTGAACTGATCAAAGTATTTGAAGGAAGAAGGTTACCTTAAAAACATATTTTTACATTAGTTGTTACATTTTCAGGTTAAATGCTCTGTTGTTTTATAACTTTATTTACTTTTCAACGCAATCTAAACAGCACTTCAGTGTTTATTGCATTGTGCATGTCATAATAAATAAATGTTATTTCTTTGTTTTGCTTTAGTATTTATTTATTGATCCTTATTCATTTAAAATACACGTTCTGAATGTTATTTCCATCAAAATGACCAATTTTATTCATGATTAACCAATTTTGAGTGCGGCAAAAAGAAGTTAAAATCAAGGATAAACTGCAATTTACGGAATTTTAACAGAACTTCCACTCACGTATTCGAATTCTGCTATTGGATCATTGAAGATAAACATCATATGCGACTATTCATTACCGGAGTGCTTATGACCTACTAGCTAGGTCTACATTCTGTCTTAAGAACTAATGATGCAGCCGAGTTACAAACTTGCAATAGTTACTAAGCCTCTACTAATGACTTTAAGTTCCAATTTAAGTAAAAAAAAAATTACGTACAGCCGGTGCAACCCTTTACACAATAACACAAGATGTATTACCTGAGAGAAAAAACAGCAGTGCAGTTGTCACGTTCATGTCTGCAGCGTCTCAAAGCTTGTGTTTGCAGTAAAACCGCAGCTGAAGCAAGCATGCATGTGTGTTGTTTATATGTGTTGTATATTGCAGCGATTGGTTGACATCAGCATCACATGTGTTCATTTGCATAGGACACAGTGACCTTGCAGATATCTTGCAAAAAAAAAAAAAAATTTGTTTCTTCTTCCACATCAGGCTACATATGTTCAGAACTATATTTCTGTCTAAATTTAGACTAGGATGACCTGATGAATATGACAAAAATTTGCACTTACATGCGGATGATCCGAGTTTGGACTGGTGTGATTTAATGTGATTTAATAATCAGAAACAAAGGTTGCCAGTCTGACATTTAGACAGAGTGAAATCTTAATTTTAATTCTCAAAATCTGAAAATTTCCAAAGTTAGTTCAAATCACTTATTCACAATATTATCAGTGCCATTAAAATGAGAAAGTGTATATAATATAATGACCATAAACTGTACTTAAAATCTTGTAAACGTGACTGATATGGAAGAAAAGAAATCGTTTCCTATGATAGAAAAAAAAACAGAAATCACAGCAATGTCACTTTAAAACATTCATTCATCGCAAACTGTATAAAGCAAACTGTTTAAAGCTTAATACTAATACTATTTGAAGAGTTCAGATGCAAAATCCTCTAAGTGCCATCTGAAATTTACATTTAAAATGAGCATTTTTCTATGCAATTAGATTGAAATAACTGAACATAAATATAGGAGCTGGATAAAAATGCTCATTTCAGATGAAAATTTCAGATGGCACTTAGAGGCTTTTGCATCTGAACTCTTCATTTATACTATTTGTATAAGGAAAAATAGTGTATGGAGTGTAAAATACGGCCTGGTCCTATTTCAGACACTCCATGTACAGTACATGAATTTTTAAATTATGGATTTTATTTTACTATGCACTGCAACTAAATCTTAAGATCCAATTATTTTGTTAAAGCAAAGAAAATGCAAATAACAACCTGAGTGAATATATTTAACATAATCTGTAGATTAATCTGAGCAGAGCAGGCATGCAAATATTTTTTTTCCCCAACATAAATTCTTAATATTAATCGTGATTCAGTTTTGTTCTGTAATTTTGATATTAAAATACAAACATTTTCATTAATTATTGTTGTTAGTATTCTTGGTACTACATGCTACTGTTTGTAATGGTGCTATCTGATATACTGTATCCGTGTAAAGTGAAACACAATGCAGAAATAAGAAAATGCAAATATGCAATTTGTTAGATAGCTGATTTGTGGCTGTTTGCATCTTTCTCAGAATTTCACTGAATGGGTTATTTGGTTACACTTCACAAATATGTTAGCACATCTGTCTGTCTGTCTATCTATCTATCTGTCTATCTATCTGTCTGTCTGTCTGTCCTTCTGTCTATCTATCTATCTATCTATCTATCTATCTGTCTGTCTGTCTGTCTATCTATCTATCTATCTGTCTGTCTATTTTTATATTCTGTGACTTTACCCTTTAGTTGTACTTTGTATATTACTATTAACAAAGCATAGCATCAGGAACATCAAAACAAGCAGAGCTTATGTTTGTGGTCTGTCTGAGCTTAAACCCAGTTTAACTGAAATTCCTTGATTTGCTGACTGTTTTGCTACTTTAAAACATGCTAAAATGATTGTTGTGTGAGACCAGGGAGTTCAGGAGTGGAACAGATGGTTTTGAATAGGTCACAAAGTCCTTCACAGATGTTTTGTAAACAAAATTGTAGTTGCTGCTTTTTTACAAGTCAAAAGTTGGAGTGAATCAGCACACTTAAAAGGAAAAAGCATTTCTGCCTTTATTTATGCTCTTACAGTATATGCATTTCTTTAATTATTGTTTTATTTACATTTAAGTAACAGCATTATTCCAACTAATAAAAACTCAGATCTATAAAAAAAATGAAAAAGATTATTTTTTTGATTGTTCATGATATTGAGTGTTTTAAAGTTTTATATAATAAGTTGATTTCAAAGATTTCCCTCTTGTTTAATTACATTCTTACATTTAAACTTCATATTTGAGCTTCAGAATGAGATGCCTAAACTAACTGCCTGACTGAAATGTTTACCTTTTTACCTAGAGATCATTGCATGTTTTAAATACTTTTGCCTGCATGCTGATTTTTGTTAAGTAATCTTGTAAGTAATTTTGAGCACACCAACAGGCATCTGAGAATGGCTCGATTTGAAAAAGGGGATATTATTTTTACAGATTAATTAAAAACCACTGCATGGATTTTTATCATTATAGGGTAGATGTGTACATACACTGCCAACACACATTAATGTTCAAACAACATGAAAAAGTGAACTTAGCATCCGATGACCCCTTTGAGGGTGTTTGATCTTCTTTGCATGTTCACTTCTCTGGGTCGGTAAATCGGGGCACCATATCAGTACATTATATGGAGAAAAATGCTGAAATGTTTTCCTCAAAAAACAATTTCTTTACGACTGAAGAAAGAAAGACATGAACATCTTGGATGACAGTGGGGTGAGACATTATATGTAAATTTTTGTTTTGGAAGTGGACTTCTCCTTTAAGCATTTATTTTAATGTTGTTTCAGAACACACAAAAAGAAAGTTTCAATGAAAGCATGCCTTATTTTAAAGACACAGGACAGCTTTTGCATATATGCTAGTCTAAATGTAAATTGAAAAATGATACTTCCAGACTGAATTCAGAGGTTCAATTTCTATTCCTTTCCTTACAATGCAAATACGATAAAAACACTTAACAGTTCACATCGTAGATGTTTTTCTTATCTGGCATTGCAGTTCATTGGGTTCTTAACTAATGAACGGGTGTGTTGGTGTTTTTGATTAGGGTCTAAACGATATAATTCATGTTTTTACTAAATATCCTGTGTCCGTTTTAACAGTACACAGCAGAAAGTCTACCATCTTGTGGTCAAAGTGTAAATAGCACCGAACAAACTACTGCATTTCAATACAGCAGCTGGTTTCATATCTGGATCTGCGAGTGATTCTTCATGAAGCTTTTAAGTTCCATGTTTCCTACGTCGTTTCTGCGTATTTACAGGATGTGCTGTTTTTAAAATACGCAGACAATTCTGAAGCATCTTTAATAGCCTACACTTAAAGATGTTTAAAGAGATTACCGTCTATCACATCTTTAATTTAAATTGGCTGTACTGTTCCTTTCCTGATGAAGCACCTCTCCACCTTCACTCTTTCTCCATCTTATTTTACTTTCACCTTCACCTGGAAGACCAGCAAGAAAGAATCAAATAAAATATGGAAAAGAAACCGAAAGGTGATTAAGCAAATCACCGAGAAGGGGAGTGGTGAATGCATGCAGAACTGTACGTGCACTGTACGTATTTTAGGATGTGGATTACAAATCTTCTTAATTAAACCTCAGACAGGGTGAACTGTCCAAGCGTAGAGCTGGCTTGTTCTTCATAAACTGCAAGTCTAAAACCAAGTACACTTAAGCATACTGTAGCACTAGTAGCGTGTAAGTAAGGCATGTAATTTTGTGACACCATTGTTAGTGCGCTGGAAAGTAGGCTATATTTAAGTTACATTGTTGGATTTACTGATAGGGATCAGAAGATAGCTTCTGATAACATAATTGAACTTCAAATGTTAGAAGCAGTGTTGGGGGTAACGCATTACAAGTAACGCGAGTTACGTAATAATACTATTTTTTTCAAGTAACTAGTAAAGTAACGTATTACTTTTGAATTTCTAAGAAAATATCTGAGTTACTTTTTCAAATAAGTAAAGCCAGTTACTTTTCCCCCATTTATTGATTGACAAGTCTCCTGTCGGGAAATTGGGAGTAAACATGATGTTACTGTATTCTAGATTAAATGTGAACATGCATTAATTCGTCTCACTCACAAAAAACAGATTCAGTATTCCTCAAAATGAATAAAAACAGTGAAATACAAACTCTAAATATGACGCAACCCTGCAATAATTAAATATGTTAAATAAAACAAATATCCTTTATGTATTTAATCCCATTTTATTAACCAGTGTCTTTGCTGCTGACCTGTGATGATGCACGTAACGTAAGTAGTTGCATTACTTTTAAAAGTAACTTTCCCCAACACTGGTTAGAACCATATGTAAAATAGTTTTACCTTTACATTCAGTTTTGTATTGCAAATACTTTTCTTTTCAAAAATACTCTTCAAATGTGTGTGAAATCTTTTTTTTTTTTTAAACATTACAATAGGCTACAAGAAAATTACTCATGCAAACTTTTTTTTTGATACAATCTTCTGTGATAATTTTAACAGGAATACCAATTTTTGTTAGAAGTTGACAACATTGTACTTTTAAAATGAGGAAATAATAAAATAAAGTCACTAAACTTAAGGAGCTATTTCTAATAGATGAATAATTCTGTATCTATAGTTGCTTTAGCACAGTTTCAGATTACACAGGAAACTACACATTTTGCATAAAAGAGTAACTTATTTTTAAATAAAGAAGCAACTTTTGCACAGCTAGTCTAAATGTAAATAGAAAAGGGCTACTCCTGCACCAATTTCATAGGACAATTATTTCAAAGCCGATCCTTTAGTCCTTGTTTACAATGCAATACAATGACCTAGAACTATAATATAATCATTCAAGATTTTCAAATAATGTATACTACTACTACTACTACTTCCTCCCAATAATATAGTTTAGACATTTACTTGATGTTCTTTGGGTCTATTTTAAAGATTCCTTTAAGGAAACACATTGATTATTACTGGCATTGTTAGAATTAGCCATCCAGTTCTTCTCTTCATGAAACACCTCTTCACCTTCCCTCTTTATCCAGCTCATTTTGCTCTCACTTTCCAGCCCCATGTTCTTCAGCTTTTCACTTATCTGGAAGACAGCAAGAAAAAAACAAAAAACATCACACTTACAGGCTACATGTTATGTAGCCCTAAATAACATCAACAGCAACAATATTAATGATATAAGCTGTGTTGGTTACCTGTCATGAAATGTATTATAAAATGTTGTTTTTTTAAAGTTTGCACCAGAATTTGACAATGAATCTGATCTAGTGTTTAAGGCAGATACAAACCTCATTTAGAATGGCCGTCTGTACTGAAGGATCATTCATTGTGCAATTACCATTACAAGACAATTTCAGTCTCACAATCTGTTTTCTGATCAACTCATCTACCGAAATCAACACAGAACATACATAAATACATGAAAACATATCACAGTGATCAACCATCCTTTTATTTGAGTCATTTGTTTCTGTGAGCTGGTTCAACTCACCTCTATGGCAGATAAAAGGCTGCCATAGATCACATCTGTATTGAGCCCATTTTCCAGAATTATTTCTTGTCATGCCAGCACAGTCACCAGATCCTGAACTCTGGGATGTTTGACCTGCTGCCCAGTGTCTGAAGAAGCGGCTTGATTTATCAGACCATTCCCAAGAGTCCTGGAACAGACCAATCCATACATACTGTGCATGGGATATAATTATTTGAATTATCTGGTTGTTTTCCTCAGAGTTGTGAATAGTGGGCAGGTCTGTGTAATGCTGTCTGCAGTAGCTCTGAGCATCAGTCCAATTTTTTAAGCTCTGTACCATGATGTATCCAGTATGTTCTGTTAAGAATTTACAAAATCAAATAAATAAAAAATAAAAATAAAAATCAGTTCTCAGCTCTTTCCCACTTAACTTACTTATTCACAAACAGAGAACTCACCATTGTAGCAAACAAAATGTAGCAAATTGACACAATCCATATCATGCCAAGCCCTTGAATAATAATTCACACATTCTTCATTCCCATTTGGCTGTAATGGACCCCAGTTATAGTACTGAGAAGTTGTGTCTTCTCCATTAGACCAACTCCAGCCTTTCTGTGTTCCCCTCTTCAGTCCAATCCACACTGATCCACTGTATCCAGCATCCACTATATTTATTAGCCCATTCACATCACCCATGTTGTCTACAGTAGCCAGATCAGTGAATCTCTCTCTGCAGCAACTCTGAGCCTCTGACCATGACATTGGCACATTTATATAAGGGTACTGACGCGAAAGAGCAGAACTGCTCCAGAAGAGCCCTGGTAAAATCAACATGTTAAACCATCTATATGTGAACACATCATCATAAATACAGATTACAAAAGAGCACACCAACCTGACAGCAGAAGCAGCACAAACAGACTCCTGTCCATGATGCTCACACAGATCCTCAGTATATGTGTGATTATAGAAACTAAAAGATGATTAAACAAATCACTGATAAGTAATTTGCACGCATTTTATGATGTGGATTACAAATTTTCGTAATTAAACATCAGACAGCGCGAACTTTCCAAGCTTTGAGCTATTAACGGAATAAAACATAAACATAACCATGCATTTAAATACATGCACGAAAACAGCGGTTTCTGCTTCCACTCAAAATGATATTTTCAAAATGATATAATAAATGATCTGTTGGGGTATTTTGAGCTGAAACTTCACAGACACATTCTGGGGACACCTGAGACTTATATTACATCTTGTAAACACGGGCATAATAGGTCTCTTTTAAGTTTTGTATAAATGTGAAATATACATTTGAAGGACATGCTTTATCAGCTAGCTCCTGGTAACATAATCCCAATTCAAATGTTTAAACATATGTAAAATGTATCTGTTTTACATTTATATTCACTTTTGTATTGTGTGTATATATATATATATATATATATATATATATATATATATATATTTTTTTTTTTTTTCAAAAATACTCAAATTTGTGTGAAAACGTTTTATACTGTAAAAATATTACAATAGGCTACTACAAAAGAATTATTAAAGCAAACTTGACACAATATTCTGTGTTGATTGTAATAGGATACAGGTTTTAAACTTTTTTTTAAATTGACAATTTTTAAGTTGACAACAATAATACTTTTAAAAAATGAAAATAATGAAATAATAATAATAATAGTAAGTCACTAAACGTAAGGAGCAATTTCTAATGGATGAATAATTCTATCTACTATTCGTTTAGTATTGTTTCAGATTAGGAAGCTAATCATTTTGCATAAAAGAGTAACTTATTTTCAAATAAAAAAAGCAACTTTTGCATAGCTAGTCTAAATGTAAATAGAAAAGGGCTACTCTTGCACCGAATTTATAGGTCAGTTCATTCAAGTCTGATCCTTTAGTCCTGGTTTACAATGCAAATTAGATTTCCCTCAAATACTTCCGGGTAAATGCAAAAACATACAATATACTGTATACAAATCATTGTATTAGTCATCCATTTCAAAATTTAAATTGAGATCTATCCAACAGATAGAAATCAATAGAAGATACATAAATACATGAAAACATATCACAGTAGTTTGTATCGTTTGTTTCAAGAGTGATTAACCAACCTTCTATCTGAGTCATTTATATTTACCATCCTGTTCACATCATCCATGCTGTCTACAGTAGCCAGATCAGTGAATCTCTCTCTGCAGTAACTTAATAAAGAATAATGCCATGTCATCACCTTCAGGAGATATCTGTAATGGATGGATAATTCTGCACCCTATTTATTTTCAGCGTTTATTTTATTATTGTTTCAGAATACACAAAAAGAAAGTTTCAATGAAAGCTTGGCTTATTTTAAAAACACAGGACAGATTTTGCATAAAAGCCAGTCTAAATGTAAAAAATGTACTTCTGACTTCATAAAAGTTCCACAATTTTCACAATTTACATATCTAATTAAAAATCATCTGAAAATACGCATAATATGCACAGGATGTTTGAATGGTAAATTTAAAACAACAAGAATGCATAATATAGCTTTTAAGATTTTACTAATTTATGTAGTTATTGACTTAAGCCTAACTTTTAGAATAAATGCATTTTAAATAAATGTATTATACAATAATCTTAATTTTTAAATAATAGATAATAGGTCCAACCCTGGTTGTAGAAAACACTTAACAGTTGGATCCTTAACTAACGAACGGATGTTTTGGTGTGCTTTGATTAGGGAGACATGCAAAATGTGGACTGTTTGGGGTCTTCATGATGCTCTAAACGATATAATTCATGTTTAGGCCTACTAAATATCCTTCTTGTCCGGTTTACACAGCAGAAAGTGTACCATCTGGTGGTCAAAGTGTGAATAGCACCTAACAAACTACTGCATTCCGATACAACAGCTGGTTTCTTATCTGGACCTGGAAGTGATTCCTCATAAAGCTTTTAAATTTCATGTTTCCTACGTCATTTCTACTTATTTACAAGATGTATTGTTTCTAAAATACGCAGACAGTTCTGAAGCATCTTTAATACAAGATGTTTAAAGACGTACGCATATTACCGTCTGTCACATTATTATTTAAATTGGCTGTAGGAAAGCGCGGGGCACAAACTAACGCGGGGTTTGTTGTAACACAAGTGGTTAAAATATTTCCATGCTAGCATAACCAAATTTCTCCAGTCTCCAATCTATTATTTGTCAGTTTAGATAAGTAGTAGGCTATATAATTTTTTCATTCGATCAGATAACATTTTAGGCTGACATTGGGCAAGCTGTCACGCCTCACTTCCTTTCTTTTGAGGTAAATAACGAAAAACGTATCCACTGTAATAATGAAACAAAGGAACATATTTGTACTAGATACGTGTGAAATGAATGTGGATTAAAAAAATTATACTCTGAACCCCACGTGGATTTAAACAAACTGAGAAATTCAAAAAGCGTTAGGTTGTGCCCCACACTTCCTCTCCTGATGAAACACCTCTGTGTCTTCACTCTTTCTCCAGCTTATTATACTTTCATCTTCCAGCCCCATGCTCTTCAGCTTTTCACTTATCTAGAAGAATCAAATAAAATATGGAAAATGATGGCACATTTATAGGCTACATACATAACAGTTACATATATAACTGATATGGGCAGTGCTGGTTTGCTGTAAGGTAATGTATTTCATTTTCTCCCATTACATAGGCTATTTGGCAAATCCGGGTGCAAAAACACAATTCGACTGAAACTGTGTGTTTAAGGTGGATACAGACCTCATTCAGAATGGCTGTCTGTAGTGCAGGATCATTCAGTGTGCATTTTCCATTGCAGGACAATTTGAATCTAACAATCTGATTTCTAAATATTTTTGCATCTAGAGAAGCACAGAGTTAAAGTCACCATCAACACAGACGATACCTAAATACATTAAATCCTATCATAGTTGGTTCAAGACATTTTGTCTGAATAACTTTATTTGTTAGCTGTTAAAACTCACCTCCATGGCAGATAAAAGGCTGCCGTAGATCACAGCTGTAATAAGCCCATTTCCCAGAATTATTTTTTGTCATGCCAACACAGTCACCAGATCCTGAACTCTGGGATGGTTGACCTGCTGCCCAGTGTCTGAAGAAGAGGCTTGATTTATCAGACCATTCCCAAGAGTCTTGGAACAGACCAATCCAGATGTAATATCCTTTTAATATAATTTTAACTATCTGGTTGTTTTCTTCAGAGTTGTGAATGGTTGGCAGGTCTGTGTAATGCTGTCTGCAGTAGCTCTGAGCATCACTCCACACTTTAGCACTCTGTACCATGATGTATTTAGAATTTTCTAATAAGAGATGCAAAAAAACGTTTTCTCCATTAGACCAACCCCAATGTTTCTGTGTTGCCCTCTTCAGTCCAATCCACACTGATCCACTGTATCCAGCATTCACTATATTCACCAGCCTGTTCACATCATCCATGCTGTCTACAGTAGCCAGATCAGTGAATCTCTTTCTGCAGTAACTCTGAGCCTCTGACCATGACATTGGCACATTTATATAATGGTACTGATGAGAAAGAGCAGAACTGCTCTAGAAGAGCACTGTTAAATCAACATGTTAAACCATCTGTATGTGAACATCATCATAAATACAGATTGTAAATGACCACACCAACCTGACAGCAGAAGCGGCACAAGCAGACTCCCGACCATGATCGTCTCTGCTGTACAGTATGTGTGTTTCTGTTCTAACAGCAGCTAATTTTATTTCTAAAGAAACTGACAGATGATTAAACAAACCACCAATAAGGGGAATGGTGAATGCATACAGAACACTGTACATATTTTAAGATGTGGATTAGAAATTTTCTTAATTAAACATCAGACAGGGTGAACTTTCCCAACTTGGAGCTGGTAACTGGAAGGCTGCTGGCTTGTTCTCCATAAACTGCAAACCTAAAACCAAGCACACTTAAGGAAAGGAAAGGACATGACATGAGGAATTTGTGCTCTGCATTTAACCCATCCAAGTGCACACACACCCAGAGCAGTGGGCAGCCAGACCTGGGACTCAAACCCACAACCTTTCAGTTACAAGCCAGACTCCTTAACCATTAGCATACCGTAGCACTTGTAGCATGTACGTATAGGGCTGAGCATGTAATTTTGTGACACTAATGCGCTAGAAAATATATTTAAGGGACAGAAATCAGATTTAGATTTATGTTTTGTGTAAATGTGAAAGATACATTTCAATGACATGTTTTATCAGCTTCTGGTAACAAAAGTACAATTCAACTGTTTAAACCATATGTCAAATGTATGTTTTATAACATTAAATTAAATTTTGTGTTGTATATTCTATTCTTTTAAAAAATACTCCGTAGAATAGGCTACTACAATAGGCTACGACAAGAAAATTACTTGAGCAAACCTTTTTTTTTGACATGGTCTTCTATGTTGATTGTAACAGGATTGCTTTAATAGTAATAGTGATGTTTTGATGTATTTTAAAGGCTTGCCAGTCAAAATGAAAACTGTTGGATGATAGATATTGTTCTAAATTTCTAATTTATTTTCTAAATGTTTAAATTGTAGTGTGCAGTGTGTTTAGGGGGTAGAATCCACAGCTTAGTACTCACTACTCAATACTCATGAGTACTCTTTTACTCTTACTCACATAGTTTTTTTGGACAAGTACTTTTTACTCTACTCACACTACATTTTTGGGATGTAATGGCACTTTTACTTGAGTATACTTTTTCAGTACTCTTTCCAACACTGTAAATGAGTAACTTTTTTTTTTTTTTTCAAATAAAGAAGCAACTTTTGCAAAGCTAGTCTAAATGTAAATAGAAAAGAGCTACTTATGTACTGAACGCATAGGTCAGTTCATTCAAGGGTGATCCTTTTATTTCAGGTTTACAAAGCAAATTTGATTTCCCTCAAATACTTCGGGTATATGCAAAAACATATAATGTACTGTATCCAAATCACATTAGTCATTTTAAATTGACACATCTATCCATGACATAAACATGGGAATAATATGTACAAAATGTAAAAATTCTTTTCAAATTTATTATTAGAATGAAATCATTATATATGCAGTACATATCAAATATGGGTACTCACTAGATTACATATATTTTTGACATATGGAAATAATTTTACAAAAACACTAAATGGTAAAGTTAGCAAATGAAAAGTCTAATCTTGTGAGAATGCAACTATTTGTAGTTAAGCAAGATTTATTTAAGTAATTACTGACCTAGAACTATAATATGACCATTCATGATTTTTAAATAATGTACACTACTACCTCCTCCCAGCAATATAATTTAGACATTCACTTCACATTCCTTAGGTCTGTTTTAAATATTAATTTAAGTAAGTACATTGATTATTACTGGCATTATTAGAATTATACCTTGTTTGTTTATCCAGCTCATTTTGCTCTCACTTTAAAGCCCCATGCTCTTCAGCTTTTCACTTATCTGAAAGAAAATGAAAACAGCAACAACAACAACAACAAAAACAAAAACAACAACAAAAAAAACAGCACATTTACAGGCTACACATTATCTATAGCCCTAAATAACATAAACAGCAACAATATTGATGATATGAGTGGTATTGTTTAAGACATTGTTTTCTTAAAACAGTTTCACCCGGTAAATATTCTGCAAACTCTATTGTTGCACCAGAATTTGACAATAAATCTGAACTAGTGTTTAAGGCAGATACAAACCTCACTCAGAATGGCCATCTGTAAAGTAAAGGATGATTTATTGTGCATTTACCATTACAGGACAATTTCAGTCTTACAATCTGTTTTCTGATCAACTCATCTAGAGAAATACAAAGTTCAAGACAACACAGAAGACATAAATATATGAAAACATATCATTTGTATTGTTTGTTTAAAGAGTGACAATCTGATTTGAATCATTTGTTTCTGTGAACTGGTTCAACTCACCTCCATGGCAGATAAAAGGCTGCCATAGATCACAGCTGTATTGAGCCCATTTCCCAGAATCATCTCTTGACAAGCAAACACAATCACCAGATCCTGAACAGAATAAGCTGCAATGTGGAACAGACCTTTAACCATTTATTGTAACAAATTCCCTGCCTCTTGCATGTTTATTAGATGTTTTAACATTTAAAAATGGGAAAAACGTGTTGGGGCCTTGTGGTTAGTGCATCAACATATAGCACAACTGTCCTTGTGGCGACCCAAGTTCGAATCCCGTCTTGAGGTCCTTCGCCGATCCTGCTCCCCTCTCTTCGCACAGTACTTTCTTGTCATCGCTCTACTATACTGTCCATTAAAGGCACTAAAAAAAGAAAATGGGAAAAATGTATTCAAATCAAATTTGTTATGAGAATAATAGCATCATACTTTTCATATTGCATACACTCACTCTAGCATATTTCTCTACATATACCCTAGTATTATGGAAATACCAAACTCGGAGACAGGATTAGTGGGCAATAAATTTGTAAGAGAATTGCAAGCTATTTGCATTGTGGAAGCTTGATGGATGTTTGATTCGTTATGGAATTGTTTTTAAACTGTTGCTGTGGGTTGACTTTTTTTCCACCATGGGTTAAAGATTCTTGTATTGAAACAGTTTGCATTCTACCTATGATTGAATTGTGCTAGATGTTACATTTTGTGAAGGATGGCCACTGGTAGGAAGCCTTTTAGCTGTGTCTATGATTAAGCTGCATAAGAGTGACTGTAAAATATATAGTTGTGACCCTGGACCACAAAACCAGTCATAAGTAGCACAGCTATTGTAGCAATAGCCAACAATACATTGTATGGGTCAAAATGATCGATTTTTCTTTTATGACAAAAATGATTAGGATATTAAGTAAAAATCATGGTCCATGAAGATATTTTGTAAATTTCTTACCGTAAATATATCAAATCTTTAATTAGTAATATGCATTGCTAAGAACTTCAGTTGGACTTTAAAGGCAATTTTCTCAATATTTAGATGTCAATTTCGAAAAAAATGACCCTTATGACTGGTTTTGTGGTCCAGGGTCACAATTATATACTATATTTATAAACTGTCAACTGCTTCCATTTGATTCCCAATATTAATATGTTGGGTGTTGCATAATGATCCTCTACATACTAAACTTGTACATAAACTTGTTACAATTTATCAGTATATGGATATTGTTCTGAAAGGGACAATGTTATTCCCACGTCCACTTCATCTACTTCATTTTCAACATGCATTTTATTATTGTTTCGGAATGCACAGACAAAGTCATTTCCATGTAATAGTAACTTGTTTTGAAAGAAACAGGCAGCTTTTGCATAAAAGCTAGTCTAAATGTAAACAGAAAAAGGCTACTCCCATGCTTAATGAATTCATAGAGGTAGAATTTCAAGGTTTTAGTTTTACAATGCAAATTTATTTGTCCTCAAAAATATTTAACTACAGCATTAAATTGTGTAGTAAAAGAAAATCTGTTAGAATTCACAATACATCTATTTATGTAAAGTAGTTACTGACAGAAGTATTTTCACAGTTAATTCCAATAAATAAATATTTCACCATTCATAACGTCTCAACAATGATTACTATACCAGAGAGTTCCTCTAAATAATATAGTAAAATTGTAGTTAACATTCCTTAAATCTGTTTTCTTTAGAGAGATTACTGCCTACTACATTTATTATTTGAACTGGTTGTACGGTTCCTTTCCTGAAGAAACACCTCTCCACCTTCCTGCTTTCTCCAGCTTATTCTACTATCAGCTTCCAACCCCATGCTCTTCAGCTTTTCATTTATCTGGAAGACCAGTAAGAAAGAATTAAACAAAACATGAAAAATCACACTTGCACCGTTGACTAAATATTATTTTTAACCCTAATAAGAACAACAATGATGATGATGATATGAGTGATGTTTATTTATTTAGCTATACCTAGGACATACTTTGCAAATTCTGGTGCAATTTCACAATGAAACTGAACCCAGTGTTTAAGGCAGATACAAACCTCATTCAGAACGGTTGTCTGTAGTGAAGGATCATTCAGTGTGCATTTTCCATTACAGGTCACTTTCAGTCTGATGTTCTGTTTTTTAATGATCCTGTCAGCTAGGGAAATCCAAAGTTAAAGTCATCCTCAACACAGAAGCATAAATAAATGAACATTTAATGGTTGTTTCTAATATTTGTTCCAAAGACTCTTGTTTGAAGCATTTGAGTGAATGGCTAAACTCACCTCCATGGCAGATAAAAGGCTGCTGTAGGTCACAGCTGTACTGAGACCATTTCCCAGAATCGGTTAATGACATGCCAACACAGTCACCAGATCCTGAAACCATGGATGGTTGACCTGCTGCCCAGTGTCTGAAGAAGAAGACCCACTGATCAGACCATTCCCAAAACTCCCGGAGCAGACCAAACCAGATATAATATCCTTTTAATATAATTTTAACTATCTGGTTGTTTTCCTCAGAGTTGTGGATGGTGGGCAGGTCTATGTAATGCTGTCTGCAGTAGCTCTGAGCATCAGTCCAGATTTTAGCACTCTGTACCATGACGTATCCTGCATTTCCTATTTAGAGATGCATAAAAACAATTAACAAATGCAGTGCTCAGTTTTTTTCCCAGTTAAAATTCACATTCACAAATTTAAAAGAAGAGGGAACTCACCATAGCACACAAAATATCGATTATAGCTGCATAACATATCATGCCAAACACCAGAATAAGTAGCTCCACAGTCTCCATCTTCATTTGGCTGTCCTGAAGCCCAGTTATAGTACTCAGAAGTTGTGTTTTCTCCATTAGACCAAGCCCAGCGTTTCTGTGTCCCCCTCTTCAGTCCAATCCACACTGATCCACTGTATCCAGCATCCACTACATTCACCAGCCTGTTCACATCATCCATGCTGTCTACAGTAGCCAGATCAGTGAACCACTCTCTGCAGTAACTCTGAGCCTCTGACCACGACATTGGCACATTTATATAGTGGTACGGACGAGAAGGAGCAGAACTGCTCCAGAAGGGCCCTGTTAAAATCAACATGTTAAATCATCCATATGTGAACACATCATCATAAATACAGATTATAAATGACCACACCAACCTGACAGCAGAAGCAGCACAAACAGACTCCCGTCCATGATGATCACACAGATCCTCTCTGCTGGATTTTAGGAAGAAATAATCAAACAAGTAAAGTTTTATATAACATCCATTAACATGATCACAAATCAAATAATGACTAGCGTGATATATTAATTGCTTACCTCAGATTTTGTCCTGTGAATTCTATAGACATAAAACTGCTACTGACACCTGAAGAGGGTGGTGGAGTGATTTTAAACCTTTATCTTGTTTCTAATTGGTTAAATGACAACACTCCCCACGCTCTCTGGTCCAATTCCAACAAACACACCCTTAAACAAAAGGTCGTCAGAACAGAATAAGCTGCAAAGTGATGCAGAAGAAGCATTAAATGTTTTTGCCAGCAGGCATGGCAAACAGAAAGTCATATGCTGATTTCTGTGATGGCAAGATACGAGTCATTTTGATAATCAAATAATTCATTTTCACTGAAGACGGCTTTGCGTGTTATTGTCACCAGTCAAAACATCTCGGCTTAACCAGTTGATCTTGAAGATATTCTGACAATTTGTTTAGCAAATTTGTTCAACCAAGTAACCTTCAGTACAGCAAAAAATAAATTCATGCCTGTGCATGCCCATATATATATATATATATATATATATATATAAAAAAGAGAGAGAGAGAGAGAGAGAAATATATATTTTTTTTATTCACTGATACATCTCTTCATTCTAAAAATTACACAAATACACCTTGTTCCTAACAGTACATGTTGTAAACTTGTCCCAGTGTCAGTCACAGTTTGTGTATTTGAGCCACTCCACATTTACACTTTCCATCCAAACTACACCAAATACTAACATCAACCTATTACAGTTTTGCCAGAACTGGCTAGATTACAGATCTTTTGGAGGTTTTGGTAAACGTTAATGCTTCTAGCTACCAATAAGAGTGTTCTTAATTAATATATTTAAATGCACAACATTTAATTGATTTCCCTTCTAACTAAATTACTTTCCTATTAACATTTAAACTTCAGATTGAGCATCAGAGTGAGACGAGAAGGTTCAGTCGGCATGACAACTAATTATATTCTCTGAAAGTATCTAAAATGCGTATTTGTTTGTCTAAAGAACTTTGTTGCATGAACTGCTTTTGCCCACATGTAGATCTAACACAAAATCATGAGGATTTTTGTTATGATAAGGCGCAAGTAATTTTGATATTCAAAGAGCTTGTTTTCAATGAAGACACTTTTGCATTTTTCACTGGGCAGAACATCTTGTCCTGATCACTCATCTGGAAGATATTTAGACGGTGAAAAATCTTGAGCCGCTCCACATCTGTATTTCCTTCCTTCACCAAATCCACTCCACTAACATCAATCTTTTAGAATGTTGCCAAATCTTGCTAAAAAAGCAAGCTTGTTTGACAATAAAAAAATAAGTGACGTGGTAATGATATTGTCTCAGCCATTTTGGCTTGTTTGGCAATGAAAAAGGCAATGAGCAAAGTTGGCATCTTTAATAACACAAAAAACAAAATAAACAATAATAATAAAAACAAAACACAAAAAAGTGCAGCCATTACATTAAGCAGTTCTAATAAATTAAGCAGTAATAATACTGTATCTGCAGTATTGTCTATATTTTACTTTTCGTTCAGAAAACACACACAGAGAGGCATTTCCCTGAAACGGTAACTTATTTTCAAGCTTTTGCATAATACCTAGTCTAAATGTAAACAGAAAAGGGCTACTCCCATTAACTCCCTCTCATTAAGTTCATGGATGTCAAACTTCTATAGAATTAAATTCTTTTGCCCACATGAAGGTCAAAAACACTAAAATGTAATGTTAATTTTTGTGATGACATGTCATGAGTAATTTTAATATTCAAAGAGCTCATTTTCATTCATGTTTTTTTCAGCAGTTGAAACTGCTCATCTTGAAGATATTTTGACAATCAAAAAAGTCTTTATTCTAAAATATGAACACATTTAAAAAAGTAAATACTTAAAAAAAAACAATCTTTAGTATAGCTCAAAATCATTTGGTCCATGCTAACCAATTATGGACACAATTAAAACAAACAACTTTGTCACAATGTGTCATCAATGTCAACCACCAAAAACCTATTTTGCTGATTACTGCTGCTGAAAATGGTCAAATGTCGTAATTTTTTAGGCTGTAAAAAACACTTGGAGTACTATAGACTGCCAAAAGTTATAACACAAAGGAGAAGAGTGCAAAAAAATGGAGAAACAAAGTCGTTTGCAGTTGGCCAAACTGATTTCCAGGGTAAGAAACTTGGCATTTCCACTCAGGTAGGTGAAATATTAGGATAATATCTTAATTAATATTGCTTGTACGTATCTTTACCCTCCATTAATAAAATATTGCACCCTTCCCTCCCAAGTCCTTCTCTATATGATTTAGCAGCTTCCACACATCTTCCATACATTAACCTTGCAATCCAGTAAGTGCTAACGCTCTGTATGACTTATGCATCTTCCACACAGACAGCATAAATTAGCAGAACAACATATTCAGTAGTAAATAACTGTATAATCAATGGTGTTGTTTACATCTGAGTATCGCCAATATGGCTGCACATCTGGGTAACTGTAAGTGCAAAACCTCGATTTCTCACATGATCATAATCATGATCATCATTATTATTATAACTTAAATACAGTGACTGATTACTGTTTGTCTTATATTAGATTAGCTATAAGGAAAAGTCCCTGCGATTTGTATAAAAACATCTGACTCCCCCTGCACCAATAGGAAGGGGTTTGGACAATTTGCACCTTATATGAGGAGTTTAGCTAATGTAGTTGTTAGTAAATATTCCATCATGAAACTAAAATAGTGCAAAACAGTATGCTGAGCAGAAATAAACGAAATGCAACACTTCAAAGAAATGGAGACATCTAGGCTGAATTTCAAAAACGAGATTCCAACTAAACTAGATGATACTTTGTCATTAATCAGTAATTTGATTGGTTAATCTGAACAGTTTTACCTAAAACACCTCCATTGTTGACCCAGGAGCACGTGTGCAAAATCAGGTGGTGCTTATTAGCTTGTTAGCTTAGCTTTTCAAAAGACTGTACTTTGTGGCCATCTGGTGGTCAAAGGATGAATATCACCTAACTGCTGTGCAATATGGCACAAACACAAGTAAAAATGCATTAATAAAATTTGTGATATATTTAAACCACACGCCAGAGTAGGAAATTAAAGTAATGAACTGCGTCTTTTTTTTCAAAACAAAATACTAAAACAGCCTCATCACGTGGTTCAAGCGAAAAAAAAACTTCCCAGTATCTTGACAAGTAATCTTTCCATGGCTAGTGTCGTGCTCCAGTCTACCGAATGATCTTCATAAATTGTACTCTACACAGACGTAGACTAACAAGTATGGCTTGTTTTGATATATGAAACAAGATAATGTCAAATTGAGGAATATTTATAATTAATATCCAAGTTGGCACCTAATGTAACAAATAATAAATAATAAATAGGATAGTCTAAGGTCTACAAAGCTGATGCTTTGCATAGTGTACTGCAAGACATAAACAATGTGCAGGCATTATCTTAAGGAGCCATTTCTATTGGGTGAATAAATGTCTATCTGATATTTATTATTATTTCAGTACACACACACACACACACACACACACACACAATGAGAGAGAGAGTCATTTCCATAAGAGTAACTTAAATGCTAATAAATTCATAAAAGTTTCCAAACTTCAGTTTTACAAAGCAAATTTTATTTTTAACATACAGCAGCAAAGTTACTATATTACTCATCAATTTCAAAGGAAGCACAGAAAAACTATTTTAAAATTTTTGCACATCTAGGCTTCATGTGATAATAATATGCAGGATATTTCTGCCAATCAGATTTATTTCTAATCGATTACGAGAATCATTTCACCATACTTACTTTTTTTTTTTTGCATAAAACCTTTTTAAATTATAGTTTTATTGATGATTCTAATGAAAATATTTTTTTTAAAAATCCCCTCTGAAAATACAGTATTATGGTATATTTGTACCATAACCATTTGTGATGTTTATAAATACCACTACAACACAGTTCCTTAAATCAATCTACTTATACTAATAATCTATTTTTATATTCTTTGAATCTATTTTAAAGTGGTACATTAGCTATTACTCTTTATTACATGCTTTTTTTGGACTCGCTCTAGGTTTTCTCTCCTGATGAAACACCTCTCCACCTTCTCTCCAGCTTAGTTTTCTGTCACTTTCCAGCCCCATGCTCTTCAGCTTTTTAAATATCTGAAAGATCAGCAAATGTCAGTGCAGTTACTCATTCAGAATTTGACAATCAGCCTGAACTGTTTAAGGCAGATACAAACCTCATTCAGAACGGCTGTCTGTTGTGCAGGATCATTCAGTGTGCATTTTCCATTACAGGACAAATTCAGTCTGACAATCTGTTTTTTAATCAACTTGTCATCTAGAGAAATATAGAGTTAAGGTCATCCTTGACACAGAAGACAGATAAATAAATGAAAACTTATCACAGTTGCTTGTAATGTCTGTTTCGAGAGTCACCTACTGTAAAAGCCCTTGTTTGAACAGGGGAAACTCACCTCCATAGGAGCTGTACTGAGCCCATTTCCCAGAACTGGTTCTTGACATGCCAACACAGTCACTGGATCCTGAAATCAGGGATGGTTGACCTGCTGCCCAGTGTCTGAAGAAGAGGCTTTATTTATCAGACCATTCCCAAGAGTCCAGGAACAGACCAATCCAGAAGTCAATTCTAGGTAAAAGAATAGTAGTTATGTGGTCGTTTTCCACAGAGTTGTAGATGGCAGCCAGGTTTGTGTAATGCTGTCTGCAGTAGCTCCGAGCATCTGTCCAGTTTTTAGTGCTCTGTATCATGATGTATCCAGAATTTTCTATTGAGCGATGCAAAGAAGAGTTTGAAGTTCTCATTTCTTTGCTAAACTACGCATTCTTAGTTTTTACAACAACTCACCAGTGTAGCATGCAAAATATCGTAAATGGCTACACGGTGCATCATACCAAAACCCGGAATGAATCGATACACAAGATGCACCATCATTGGGCTGTCCTCGAGCCCAGTTATAGTATTCAGAAGCTGTGTTTTTTCCATTAGACCAACTCCAGTGTTTCTGTGTCCCCCTCATCAGTCCAATACACTCTAATCCACTGTTTCCAGCATTCACTATATTCACCAGCCTGTTCACATCATCCATGCGGTCTACAGTAGCCAGATCAGTGAATCTCTCTCTGCAGTAACTCTGAGCCTCTGACCACGACATTGGCACATTTATATAGTGGTACTGACGAGAAAGAGCAGAACTGCTCCAGAACAGCCCTGTTAAAATCAACATGTTAAACCATCTATATGTGAACACATCATCATAAATACAGATTACAAATGACCATACCAACCTGACAGCAGAAGCAGCACAAACAGACCCCCGACCATGATGATCACACAGATCCTCTTTGCTGGATTCTAATAAGAGATGATCAAACGTACATTTTCTGTTACAGATCTGCAGGAAATTAATACACATGGTACACTGCAAATTTATTGTGACTTCACATACTTCAGATCAAGAAATGATCATTATCATTCAAACTTCAGAATAAGCTTCAGAATGAGATGGGGAGGTTCAGACAGCACTGTAATTTGGCTTTTGGCTTCAGGCAAGTGTAACAACGCCCCACCCCTTCCACACACACACATACACACACACAAATGCTGACTTTTGCAATGACAAGATGTGAATAATAAGATGTAAATAATTTTCATATTTAAATAGCATTAAATAGCATAAATAACATTTTCATGTCTGGATGTCTCATCTGATTACCAGACAAAACAACTTGGGTAAAAAAAGATCATCTTGAAGATATCTTGACACTAGCTACAGTCTTAACACCAAATACTAACATATACAAAATTTAAATTCTAACAACCATTTAATTCTCCATGCCAGTCAATTCCTTGGCAAATTCAAGAGCATGCCATTATTATTAATAATATTATATTATTATTAATATTATTAACATTGTAGTTTAGGGTAGAAATGTTGCAACACTTAATTTCAAATGTCTGTAATACATAGACAGAAAACATGAATGTACTCTGGAAATCAATTTTACCTCCCCATCAACACCACCACTCCTATTTCAGTTGTATTCACAATAGTACACGTTAGAGATTATAACTGAGCAGAATATTAATGATTTGAGGGATCATATGACACTGAAGACTGAAGTAACGACGGCTGAATTATAAATCACATTTTAATGTTTGACTTAATAACACTGCTGCATGAAATGCTTTTGCTTAAATGTAACAAATATGTAACAAAATAAAATCATATGCTGATTTTTGTCGCAAGATATGTCTTTCACATTCAAATAACTCATTTGACTCAACCGTCAAAAAGCAGATTTTAAGGATTTCTGACACCAAATTATGTACTAATCTAAAATATGCTGAAAATACTTTCCTAAAACTGTGTCACAGTGATTTTCACAACTAAAATCTATTCATACTGTATGCAAGTCCCTCTAGTTTTTCCTTACATCTCCTGCTCTTCAAAATAACACACAGCGGCAAGAATATTGCAGATTTCTGCACTGCGCTACTTGTAAAATGTGGTCTGATCTTCATTTAAGTCACAATTATAAACAAACACAATCTGACTTGACACACAAACAGTACTTTTTAAATTTTACCGAAGTGTCCTCCAAAAGCTCAATGAAGTCACTTGAGATGAGATTGGAAGTGTGGGTCACACAGGTAACATGCCCTTTAAAAGGCACACAAAGCCCTGGGTCTGGCCCTCTCAAGAAAGACTGCATGGTGTAAACCATGCCTTGATTCCAAAATCTCTAAAACACATTTAAGATCCCCCTGATGGACATCAATACTAGATGTAGTAGCCTGCGCATAATAAGATGCATGTCTGTAGTTTTAAATTGTGATTTTGGCAGCCACTGAAATGAGTCATACTAACATTACCCGAACAGTTAAAGTAAATGCTATAGCGCTCATTTAAGGAATTGCTTGGACAGAACAAGAACGCTTAAAATGTCCTTAATGAATCTGCAGTCGCATGATAAAGTTTACCCTCTTTAACTTAATGCTGTTGAACTGAATTTACAAAGCAAACTATTTGCTAAAGTAACCACAACATTACCACGTGATTTATCTGTCAGTCAGTTGCATGTGAAAGTTGCACGTGTTACTATAACAAACTCTACGTGTTTTATTTCAGAATCCTCATTGGCTGGTATAAACAAATACAGATTACAGAGAAGCTTTTTACTTTAAAATGAAGATAAGGTAAAGGTGTGATTATTTATGGGGGGAATTCAAATTCAATGCACCCCAGCCCACATCTGTATGTCATCAAATAATGATGCAGTTGTTGACAAATGTGATGCAGGACAACAGGATGCATAATGAAGCCTAATGCAGTTATATGAACCTAAAATTCAAGATATGAGGGCAAAAACTGCCCCTGGGTGGATTTAATTAATATTTATATCATATTATATAGTTTAGCAATATTTTTCTCTAATATCTGCACAATTGCAAATGTGATATTAATTTTAGAGCCTTCAACAGTTCAATAACAATTACGTTAATATTGTGTGACCTTTTAGACACAAAGCTGTCAGTATTGTCTGTTTTTGTGCAATTTTGCCAAAAAATAGCTAGAAATGTAATACTGAATGAATCCACGTGTTTGAACTGAAGATTGAGACAATAATTCAGGAAGCCACTGAAGATTGAATGACTTGCTCAAGACAGCAGTATCATTTTTTATTTTTTGAAAAATATTTATTTTTTTTGTATATTTTCTATTTTTGTTTATTGAATCAAAATATATTTTTCTGAACCTACTTATTTGTAATGTCTTTTCAGTGATTTTCTAATTTATCACAATAATGACTTTAAATTATCTTTAATAATGCCTTTAATTTATTGGTAATTAATTGGCAAATTATGTGTCAATTAATTATTCTAATTCATTTCTAAATCTACATTTCTTAATCTAAATAATTAGATTATTAATCGGCACATCATGTAATTAATCAGATTTTTAAAAAACGTAATGGCTTGACAGCCCTATTTAAAACATAAACAAATACACAACGTACATACCTCATGTACTCTTCAACATGTTTTACACCAAACTGTTTTTTCGTTGGGAACCATATGTACATTTTTCCCTGATGAAAATGTTATTTTTAAAGACAAGGCAGAGTAGGGCATGTCGCGACAGGTAGGACTCATTAACGACTGCTTTACCAGCAAATTTGTGTTGCTTTATTATTTAGTAAAATGTGATATTGTGTATTGCCTAAAAATGTCTGTTTTTTTTTCTTTGGTTTTCAGATTTTACCTGAAATTAGACTAGAATTATAATAACTATAATGTGACCATAAGTGTTATGTTGAAAGAATGCATTTTAATAAATAAAGGACATGAATTATTTAAATTATTGTATTATACTATATGTTGTTTAATGAAAATAAAATATGTTATGGCTTCCAAGTTTCAGTAAATAGACGATAGCTAAACGCTTTTTAATAAATAAAGCTAAAAAATAAACATTTTTATAAATAAAAAAGTAATTATTGCTATGGCTTCCAGATGTAAACAAATAAATTACATTTTTAGTGAATAATATTAGCATTACTGGGCCTACTCCTGTGTGAAATTATTTATTGATGTTCCCTTTATTCCCTAAGCTGTTCGCAGTGCTCTTCGAACTGAACATGTTCTCTTCCTTTGGAATGGAATCTCACTTAAGATTTCTGTGAATACCCTGTGAAGTCCACTTGGTAGAATGGAATGCATCTCAGGACAGGTGGAGCTTTTTAGCCGGCGCCTTTCAAAACAGTGTATTTTGTGGCCAAAGGATGAATAGCACCTAACAAATTGCTGTGTTCCCATATGCCATAAGTAAAAATAAACATCTCCAATGAATTAATGAATTCATAAATTTCCAAACTACAGGTTCACATAGCAAATTTTATTTTCAACACATAGCATATTAAAGTTAGCCTACTATATTAAATCAGTCATCAGTTTTAAAAGACAAACAACAACTATCACCATACTATCACCATTTATTATATTTAAATAATGTATAATACTAGTACAACTACTTACAGTTCCTTAAAACAATCTACTTTTACTAATAAGTTACTTTTATATTATTTGAGTCTGTTTTAAAGATTACTTTAAAGAGGTAAATAAACAATTACTGCTTAGGACATGCATTATTTGAACTCAGTCTAGGTTTTCTCTCCTGATGAAACACCTCTCCACCTTCCCCCTTTCTCCAGAAAATTTTTTTGTCACTTTCCAGCCCCATGCTCTGCAGCTTTTTACTTATCTGGAAGAGCAGCAAGAAAGAATCAGATAAATCCTAATAATAGCAGCAATGTGAAATAAGAGAAAACACACAAGGCTATAGGTTGAGGGCACAGTTATTCATTTACAATTTGGCAATGAAACTGAATTATGTTTGAGGCAGATACAAACCCCATTCAGAATGGCCGCCTGTAGTGCAGGATCATTCAGTGCGCATTTTCCATTACATGACAATTTCACTTTGACGACCTGTTTTTTAATCAATTTGTCATCTAGAGAAGTACAGAATAAGAGAAATAGTTTACCCAAAAATGAAAATTCACCCTTTGCTTACTTAAAACCGTGATCCTTGGTGATTCATAAAATGCAAGTCAGCGGCTGTCCATTGTTAAGAATAAAAAAAACGCACATCAAGGAACAAAATTAATACCTGTTGCTCCTAATGAGATATTGAGGTCTTATGACATGAAATGATCGGTCTGTGCAAGAAACTGAACATTATTTACAACATAATTACCTGTAATCCAAAGCCTTAGACAAATGGGGAAATTCAAATCTTTTCTGCAAACTGGTTAGAATCTTTTCACTTCACTAGTTTATTTGATCACACAGTGATGCAACGTATAATTATATGTATGTTTATATTACTAAGCACCCAATAATGATGTGAAATGTAGATGTTTTACATGTCTAAAGCATATAAACTGAATGAACTAGTCTTCATCAGCCCACCTTTTTGCATAAACAATGAGAAACCATAAAAACCTTAATCTCGCCCCTTCGTTCAAGTGTTTAAGTCAACAAGGACCAGGCCTGAGGTTGAGTAAATTAACAGCAAACTTTTATTTTTGGGTGAACTGTTGGGTTAAAGATTTCCTCAACACAGAATGATATGAGAACATATCACAGTTGTTTGTAATCTCTGTTTCAAGAGTGACCTACAAATTGTTTAAATGGGGAAAACTCACCTCCATAGCAGATAAAAGGCTGCCGTACATCACAGCTGTATTGAGCCCATTTCCCAGAATCGGTTGTTGACATGCCAACACAGGCAGCAGATCCTGAAATCATGGATGGTTGATTAGCTGCCCAGTATCTAAAGAAGTGGTTCCATTGATTAGACCATCCAAAAGAGTCCAGAAACAGACCAATCCAGAGTGATGATTCATTACGGATCAGATTCAGCTGCTCTGGGCTGCTGATACTCGCCAAATCGGTGTGGTGTTGTCTGCAGTAACTCTGAGCATCTCTCCATGTCATAGCAGTCTCAGTAACTACAAAACCAGCGCTGTCTGTTCAGAAACACAAGATAGGGACCAGCCCTCAGTCAAGGAATAGCTAAAGTTAAAAAAACAAACTCAAACTCGGAGGACTTACCATTGAAACACACAAATGGGAGAACGCTGCTGCAGCTCTCATCATACCAGCTGCCATTAAAACTCCTCACACACTCGCCATCACCATTTGGTTCTCCTGGACCCCACATACCGTTCTGGGAGATTGCGTCTCCTATAGACCAGGTCCAGCATTTCACTCCCACTGCATTGAGACCTATCCATACTGAACCACTGTATCCAGAATCCACTGTGTTTACCAGCCTTCTCACATCATACATGGTTATAACAGCAGCCATTTCAGTGAATCTTGCTCTGCAGTATCTCACAGCATCTGCCCGTGTCATACTTTGGTTCACAAAGTGGTACACAGGTACAGAAGCCCTAGGCCCTTTATGAGGAAAATGAAAGTATTTTGTAAAAATCATAGATACTTAGAGATATAAATATCACAGAGATATAATCATGATTAAAGTCTATGTGTCAAAAAATCATATTGCCCTGAAACAAATTGTGTTTTCGCGAGCAATGCATGAAAGCCAATGAAATTATAGAGGAAAATACGTAAAGGTAACAGACTGAATATACAGTCAACTGACCAACACACTCTCATGGCAATTAGTAACTATTTCACTTTTTGTATTCATGCTTTCCGTATGTTTTTGTGTAATAATGAACTTGGATAATAGTTAAGCTTTCTTATGACATCATGTTGTTCAGAACTGATTATAAAGGGAGCGTTCTAATTTTAAGTCTATATTTTTGATAGTTATCAGCATATTGTTGTGCTGGTAATCACAATCAATGTTAAATATAGTAATGCACAAACTAAACAGAACTTAACATGGATACATGAGTCGTTCTGTCTAACACGATCTAATTTGTTAGATGCTCACATCCATGGCAGATAAAAGGACTCTGTAGATCACATCTGTATTGAGCCCATCTGCCAGAATTGGTTCTTGACATGCCAACACAGTCACCAGATTCTGATGGTTGACCACTCTCAGATGGTTGACCTGGTGCCCAGTGTCTGAAGAAGTTGATAAATTTATCAGACCATTCCCAAGAGTCCAGGAACAGACCAATCCAGATGTACCATCCAGATAGAATAATCTTAGTTATCTTGTCATTTTCCACAGAGTTGTGGATGGTGGGCAGATCTGTGTAATACTGTCTGCAGTAGCTCTGAGCATCACTCCAGGTTTTAGCAGATTTTATTAGGTATGTATTATTTCCTATTGAGAGATGCAAAGAAAAAAAAATCAGTTTTGCAGCTCTTCTTTCTCAGCTTCAAATATGCATTTATCATCTTACAAAAACTCACCAGTGTAACATGTAAAATATCGTAAATTGTAGCATGGCATATCATGCCATAATCCGGAATAGGTTGATACACAATATTCACCCTCATTTGGCTGTCCTGAAGCCCAGTTATAGTACTCAGAAGTTGTGTTTTCTCCATTAGACCAACCCCAGCGTTTCTGTGTTGCCTTCTTCAGTCCAATCCACACTGATCCACTGTATCCAGCATCCACTATACTTATTAGCCTGTTCACATCACCCATGTTGTGTAAAGTAGCCAGATCAGTGTACTTCGATCTGCAGTAACTCTGAGCCTCTGGCCACGACATTCTCGCATTTATATAGTAGTATGGATGACAAAGACCAGAGCTCCAGAAGAGCCCTGTTAACATCAAGTGTTAAACCATCTGTGAACACATCATCATAAATACAGATTACAAATGACCACACCAACCTGACAGCAGAAGCAGCACAAACAGACTCGCATCCATGACTGCTCACACAGATCCTCTCTGCTATAATAAGGGATGATTAAACACGTTTTCACTGTCATAGGTCTGCAAGAAGCAAATACATAAAGTACCGTCCTTAGACATCATGGCACACAGTCTGGAGGTTTCATGGTCTAGTGAGATCTAATCACAAGAACACACAGGATTAAAGGCAGAGACTTTTTTTCAAAGTGGCTTAGGTGTTATTCAAGCTACATCATACAGTGCATTTAACCAGTTTATGCATTCCCTGGGAAATTAAACCCATGACTTTGGTGTTGTTAGTGACATGATCTACTGTTTAATCTACAGGAACAAAGAGCCAAATGTACTGTGAATATTATTGGTTCTTGTTATATTGTATACTTGTATACTATTAAATGTTTAATTCAGTGTGTTACTTGTTTCTTAGTAATTCATTGTCAAATTGCAACCTAAGAATCAAACCAAACTGCACTATTATCATTTAAATTTCAGAATGAGCATCAGAATAAGATGGGAAGGTTTGGTCTGCACCGTAATATGGTTTTCGGTTTGAGGTCTAAACACGCACACACACAAACTACATGCTGATTTTTGTGATGACAAGATGTTAGTAATTTTCATATTCAAACAGCTCATTTTCATTTTTGCATGTCTTATCTCATCACTGGACAAAGCATCTTGGGCAAAAAAGATAATCTTATGCCACTAAAGTCAAACACAAAATACTAACAACTGTAACAGTTAAGGAGACGATTAAGTGTTGAAACACAGTTTGTTTCAAATGTCTGTAACAAAGAAAAATCATTAACATTTTAGATATTGTGTCTGAATATACTCTGGAAATCAATTTTACTTCCCCATCACCACCCCAACACCTATTTCAGCTTTAACAATTTATTTAAAAAAAGAATTAAGTGAGCAGCATGTAAAAATAATTTCTGAAGGATCATGTGACACTGAAGACTCAAGTAAAAGCTACTGAAAATTAAACTTTGCATCTCAGGAATAAATTGCATTTTAAAATGTATTAAAATAGAAATTAGTTATTTTCATTTGTAATATTTCACAATATTACTGTTTTTATTGCTTTTTTAATTGAATAAATGCAGTCTTGGTGAGCATAAGAGACTTTTTTCCAGAACATTAAAAAAATCATAATTATTGCAAACCTTTGACTCGTAGTACACTCTTAAAAATAAAGGTGCTTCACAATGCCATAGAAGAACCCTTTTTGTCTAAATGGTTTGATAAAGAACCTTTAACATCTGAAGAACCTTTCTGTTTCACAAAAGATTCTTTGTGGTGAAAGAAGGTTCTTCAGATTATAAAAAGGTAAGAAAGAGATGGTTCTTTAAAGAACCTGTGACTGCATGGTTCTTTGTGGAACCACAAATGGTTCTTTTATGGCATCGCTATGAAGGACCTTTTAAATAACCTTTATTTTTAAGAGTGCAAATTATGCTGATTCAGATGCTACCAAATCTGTCATTTAACACCCATTAAATTATGGTAGATGTGAAATTGTCATTTCTTACCTCAGTTTTTTTGTAAATCCTTTACATTTTTACCCAGAGGCTTAATGGGTAAAAATGTACAACTGCTTCTGTAACTCATATATATGGTCATATACATCTAGAAAAATGACATCACAACACTCTCTGGTTATTTCAGGTAACCCTGCCCCTAAATGGCAAGTAAAACAAAACAAGTCACTTTACATGTTCGTCTTGAGTTCTAGGCTACAGCAGAATAAACTGAAAAGTAGACCAGACCTTTAGCTGTTTCAAGCAAATCCCCTGCCCCTCTCCTGTGTGTCTATTAGATGCTTCCAGCTCTCACACATTAAAACAAGACATATTTATTTCAGATTCCTTCAAATCAGCCTGGAACAGAAAGTGAACCATTACAGAAACGTGTGGGACAGAATCTGACTCTCCTAAACACAACAACACATTGTTAACATTTAAATCTAGCCTACTTCTTTACCTAAAGAACACTGCTGCATTACATGCTTTTGCTAACATGCATATGTTACAGAATCTAATTTTGTAGATCAGTGAATCTCTCTCTGCAGTAACTGCAGTAACAATTATACATTTACATATTGGTACTGACGAGAATAACCAGAACAGCTCCAAAAGAGCCCTGTTAAAATCAGCATGTTAATGGAGCCTTATGTGAACATGTCATAAATACTGATTACAAATGGCCACACCAACCTGACAGCAGAAGCAGCAGACTCCGGTCCGACTTCTGTGTTTGCTTCATTAGTACAGTGTATTTTTTTTTTTACGCCGACTATTGGTACATCTAATCTAATTAAAAAAGCGATATATATATATATATATACACACATATATATAGCCACATCACCACCTCGAGTGTGCATTATTTTCTAATAATTCAACAGCCCATCCTTAGTTATTATTTACTACTATTATTTATGAGTAACCATGAGCACCTTCATGATGGACTTCCGTTTGGGCATTTCCAGTGTTGCCAAGTCCACGTTTTTTCCGCAGAAATTGGGCTACTTTACCACTGTTGAGGCGGGTTGTTTTTCATGTTAGCGGGTTGAAGCAACCCCAATAATGTGATATTTAGCCTCTCAAAACGCGATTGGGCTAATTTTGAGTAACCAATTGTGCGGGTTTGGTTGTGAAACCTGGCAACCCTGGTGTTCTCGTGTTCCATCTCCAGAGAAATCCATATTAAAATGAGTAAAAAAGATCGACTGAATTAATTAAACTGAAACTTTTTCAATATAGCCAAATATAAAATGTGCGTAGGGTTAAGCTGTGCTGCTATTGGCTGCCAGAGTTCGGCGCTATATGCCTTGCATAAACGATGACAAAGGAAAATGAACATGAGTTAAAATACCTTGTGTGAAATAATAAAATAATTTGTTAAAATAATGTGCTCCAACCATTTTTGTGGACAAAACCCCGCGAACTTCGTCCCAATCGGGAGCTGTATATGTGCACCCTATCTGTTTTTAATGCAACTAACCTGGCATCTTCATGCCGTCTACGCATCTTTAAAATAAGCCTGTGCTTATTAGACGGCGCTTTTCAAAGCGCTGTATTTTGTGGCCGTCTGGTGGTCATATGATAAACTGCGCCAGGTTTGCTGCTTTTTTTTTTTAACAAAACACTGAAACAGTCTCGTCACGTGATTCATTAGCAATTACTTTAGCAAATACATTTCCATGGCTAGTGCCACACTCCAGACAAACATAACCAGTATGGCATGTTTTGATGTATGAAACAGGATAAGCATTGTGCATTTCAAGAATTAGTAAATATCCAAGTTTACACCAAAAGTAATAAATAATAGGCTAAATGCATAAAGTTTTTTCTACTTTATTATCTAACATGTATTACTGTTTCAGAATCTCCTGAACACACAGAGAAGGAGTTATTTTCATGAGAGAGTAAACTTTTTTGAAGGGCTGCTACAAAGCGAAATAATTCATAAAAGTTGAATGTCCACACTTCAGTTTTGCAAAGCAAATGCTATTTTTAACATATCGAGGATTAAACTTACTATATTAAATCAGTCATCAATTTGAAAAGAAAAACACAAAAACTAATTTCAAATTTTGACATGTCTATGCATCACCTGAATATGAACATTATGAGAATTGTCATCATGATGATTTTAGTGAAAACATTTACTTTCAAAATTATATTAAATGGTAAGTTTAGAAAAGGAAAAATCATAAGAAAAATAATTTGACAATCATTTCCAATAAATATATTATATACTATCACAACCAATGTTGTTCATATAATGAATAATACTACTACAACTACTACTGAACTAACAGTTCATTAAAACAATCTACTTTAACTAATAGTCCAAAGAGTACTGCTTTTTGCATGCACTAAAAGTTGAAGTTGCTCTAGGTTTTCTCTCCTGATTAAACACCTCTCCACCTTCCTCCCTTCTCCAACTTAATTTTCTGTCATTTCCCAGCCCCATTCTCTTTAGCTTTTTACTTATCTGGAGGATCAGCAAGAAAGAATCAAATAAAACCTAATAACAGCAGCAATATGAAATGAGAGAAATCAGACAAAGCTATATGGTGTTATGAATGTTTGTCATGGCACAGTTATTCATTTAGAATTTGACAATGAAACTGAACTCTGGCAGATACAAACCTCATTCAGAATGGTCGTCTGTAAAGCAGGATCATTCAATGTGCATTTTTCATCACAGGACAATTTCACTCTGACAATCTGTTTTGCATATAACTTGTCATCTACAGAAATGCAGAGTTAAAGTCACCCTCAACACACACATACACAAAAGCAAATAAAGATTTCGCAGTCTGTTCCGTGACCTACTGCACAAATATCTTGTACGAATGGGGGAAACTCACCTCCATAGCAGATAAAAGGCTGCCGAACATCACAGCTGTATTGAGCCCATTTCCCAGAATCGGTTGTTGACATGCCAACACAGTTACCAGATCCTGAAATCATGGATGGTTGATTCGCTGCCCAGTATCTAAAGAAGTGGTTCCATTGATTAGACCATCCAAAAGAGTCCAGAAACAGACCAATCCAGAGTGATGATTCATTACGGATCAGATTCAGCTGCTCTGGGCTGCTGATACTCGCCAAATCAGTGTGGTGTTGTCTGCAGTAACTCTGAGCATCTCTCCACGTCATAGCAATCTCAGTAACTATAAAACCAGTGCTGGCTGTTCAGAAACACAAGATAGGGACCAGCCCCCAGTCAAGGATCAGCTAAAGTAAAAAAAATTAAATCAAACTCAGAGGACTTACCATTGAAACACACAAATGGAAGAACGCTGCTGCAGCTCTCATCATACCAGCTTCCATTAAAACTCTTCACACACTCGCCATCACCATTTGGTTCTCCTGGACCCCACATACCGTCCTGGGAGATTGCGCTGTCTCCCATAGACCAGGTCCAGTGTTTTGCTCCCACAAAAAAGAGACCTATCCATACTGAACCACTGTATCCAGGATCCACTGTACTTACCAGCCTTCTTACATCACTCATGTTCATAACAGTGGCCATTTCAGTAAATCTCTTTCTGCAGCAGCTCAGAGCATCCTGCCAAGTCATGCTTTGGTTCACGAAGTGATACACTGGTACTAAAGGCCTGGGACCTTTAGAAGGGAAATGACAAGATTGTAAATATCATTACATTTTAAAATGTAAAACAAAAACATATCGTATAGAGGAAACTATGTAAAGGTAACAGACAAAATATACAGTAGAGTGAATATATGTGATTTCCGTCTGTGAAAACCCGGCTGAAGTGTCATAATCTAATTCTGAGATTTGTGTTTATTGCTGTAAATGATAGATAATATCAATGGATTTGAGATACAGTTCTATAATTTTCAAAAAATTAATGATTTTACTGACATTACGTTTTATTATTTTGTGCAAAAAAATAATTGAGGTTCTCATTACATTTGGTTCAGAAACTTCTTTTCTATCATAGAAATGAACAGACGTTAATATCAATCCACACGAGTGAAAATAAGGTCATCCCAGTTGAAAAAAAAAAACCTTTCAGATTGTTCTTAAAATGCTGTTTTCACGCATAACCTTATATAAATAATTTCAGTAATTCCCCCAATTCGTTTCAATGTTTTCTGTGCTTTTTAGACATGCACATAATAATAAATAGTCCTGTTTTAAAAAAATTTTCCCCCATAAATGTTTCATATATTACTGAAAATGGGAGAATCTATGCTTGTGTGTTATATGGCACATAGTTAGGATAATTATGGTTCAAATGTGTTGCAGTTTTAAACATAAGCTTCTCTTTACATCGGAATTTCTCAAAAACATAATTTTCTAAATCCGAAATTAGGCAAATCTTTGACATGGCCTAATTCAGTTAATATTAAAGATATCAAGGTTATATTTAAATAATTAATGTTCCTTTGTATTCATACATTCATTCATAATGCACCTTAATGCTTTTCATATGTTTTCGTATAATAAAATGGTATGAATTAATACAAAATCACCAACTGGGAAAAGAGTTACTCAGTCATAGCTTTGATGATTATAAAGAGAGCGTTTTTTGCTCTCTTTCTCTAAGTTATTTAATTTTTGACAGTTATCAGTGTATTGTTGTGCTGATAAACAATCACAGCTGAAAACAGAAATGCACAAAATAACAGAACAGAACAAGGGGAAATGATAGTCATTCTGTCTAACATGATCTAATTTGTTAGGTACTCACCTCCATGGCAGACAAAAGGACTCTTTAGATCACAGCTGTATTGATCCCATCTGCCAGAATTGCTTCTTGACATGCCAACACAGTCACCAGATCCTAAACTCTGGGTTGGTTGACCTGCTGCCCAGTGTCTGAAGAAGAAGATCCATTTATCAGACCATTCCCAAGAGTCCAGGAACAGACCAATCCAAACGCACCATTGAGAAGGAAACATCGTATTTATCTGGTCACTTTCCACAGAGTTGTGGACGGTGGGCAGGTCTGTGTGATACTGTCTGCAGTAGCTCTGAGCATCACTCCAGTTTTTCTTACTTTGTATTAGGTATGTATTATTACCTATTGAGAGAGAGAAAAAAAAATCAGTTTGCAGTTCTTTCCCAGTTAAACGGCATAATTATCATCTTACAAGAACTCACTGTAATAGCATGTAAAATATAGTAAATGGCTACATGGCAGATCTTTCCAAGTCCCGGAACAAGTAGCTACACAATCTCCATCCCCATCTGGCTGTGCTGAAGCTGAATCCCAGTTATAGTACTCAGAAGCTGTGTTTTCTCCATTAGACCAACCCCAGCGTTCCTGTGTCCCCCTCTTCAGTCCAATCCACACTGATCCACTGTATCCAGCATCCACTATATTTATTAGCCCATTCACATCACCCATGTTGTCTAAGGTAGCCAGATCAGCGAACTTCGATCTGCAGTAACTCTGAGCCTCTGGCCATGACATTCTCACATTTATATAGTTGTACTGACGAGAAACAACAGAACTGTTCCAGAAGAGCCCTGTTAAAATCAACATGTTAAACAATCTGTGAACACATCATCATACAAATTAAGATTACAAATGACCACACCAACCTGACAGCAGAACCAGCACAAACAGATTCCCATCCATGACGGCACACAGCACAGATCCTCTTTTTTTGCGACGTCGCGGCTGGAACAAGAACATACAAACTATGACAATGATAATCTCAGGTACGGATTATGTGCTTTCTTCAGTGTTAAAAGTGTCTAATGTGAGTTTGAATATCATTTAGCCATCGCGAAAGCAACAATACGTAGTTTAGGTCTACCTCAGGTCTTGAAAATAAATTGTCGCTGGAATCTTGTTGGATTTTGTGAAAGTGCTGCTTTAGAATCTGCCCATACAGTCTTTGAAAGGCATAATGTTAAACGTAATCTACTGAAACTGAAGTTTCTTGGTCTAGTGTAATCTAATTTGCCAAAACACAGGTTTAAAGGCCGATACATTTATTCAGAGTGACTTCATGTTATTCAAGCTACAGCACAGTGCACTTGTTCCTATGACTTTGGTGTTGTTAGCGAATGATCGACATAATCTACTATGTCAAGAATAAAGAGTTGCTGTACTATTATTATTGTTGTTCTTATTTGATTGTGATGTTCTTCATTTGTAAGTTAATAAGGATAGAACTGTCTAATAAACAAATGTACGCCTTGTTCAGATTAGTGATGTCAAATCTTTGAAAAAGTGCACAGATTCTGTGTGAAACAAACTTTCAAAGTTTACTGGAGCACATTTTACAAGAAAATACTATTTCATTTTTTCTATTCCAAAATTTCAAATAAGTAATTGTGAAATTACCACAGATTCCTTCATATTAGCCAGAAACTAAAGAGAACCAGTATAGAAACCTCTGATTCAGAGTCTGTCCCACCTGAACAACCAATATTATACTTCTTTTGAATCTCAGAATGAAATGGGAAAGTTCAGTCTGCACCATAATTTGGCTTTTGGCTCCATGCAAGTGTAACACACCCCACACACACAAATGCTGACTTTTGCACTGACAAGATGTAAATAATAAGACGTGAATAATTTTCATATTCAAATAGCTCATTTTCTTTTCTGGATGTCTCATCTCATTAATGGAAAAGCATCTTGAGCATAAAAAGATAATATTAAAGATATCTTGACACTACAGTTTAGCGCGCACACACACACAAACACACACACACACACACAAAAAACACAGTTCTAAAAAGAATTTCTTTCCCCATGCCAGTCAATTCCTAGGCACAATCAGGAGCATGCCATTATTATTACTATTATATTGTTGTTTAGAGGAGACAAATAAGTGTTACAGAACAGTTCATTTAAATGTCTGTAACATCAAGAGAAAACATGAACATTTTAGATATTCTGTATGAATGCACTCTGGAAATCAAATTTTCTTCATCAACACCCCCACTCCTATTTCTGTCTAAACTTTTTAAGTCACAATTGTAAACATTAGAGATAACTGAGCAGCATGTTAAAATGATTTCTGAAGGATAATGTGACAGTAAAGACTCTTTGCATTGCATCACAGAAATAAGTTACATTTTAAAATATATTAAAACAGAAAACAGTTAATTTAAATTGTAATAATATTTCACAGTGTTACTATTTTTATTGCATTTTGCATTGAATAAATGCAGGCTTGGTGAGCATTGGAGACTTCTTTCGAAAAACATAAATCTTAATTATTCCAAACTTTTGAATCAATTAAACAAGCCATTATGTTAATCTGTCAGTTAAAATCCATTAACATTATCTTAAATTAAATTATGATCAGACATGAAACTTCTTACCTCAGTTTTTGTTTCTTTGCAAATCCTTAATATTTTTACACAGACATTCAACTGCTACTGTCACAGGAGAGTCATATATATATAGAAAAGTGACGTCACAACACTCTCCGGTTATTTCAGGTAACCCTGCCCTAAACTCTCTTCGGTCACTTTGCATGTCGTCTCAGTTTTTGGCTACGGCAGAATAAACTGCAAAGTGGACCAGACCTTTAGCCATTTAGTCCCCTGCTGCTTGCATGTTTGTTTATTAGCTGCCTCCAGCTTTCACAAATTAAAACAAGAGATTTAACAGCCTGTAACCGAAAGTGAACCACTCCAAAAGGTGTGACACGGAGTCTGACCCTCAAACACACCAACACACTCCTGTTAGCATTTACACTTACCCGTTTATCTAAAAAACATTGGTGAATTACATAAAGAGCAAATGCTTTTGGTAAGATGCTGATGTATTTGCTGATGCAAATAGCTTATTTTCATTGTTTGACTGTGCATCACACTAGTCAAAACTGGCAAAAAGCTCATTTTGAATTCTTGCTAATATGCATCCTATTATTGCAGCTGAATTTCTTATAAATGTAATATCATCACATTTTACATATACATATATCTCAAAATCCTCTCTGCATATCCTAGAACATAAGTACTATTTAAAAACATCTCATAAACTACAAATGTACAAAACTCTGGACTGTTGCTGGCCTGCAAAGAAGACTCTAAGAAGACCACAGGTAGATGTGTGAAAGAAGCAAGTGAAGACTTCCAGAAAACTCTACAAGGTTTATCAGCAAAACACTGAAACACAAGGGTATGCCTAATGTTTACCCAAAACTGTCTGGATGGTCTACAGTGCTTCTGGAAAAAATGTTCTGTGGACAGACATAATTTAAACTTTTTGGTAAAAATGCAAATGTGCTTTTAGCCACTGCAAATGAGCTTCAAAACCTCATCTCAACTGTGAAGCATGATGGACAGAGCATCACGGTCTGTTGCTGCTCTGATGCCTCAGGGAGTCATGCAAACATTGAAGGAACAACAAATTCAAAAGTGTATTAAGACAACTCACAGAAGAATGTCAGGACAGCAGTTTATGTCTTTAACTTTAGAGTGGTTAGGTGATGCAACAAGACAAGAATAATAAGCACACAAGTAAATCAGTTAAAGTATGGCTTTAATCCCTTTACGTGACTGTATGAAATTATACAAATAAAAAAGAAGAGACCACTGTATTTTTATAGTTCAAATTCTGACATATTGGAGTAATCTTAAAATAGAAAAAACATGCACCCTATTACTGCAGCTGAATTTCCAAATGTATTACGTCAATGATATCATCACATTTTACACATTAAATGAGGTCATATATATCTCAATATCCACACTGGGACCTAAGTACTGATTTATAAAAAAAACTACAGTATTAAAAGAAAAATGTAATTAAAGGAATTAAATAAAAATATATAAATATATCTTGTAAGAATGCAAATAGCAAATATTTCTAGCTAAAGTTAGGATAGATTCAATATATGTTGTTAATATTACATTGTACTATTACTATTTTCCAGTTCCTTAAAACAATACAGTAACATTACTTGACATTTTTTACAACTGTGCTTAAGTTTTAAAAAACAGACTATAAATGCCTAATTACATTTATTATTTACATTCACCATTTGGTTGTTCTCCTGATGAAACACCTCTCCATCTTCCCCCTTTATCCAGCTTATTGTGCTGTCACTTTCCAACCTCATGTCCTTTAGCTGTTCACTTATCTGGAAGACCAGCGAGAAAGAATCAAATAAAGCCTCACAAATCATGCCACATAAATAGACATTATATCATCTTTAGCCCTAAATACCAACAAAACCAGCAATAATGATGATGATAATATGAGTGGTGCTTGTTGGGCTTAAAGAAATGTAACAAATTCTTCTTCAGCTGTTTCATCAAGTGCACACTTGGCAAATATTATGAATTTGACACTATACACTGTTTAAGGCAGATACAAACCTCAGTCAGAATGGCCATCTGTCGTGAAGGATCATTCAATTTGCATTCTCCATTACAAGTCACTTTCAGTCTCACAATCTGTTTTCTCTTGTCACCTAGAGAAATACACAAAGTCTTGCTCATCTTAAATAATACATCAATGAAGGAAAACTAAAGGATATTTCAGTTGTTTGTACTTTCTGTTGTAAGAGTGATCTACAAACCATTTAATTCTGTTAACTGGGAAACTCACCTCCATAGCAGATAAAAGGCTGCCGTAGATCACAGCTCTGTTGAGACCATTTCCCAGAATCGGTTGCTGACATGCCAATACAGATACCATTACTCATGGATGGTTGATTTGCTGCCCAGTGTCTGAATCTCAGATCCCACTGATCAGACCATTCCCAAGAGTCCAGGTACAGACCAAACCAGATGAACTGTTCAGATAAAACGCTCATATTTACCTGGTCATTTTCCAGTGAGTTGTGGATGGGGGCCAGGTCTGTGTAATTCTGTCTGCAGTAGCTACGAGCATCGGTCCAAGATTTTGCACTCTGTACCATGACGTATACAGAATTTCCTATTGAGAGATGCACAGAAAATTTCAGTTCTCAGCTCTTTTTTGTCAGGTAAACAGCACAATAATACATTTAAAAGAACAGGAAACTCACCATAGCACACAAAATAATAATTATAGCCACATACATTATCAAGCCATTTTCCAGAATATAAAGTTACACAGTCTCCATCCCAATCTGGCTGTTTTGAACCCCAGTTATAGTACTGAGTTTTGTTTTCTCCATTAGACCAAACCCAGCGTTTCTGATTCCCCCACTTCAGTCCAATCCACACTGATCCATTGTATCCAGCATCGACTTTATTCACCAGCCTGTTCACATCATCCATGCTGTCTACAGTTGCAAGATCAGTGAATTTCTCTCTGCAGTAACTCTGAGCCTCTGACCATGACATTGCTTTATTTATATAGTGATATGGACGAGAAAGATCAGAACTGTTCCAGAAGAGCCCTGGTAAAATCAACATGTTAAACCATCTATATGTGAACACATCATCATAAATACAGATTACAAATTACCACACCAACCTGACAACAGAAGCAGCACAAACAGACTCCCGTCCATGATGCTCACACAGATCCTCTTTGTTGTATTCTAAGAGATGATCAAACACATCATTTGAGTGTGGTGGATGACTTAATTGCAAACATGCGGTGGCTACATACAGTATAGGCTAGTAGCCTTGATTTTAGCTTTAAGTTCATGTAGCTTAGACAGTAGCTATTTAGCATGACACTAGTAACACATAAGTAATGGGTTTAATAACCAGGAAATGTATGAACTGAAAAAATCATCATCTGATCCAGCGGCTAGTGCTCTGTTGGGTCCTACCCAAGAAGAGCAGGAGATGTCAGAGAGTGAAGAAGCTGAGGCTGAGCCCTCTCTAATCTCTTGCTCTGCGTACAATGAGCTGTTGGAGGTTATGCCACGGTGAGGCTTGACTTGCCATGGAAGCGGACTAGAAGGGTGGCGCCACGGGGTCATTTTGACGAACGCTATCTTTCTGACCATAGCCTCCCAGCTCAGCTGAGTCTTCCATTTCTTCCCGATCTCCATACGGAGTTTGAGAAGGTATGGAAAAAGCCATATTCTTCGTACATTCATAGTTTTCCTCATTCTAATTATGCTAACATCGAGGGGATGTGTGAGTACACACTAGCTAGATCTCTCTCTATGGATGAAACATCTTCTCTTAAAACTCCCTCCTTGCTATCTATACCTCTTCAAGTAACATCTCGTTTAAATGGCAGGGCGTACGCAGCAGCAGGTCAGGTTGTGGGTGCGTTGCACACTATGGCAGTGCTTCAAGCTTATCAGGTTGATCTGCTGAAAGATCTGGACAAAGGTCAGGGTCTTTCCCCTGATGAGGTTGCTGAGCTGCGCCGCACCACGGATCTTGCTCTTCGTGCCACTGAGCAGATCCATGGGGGCCATGGTGGTCACAGAGAGACATCTGTGGGTGAATCTGGTGGACCTCGGGAAGAAAGAGAGGAGCTTTCTTCTCAATGCGCCGGTCTCGTCTTCCGAGCTTTTCAGTGCCTCAGTCGAGACGGTGGTGACCAGTGTCGCAACTCGCGCCCCTCCCCCACCTGCGGGTGGTTCTAGGAGGAGGCGTGGGCCAAGACCTGAGGGGAGTGATCCTGACGAGACAGCGCTCTCGCCTGGATCAGAGTAAAACCTAAACATCTACTCGCTTTCCTTAGGGGGCTTTACATGCCCCCTTTCTTGTCCTTCTCAATTCCCCCGCAACTACCATTTCTCCACCTGACTGAGGGTAGGTGGCATCTTCCTGCATGCTTCCTACTGGACCTATGATGTTTTAGGTTAGCTTTTATATCTATAAATGCTACCTTTACTGATGGTCTAGACCTGGAACTGGCCTTCACCTCCCAAGTTATGTGCAGGAACCACGGTGGGTGAGTACAATCTTTATTATGTGTCTAGCCTCCTCTGCTGTATTTCTGGGACCTGTCTCTTGTGTTTTTTTTTCTGTTAAGTAAGTCCTCTTCTGGTCTTTGACTATGGTTATGGCCTGCTTGTCTCTGGATCTGCCATCGTCATATCTAACCGAAGACGTAGTGGCCACTCTTGGCTTTCAGGTCCCCACTACAGCACTACATCTAGGGCTACGGTCCTACTTCCAGATAAGCTCTTAGGAATTTTTTTCTTCGCAGGATGCTCCTGGACACCCTTGGCTCTATCTGTGTCCTGCACTGAGGGGCTTCCTTTTTCAGGGGTTCCACCCAATCGTCATGCAGACCTATCCCCAAACCATCCTGGTCATCTAGTGAGTTGCCCCTCTGAGGAGTGGGCTTGACCACGCTATTTTTCACCAACGTATGAGTGAGAGACGTTTCTGCGGAAACCCTTCTGAGTGATCTGAGGAGCATTGGCTACGATCTAGGCCCTTGTTCTTGAGGTTCTGCGGGCCTTGGTAGAACGGGGCCCATGTTTTCTATCGAGATAGTAAGCACAGGTCTGTTTGGGTTGGTAGTGGCTTATGCCCCCTTAAGAAAATACACAGCACAGCCCGAGGGCTGGGGATGCTGCTGCTCTCTATGCAGCCATACAGTGTTGATGTATTCGTCTCTACTATTATATCTGATGTCCTGTGATCAGATCACATCCAAGGCCTCTTTGACAGGGCATGACGATGCTGTCTCTTGGGAGTTAGAAGCCTGTCCCGATGCACTAACCTTTCATGATGGTTAAGTGTATTGGGTCCATGGCAGTATTATCAGGCAGCTAGCTGTGGCTCCACATTGTGGTATGGATTGCACCGGAGTTTTGCGTCCATTCTAAAATCCTTTAAGGTAGGGATTCACACGCTTATGGCCCGTACCCTTTATTGAGTTGGTTAAAACCCCGGCCACCTTGGAACCCACTCCTTGTGAGCATCTGCCAGGCTAAAGTAATGGTAATACACGCGCTAATTCCTGTGCACTACGTCTCAAGGGCAACTCCCTTAAGCTTGAGAGAGTTGGTACTTAGTGCTCGCCTCTATGATGACAGGCACTCCCTTCAGCATGGCAGTGTGGGTATAACCGTTCCCCATAACGACCACTAGAGGACGCAGTTCGAGTTCCTCGAAAGGGAACGTCTCAGGTTACATTTGTAACCCTGGTTCCCTGAGAAGGGAACGAGACACTGCGTCCTCTAGTCTCTTTGCCATGCTGCGAATGTAAGCTTCAGACGAAGAAGTGAATGTTATGTTCTACCACCATCCTTTTATTCTGTGGTCGCACCGGTAGCGACGCACCAGCAGCGACGAGTCGCACTGGAAGTGACGTCATAGGCTGTCGCCAGCCAACACTGTTGTCGTTTTTTCTATGTAGGCTTCAGACACGGGTCACAGAGATGGTGCTCTCCATAGAGACCCCCTAGAGGATGCAGTGTCTCATTCCCTTCTCAGGGAACCAGGGTTACATACGTAACCTGAGACGTTTTCTTGTTACCTAAATCAACTTTTTGCCTGACAATACTTCCACCTGCCGACCAGAACAGGTACTGCAGGGGAAAGCAGGGAACAACCTTACTTTCTTACTTTATGTAAATCCATTTGGGTTTCACAGTATTTATTTGTTTCACATTAATTTCACACGTTTGTTACAAAAAAATGCAGTCTTGTTTCATTAATACAGTGTATTTTTTATTCTTATTTATTTTCTATTTACCCCAAAAAGAATTTAAGTAAAATGTGACAACATGCCCCACTGTTGTAACATCTAATCTAATCTAATTAAAATATAAAAGGCCATTTTTTTTTTTATCAATAAAAGATCATACAAAATAATATCTTTGTCATACAACAACAACAACAACAATAATAATAATAATATAACATTTTTGGTTTTAAAAAATTAACATTTATTTTTATTAAAAAATAAACACATTTTGGAATTTATATATAGCTATATAGGTCAAAACAGTGTGGCTAAACAGATGAATAAACACATTCAGACATTCAGCAAAATGGAGCTGAACACGCTACCACAGTAAGAGTAATGTAAATGTATTGAAATAATAATCTATGAACATTTAGGCTCTTCATATTTTGCTAGTTTGAGTGAGTGAATTACATCACTAACCGTATGGAATAGCAATGTTTAGTAATATCTTTCAATGATTTTCACATACAGTGAGCAGTCTACAGTCTGACCCAAAAAAATTCACCAAAAGCAAAAGTCTAATACTGCAGCATTAAATGCTGCACAGGCTGATTTTGTGTTGATTTACATACAAGACAAAGAGTACCTTTGATATTCAAATACTGAAAGGTCATTCTCAAGATGTCTTTGCATATTGTATCACATAAACACCATAGGATCATCTTGAAGGTAATTTGACTCACTTTAGTAAAACAAAACAAAACAAAACAAAACAATACTACACAAAAAAGGTTTATTCTTTAAATCATCTTTTATTTCATGTTCCCTGTTATTCAATTACTGGGCACAATCAAAAACACTTTTATATTAATTTATATTAAATTTAATGTAAATTACTATCAAATAATGTTGCTATGACTTCACTAAAAAAGTATGAACATGCACAAATTTATTATTATTATTATTGTTGTTGTTGTTGTTTAAATTATTATGCCATCTTCCTAACAACACCCACATACCCTCACTAATTGCTAAACATTTTAATTTAACGTAATGATCATGTAAAAATGGCAAACAATTGCATATGAAACACAAATGCTGTCAAGCAAGTAAATCAAAATAATATTATTTGCAACCACCATTTACCTTCAGAATAGCTTTTTAAAATAGCTACACTTACGCACAAAGCAAGGAAACCTACTGATTCAAATTCTTCTAGATGTGTCATTTAACATCCACTAACAAACACAAATCAAATTAAGGCTAGGTGTGATATTTTAATTTCTTACCTGAAAAAGTTCTTGTGCTGTAAGTACTGTATGTTTTTACACTGAGACTTTCAGCTTGGACTGGTACCTGAGGAGGGAAAAGAGTGATTTCACCCCTGTAGCTCATTTCTTATTGGTTAAGCTAATAATGTTATAAATCACCCCATATTGTAATATTCCCCACTCTCTCCAGTCCATTTCCATAAACACACCTCTAAACAGTCTCAGTGGGCGGTTCATGGCCAGAACAGAATAAGCTGCAGTGTGGACCAGACCTTTAGCCATTTAGTCTCACAAATCCCCTGGCCCTAGCACATTTGTTTATTAGATAATTTGGCAAATGTGTTAATGCTGCCAGCTACCATGTACTCGGCACCATTTAACACATTTTACTACATTAATATATATATATATATTTTTTTTTTTCAAAATCATACAAATGTGCAATATGGCTTTCTTTCATGTTGTTATAAAATTATAAACCTCACAATTTAGCCTTTAAACCTTTTTTTTTTTTTTTTTCGAGAAAAGGGATGAGTCAAAAGTATAAATTACTACATTAATTTAAAAAGGGGTTATGTGGGTGGATTTGTGGATGACCTCGGGTTCTACTTTGTCTGGTTTTCAACACATAATCCTCATACTGAAATTGGATACATTAGAACAACCATGAGTACAACTCACAGTTATGAATACTAATAGTGAATAATGAGTAATAATGAGTTAACACATACAGTACATGTGTTGTACTGTTGTAAACGTCAAGAAAATGATAACAAATGTTTCCATAACTTCTGGATAGTCTAAAATGTAAACAGAAAATGGCTACTCCTATACTTAATTCATGATCGATTTATTCAAGACTGAACTTTTAATCCTGGTTTCACACCCAGTTTTGCTCAAATAATTCTGGTCTGGATATATGCAAAAACATAATATTTATGTCAATGAGTAAATCATCACTTATCAGTGTGGCAAATATGGTAGTTGGTTAGGTTAAAACTACATTTTGTATGACACTGCCTTACACAGTTAGGGACAACTTATAGATTTCAGAAACAATTTTATTTGTAAGCAGCTAATGTGGGAAATTGTGTGTGTGTGTGTGTGTGTGTGTTTGCATTTATATAGTCCCTTGTGAATAAAAAAGAAAAGTAAATAAAGGTCCTTTAGGTGGTTTTTGCAAATTTTAGCTTCTTGGTCACCACTCTAACTGAGGCCCTTCTCCATGGATTGCACCGCTTGGGCAGGAGGCCAGCTCCAGGAAGAGTCCTGTTTGTTCCTAACTTCTTCCATTAAGGACAATGGGGGCTACATGCTTCTGTCAACCTTCAGTGAAGCTGATTTTTGTCTGAACTCTTCCCCATATCTGTGGTTTGACACAATCCTGTCTCTGAGCTCTACAGGCTGTTGGTTTAACCTCAGGTCTTGTTTTTTGCTCTGATATGCATTTTTTTAGATGTTAGACCTTTTATTGAGAAGTGGAAGTGAGAAGTGTGTGCCTAAATCATACCCATTTAACTAAATTTGCCACAGGTTAACTCCACTCGAAATGCTGTGACATCTAGAAGTGATATTGCGATGCCCCTGAGTAAAATTTCAAGTGTCCCAGAAATACTTATGCAGTGTAATTATTTCAACTTTTTATATTTAATAAAATGGCAAAATACTTATAATATTACTATATATTATAAGTATAATAATATACTATAATATGTTAATATTACTACTTTCAATCAGACTATATTCTTTGAAATAGTTTCAATGTTTACTTAAAAAAAATACATTCAATATTATGTCATTTACATTCACTATTATAATTGTCTGTACTGTTGCACTCCTGATGAAACACCTCTCCACCTTTTCTCCAGCTTATTTTGCTGTCAGGAGTAATCTTAAAATAGGAAAAATATGCACCCAATTGCATCTGAATTTCCTTTATGATGATATCAATGATGATATCATTGAATTATGTCAATGATATCATCATATTTTACATATTACATAAGGTCATAATATACATACATCGCAAAATCCTCTCTGCATAGAACCTAAGTAATGTTTAAAACAAATCACAGTTAATTTAAATTTATTTAAAGGAATAAAAGGAAATTAATCAAATTAAATTTGTTAGATTTGTTAATACAATTTTGTAAGAATGCAGATATTTTTAGCTATGCTAGATTCATTGATGTTGTTAATACAGTATTGTACTGCTACTATTTTCCAATTCCTTAAAACAATATAACATATATATATATATATATATATAGCTCTTTTTGGTTTCTGATATTTAAAACCCATTTTGAGAAGCAATTGGTGCAGTAAAAAGTGCTTAAAAAGTGCTCAAATTTTGGATTTCAATAGGGCAATATATACAGGTGCTGGTCATATAATTAGAATATCTTCAAAAAGTTGATTTATTTCACCAATTCCATTCAAGAAGTGAAACTTCTATAATGTATACATTCATTCCACACAGACTGATATATTTCAAGTGTTTTTGATTATAACTGACAACTAATGAAAACCCCAAATTCAGTATCTCAGAAAATTAGAATATTGTGAAAAGGTTCAGTATTGAAGACACCTGGTGCCACACTCTAATCAGCTAATTAACTCAAAACACCTGCAAAGGCCTTTAAATGGTCTCTCAGTCTAGTTCTTTAGGCTACACAATCATGGGGAAGACTGCTGATTTGACAGTTGTCCAAAAGACGACCATTGACACCTTTGCACAAGGAGGGCAAGACACAAAAGGTCATTGCAAAAGAGGCTGGCTGTTCACAGAGCTCTGTGTCCAAGCACATTAACAGAGAGGTGAAGGGAAGGAAAAGATGTGGTAGAAAAAAAGTGTACAAGCAATAGGGATAACCGCACCCTGGAGAGAATTGTGAAACAAAACCCATTCAAAAATGTGGGGGAGATTCACAAAGAGTAGACTGCAGCTGGAGTCAGTGCTTCAAGAACCACTACGCACAGACGTATGCAAGACATGGGTTTCAGCTGTCGCATTCCTTGTGTCAAGCCACTCTTGAACAACAGACAGCGTCAGAAGCGTCTCGTCTGGGCTAAAGACAAAAAGGACTGGACTGCTGCTGAGTGGTCCAAAGTTATGTTCTCTGATGAAAGTAAATTTTGCATTTCCTTTGGAAATCAGGGTCCCAGAGTCTGAAGGAAGAGAGGAGAGGCACAGAATCCACGTTACTTGAGGTCCAGTGTAAAGTTTCCACAGTCAGTGATGGTTTGGGGTGATGGTCATGTCATCTGCTGGTGTTGGTCCACTGTGTTTTCTGAGGTCCAAGGTCAACGCAGCTGTATACCAGAACGTTTTAGAGCACTTCATGCTTCCTGCTGCTGACCAACTTTATGGAGATGCAGATTTCTTTTTTCAACAGGACTTGGCACCTGCACACAGTGCCAAAGCTACCAGTACCTGGTTTAAGGACCATGGTATCCCTGGTCTTAATTGGCCAGCAAACTCACCTGACCTTAACCCCATAGAAAATCTATGGGGTATTGTGAAGAGGAAGATGCGATATGCCAGACCCAACAATGCAGAAGAGCTGAAGGCCACTATCAGAGCAACCTGGGCTCTCATGACACATGAGCAGTGCCACAGACTGATCGACTCCATGCCACGCTGCATTGCTGCAGTAATTCAGGCAAAAGAAGCCCCAACTAACTATTGAGTGCTGTACATGCTCATACTTTTCATGTTCATACTTTTCAGTTGGCCAAGATTTCTAAAAATCCTTTCTTTGTATTGGTCTTAAGTAATATTCTCATTTTCTGAGATACTGAATTTGGGGTTTTCATTAGTTGTCAGTTATAATCATGAAAATTAAAAGAAATAAACACTTGAATATATCAGTCTGTGTGGAATGAATGTATAGATTATACAAGTTTCACTTCTTGAATGGAATTGGTGAAATAAATCAACTTTTTGAAGATATTCTAATTATATGACCAGAACCCGTATAGTGTCCCACACAAAACTTTAAAAGGCAGTTATATATATTCATGCGGATCCATGCTCTTGTTTTCTTCTTTGTAAGATGGCAGAAGTGACAACTGGAAACGGTGTGCATACTTGAAAGTCTTTTTTTTATTTTATGCATATGTCCATCTAGGGACTCCATACAACTTTGATATTCAAAGAGCCTTTTTTATTGAAGGCTCTTTTGCATGTTGTCACGGCACAGAAGATCAAAGAAGATATTTTGACACTGAATGAAAACACACAATAAGTTGGCATTTGTATATCAATCAATGAAAAACAACAAATCAGTAATTATAACCAGACAACTGTCACATTCAAAAATTGTCACACCGACAGAGACCACTCCCACAGTAGTTGATTGACATGAGTGTCTTACCTCAGACCCTAAATCAGCTGTCACAGTTAAACCTCCATTGTTTCGATGCCGGAACAGGGATGTTAGACAAGAATATCTCAGACTGAGGTGTTGTGTTGCTGGATGTAATAATGAACATAGTGGTCGTCATTTACTCCCGACATCTGAGCCGCTGAAGATGCAATGGATTACGTTTGTTTGCAAAGGGAATGTGCCTCCCGATCTACATAAATGCATCTATGTTTGCACAAATCATTTGTGATCCAGCTTCATCTACAGCAGAAGTGAGTATAAGGGTTTTTTTCTTAATGAATCTCTGCAATCACCTTTCCTAATAACATGCTAGTTAGCAAGTTTCGCAGCTAAACGTGCTAAATGCGCTAAATGCAGCTAAAGTAAACAAACTCATAGGGCACAGCTCCTCACTCCACAGAGAGAAGAGAGGGGCGGGGCGAGCAGAGCTCATTTGCATTTAAAGGAACAATCCATCAGAATGGGTTGATTTTTGCAGAGCTTATTTTGACAAGGTAAAAAGGGTGTTGTTTTACACTATACCATTGAGAATTTTTAACCCATGTATATTATAGACTTTTCATTAAGACCCTAAAGAATCATATCAACTTGTGGAAAATGGGCATCCGATGACCACTTTAAAACAGCAGCATTTTGTATGACATGTATGACACTACCTTACACAGTCAGGGACACGTTATAGATTTCACAAACTATTTTATTTGTAGCAGATACATGTGGGAAGTTTTACACTTAATAAAATGGCAAAATCCTTTTTTTTTTCAAACGCGTCCCCCTTCTGCTTTTTTTCACACACGTCTTTTACATTCACTATTGTAATTGGCTGTACCGTTGCTCTCCTGATGAAACACCTCTCCACCTTCCCCATTTCTCCCTCTCTCTATTTTGTTGTCAGGAGTAATTTTAAAATAGGAAAAATATACACCCTATTACTGCAGCTGAATTTCCTATAAATTTATTATGTCAAGGATATCATCACATTTTACATATTAAATAAGGTCATATACATATACATATATCTCAAAATTATCTCTGCATTTACTAGAACCTAAGTACTGTTAAAAAACTACAGTATTAAAAAGAAAATGTAATTAAAGGAATTAGAGAAAATTAAATTAAAGAAAAATCTTGTTTAAATGCAAATATTTCTAGCTAAAGTTAGGCTAGATTTATTAATGTTGTTAATATTATGTTGTACTATTCCTATTTTCCAGTTCCTCAAAACTATATAGCATTTCATTACATGATATTTTTTTAAAATAAACTGAGTTTAAATTACATTACAGATCCCTAATTACTTTTATTATTTACATTCACCATTTGGTTGTTCTCCTGATGAAACACTTCTCCGTCTTCCCCCTTTCTCCAGCTTATTGTACTGTCACTTTCCAACCTCATGTCCTTCAGCTTTTCATTCATCTGGAAGACCAGTGAGAAAGTATCCAATAAAGCCTGACAAATCATGTCACATATATAGACATTATATCATCTTTAGCCCTAAATAACAAACCAGCAATAATAATGATGATGATGATGATATGAGTGGTGCTTGTTGGGTTTAAGGAAATGTTATATATTCTTCTTTATCTCTTCTTTATATATTCTTCTGAATCTCAGATCCCACTGATCAGACCATTCCCAAGGGTCCAGGTACAGACCAAACCAGACGAACCATCCAGATAAAATAGCTTGTTTTATCTGGTTATTTTCCTCAAAGTTGTGGATGGTGTGCAGGTCTGTGTAAAACTGTCTGCAGTACCTCTGAGCATCAGTCCAAGTTTTTGCACTCTTTACCATGACATATCCAGAATTTCCTATTGAGAGGTGCAAAGAAAGTAACAGTTCTCAGCTCTTCTTTCACAGGTAAATGGCACAATAATAAAATTTGAAAGAAATGGGATCTCACCATTGCACACAAAATAGTGACCATAGCTACAAACTGCATCATGCCATTGTCCAGAATAAAAAGCTGCACAATCTCCATCCCCATTTGGCTGTCCTGAAGCCCAGTCATAGTACTGAGATGTTGTGTTTTCTCCATTAGACCAACTCCAGTGTTTCTGTGTCCCCCTCTTCAGTCCAATCCACACTGATCCACTGTATCCAGCATCCACTATATTCACCAGCCTGTTCACATCATCCATGCTGTCTACAGTAGAGGCTGACATTTTTTCGGGAATCCCGCGGGTCACGGGATTCCCACGGGAATCCCGCGGGATGGGAAACAAAATCACTAATAATCACGGGATTGGGACGGGACAGGAAAAAATGTCAGCGGGAGTGGGCGGGACCGGGAATCGTAACGCCATGAAACCCAACTTTACAGACAAATATACCTTTTATATATATATTGTAATTTTGAACTTAATTCTAGTTGACCCGTCTCTTTATTCTCTCCTTCTGTATGCTTTGGTGTGGCTGGTTAAGCAAGTGAGTTCATGAGGGACAGATCGTTAACGACTGGTAATACAGCAGGCGATCCAAATGCTCACCTATCATTCATCGACCATATGGCTTTTCATCTGAAAGATGTATGTAGTAGCAAGTTTACATGGCCGCTCAATCTAATGTTAACCTAGAAAAATGTGCGCTTTTGAAGTGTCTGTGTGAGTGTGGAAGCCGAATAGTAGCGCGGTACTGCATGACAGAGGCGCCGGTGCGGTCACTTGCTCTTAAAATGCCGTCATTTTTGGTCATACAGATAAGAGTGATAGGCATCTTTCGAATTTGTAAAGACTCAACGTTTATTTGTGTGCACTCAGAAAAACAAGGAAACGTTGCGCTTTTGTAAACAAATTAAAGCAAAAAGGACGAGCTTTCTGCCGCCTGTCTCTGTGAACTTGAGCGCGTCACTTCGAAACTCCGTGTATACTTGCTTTAGAGACAAGAAAAATATATCTATAGAGTGAAATGTCTACTTTCAAATGGACCAATTAAAATAGGAAACGTGTGTCTGCATGAATGATTTACGTGAAATTTAATGTGTGTGCAATGCACACTGTGCATTTGTTTAAGATGGCTTTCAGTTCAATAATAATAATAATAATAATAATAAACAAAATTTTGCATTTTTATTCAACTAATGTAAAAAAAACGTTACGGGCATACTGTGATCTGTATTGTATTCTTTACTGTAACTGTCAGATTCTAGCCAAAAAAAAAAAAAAAAACATAATACGGGAGTGGGAGGGAATGGGAGTCATTCTTCCGGGATTGGGACGGGACGGGATTTTTTCCCAGTTTTTTCGTGGGATTGGGATGGGATGGGATTTTTTTTTGTGGGAGTGGGACGGGAGAGATTTGAAAATCCACTCCCGTGTCACCCTCTAGTACGGACGAGAAAGAGCAGCACTGCTCCAGAAAAGGCCTGTTAAAATCAACATGTTAAACCATCTATATGTAAACATTATCATAAATACAGATTACAAATGACCACACCAACCTGGTAGCAGAAGCAACACAAAGATACTCCCGTCCATGATGCTCACACAGATCCTCTCTGTTATATTCTAAAAGATGATCAAACGCAGTTTTGTAAGTTGAATATGGTAACTTACATTAAAGATTACACTGCAAACATGAAGTGGCTACATACTGTACAGAATAGGTGTCATGTCATCGTCACAATTCCAAAGCCAAAACACACGTGAACCGTCACCTGACTACTGATCACCTGCACCTGTGCACCCAATCACACCACAGTATAAATACTTACCCGCTTGTGCTACTCACCGGCTGCTATCAAACAAACCTGGTCTTACCTTCCCATGGATGCACACTTCTCCGCTTCTGTTCTCTCTTCACAAGTTTCTCCAGGAGAATTCGGAGTGGAATGTCTCTGTGAGGAAAAGAGATTCAAAGATCTTTAAAGGGAAGTGACTGAACTATACTTGCGTATTGATTACTTACCTGTGTGGATACTTACCTGTGTTGACCAGTACGGGAGTGACTGAACTGTTGACCGGAACAGAAGTGTTTCTCCTACTTGAAAAGACTGAAATACTTACCACTTTTGCACCTTCTCACCTTTGTTGTATTCACCTTCACAAATAAACGATTGCTAACGCTATCTCTGCCTCTGCCCTTCTGTACCAGCGTTACAATAGGCTAGTAGCCTTGATTTTTGCCTTAAGTTTCTGTATCTTGGACAGTAGCTAGTAGCAGCTACCAGTAGCATGGAACTATTAATGCCAAGTTTTAATAGGTTTGATAACCAGAAAATGTATGAACTGATGAAATGAATACTCAAAATGCAGTGTGTAACTTTAGACAATACGAATAATGTTAATGTAAACTTACAAAAGCATATTAATACAGCTAAGGTTAATTATTAAAAAGAAAAAAAAATTAAGACTTAAGCTGTCTACAAGTTTTTTCTTTTTTATTACCTAAACGAGTGGTTCTCAACCATGTTCCTGGAGGCCCCCTAGCTCTGCACATTTTGTGTGTCTCCCTTATCAGACACCCAACCGAAGTCAGTCTTTACTGAGCTGATGAGCTGAATCAGGTGTGCTAGCAACTGATCACCAGGTGAGCGATAAACGCAGACAACACTCGATCTGAGAAGGATTTGTATGGAAGAAAATTAATGACAAATGTCTTTGAAACAAAAAAGCATGTTGAATTGCACTAACTGAAAAAATAATGCATTGAATTAACAGTGCTTGCATTTTAATGACTTGTGTTTTCAGGGCTTGAATTTTTAGGCTCTGTAATTTAACAGAGTTGTTTATTTAAGCTGTGAATATTTCAATTCAAAATATTTCACAAACATTTTCATAACTAAAAATAAAAAAAAAATCATATTTACCTTCCAGTATTCACTTTCCAAATATTCAGTGTGTTTAAAATATGATGTATAATTTTCGACAGGCAAATTTCGGTCCATTTTATTTCACTTTACAAATTTGCTTTCACAAATTCAGTGGTTAAAATTTGGCAGAAAATTCGGCATTTCACATCCGGGAGATGCAGGAATAGGAGTAGAGCACCGATGCATGATCTGCATGATGCAGCCGCTGTCAGTCACTCACCAGAAGGTGGTTCAAGCAGCTGTTGGTGAAGGCCAAAGCGACCAGTAGTACAAGTCATTCATTTACAAAAACTGATTTGCAGAAATGGAGCAAGCGCTAAGTAGAAGTTATGATTATCAGGGCCAGTATCAATATGAAGAAAAGCTGATTATATTTATGTTTAATTCAACGTGTTCGCTGCTACTTGTTTCCCAGTGTAGACTATGAGCAGCTTTCTGTAACGCAATGGAGATTATAATGTTGTTTTACCCAACGCTGATGTACACAACTAACATTAAATCTGATGAAGACATATATTGCTTTCAGTTACTTAGTTTCCTTAACTTTGTATCATGGCTTGTGTGACGCTGTGTTGTAAATACTGTAAGGGGCCATTCACATGTCGTGCCTAAAAATCTGCGAAAAACGCTTGGTGCGCAGCTTTCTCCTTCTTTCCAAAGCGCTCTGTAGCTTGCGCTCCCGTGGCATCTGCGTTTCTAAGCAACCATGACTTGTGCTCTCAATGAAGATGCAGAAGTTTCGGCAAAAGACAAACGGATTTCCGGCACTAAAAATCGATTGCTGTACACTGTAAAAAATAAAAAACACAATTTGTTGAGTCAGCTTATCCTGCTGCCTTAAACTTTTAAAAAAAGTTCAGTCAACTAAAATAAGTTTATTCAATTTGAAATGTTAAGTTGTACTAAGTAACAACTTAGATATTTGTGTTTGCTAAACTTAACAGATGGGCAAGTAACCCAGCTGCCTTAAAATTTGAAGTTGATTCAACTCAAATATCTAAGTTGTCACTTAGTATAATTTACCATTTCAAGTTAAATAAACTGTTTTTTTGAGTTGACTGAACTTAAAATTTTAAGGCAGCCAGGCCAACAAATTGTTTTTTTTACAGTGTAGCTCTGCTACTAAATTTATTTAAATATGGCTATCCCTGTACAGCTGTGATCAGCTGTTTCTCCATCTTGGCTGAGCTTTAAAAGTTGTTATGGGAAAGGATGAAGCTAATTGGTTGGTTTTTATCACATGACCCGCGGTGCGCTTGTGGCATTCTGAAAAGTTGAGATGTGTTTATATAAATGCGACGCGGGCGTTACATTTGAAATAACGAACTTGAGCGTGCAAAAGATGCGATATGTGAGTGTTTCCCTCATACATCACACTCCGGGATTCCCCAATGACGCGGAACGCCTTAGTGAACTAATACAGTGCTATAAGACCTCAGATCTCAGAGTACACTTTATTGATGATATGAACTATGTAGACTACAGTTAAGCAGATGTAGAACGTGAATGAACGCGCAAGGTTTCATGCCATTTCTGTAAAAAAAAAAAAAAAGTGGGCTCACACAATGATAGCCATTAAAGGGGTCATCGGATGCCCATTTTCCACAAGTTTATATGATTCTTTAGGGTTTTAATGAAAAGTCTATAATATACTTTGGTTAAAAATTCTCAATGGTTGTGTAAAACAACACCCTTTTTACCTTGCCAAAATCAGCTCTGCAAAAATCATCCTGTTCTGGTCGAGGCTGCTTTAAATGTTATTTAGCTCTGCTCGCCCCGCCCCTCTCTTCTCTCTGTGGAGTGACAAGCCTGTTTACTTTAGCCGCATTTAGTGGCTTTAACTTGCTAACTAGCGCATTATTAGGAAAGGTAATTGCAGAGATTCATAAAAAAAAAACCTTATACTCACTTCTGCTGTAGGTGAAGCTGGATCACGAATGATTTGCACGAACATAGACGCATTTATGTAGATCGGGAGGCGCATTCTCTTCACAAACAAACTTAATTTAGCGGCTCAGATGTCAGGAGTAAATGATGACCACTATGTTCATTATTACATCCAGCAACACAACACCTCAATCAGAGATATTCTTGTCTAACTTACATCCCTGCTCCGGCATCGAAACAATGGAGGTGGACTGTGACAGCTGATCTGAGGTAAGACGCTCAAGTTGATGTCAGATAGTTGATGTCAGTCAACTATCATGGGAGCGGCCTCTGTCGGTGTGACAGACAGGCTTCTGAGAATGGCTCGATTTGAAAAAGGGGATATTATTTTTACAGATTAATTAAAAACCACTGCATGGATTTTTATCATTATAGTGTAGATGTGTACATACACACATTAATGTTCAAACAACATGAAAAAGTGAACTTTGCATCCGATGACCCCTTTAAAAGACCAAACTTCTAATACACTGACCTCACTGATGAACTATATATAGGCAGATGAAATCTGAATATGAAGTTATGCAACGCACAAAAAAGCACAACAAATATATTTCCCATAATGGACCCATAAGGTTTTTTTCTGACACTGGATGTGACTCTCCACAATCTCTGATGAAATCGGTCGGGTCTTCTCTGTATTAGAGACCTTTTGAAGTTACTATTTGAATGCATTCGTTTACTGGATCTGTGGACTGAAAAGTTTACATGGGTTCTCCGGTTTAAGAAATTTCTGATCTTAAAAACCTGTTTCCTATTAAGGTATTGTTTTCGTTACTGATTTAAGTAAGTAATCAATAATAATTATTATTTGACCACTCTGCACGGATTCCCCTGACATGCTCTTGCAAATAAACAGGCAGCATCTCTGTTACTGTCTGCGTTCTCTCTGAATGGAGTGCGGGAGATGGAGCGAGCGTGTCTCCCGCACTCCATCAAACATATCTCAAAGCAAGCCAGCACCACGGTCCTGACCGCATCATCACTGTCTTTACTGGGTGTTTTAGCGCATATTTGCATTTATAGTCGCTTTGGCCTTCATCAGCCACTTGCGCCACCTGCTGGTGAGCGACTGACAGCAGCTAGAGATCGTGCATCGGTGCTCTACTCCTATTCCTGCAGCTCCCGGATGTGAAATGCCGAATTTTCTGCCGAATTTGAACCACTGAATTTGTGGAAGTGAATGTCTAAAGTGAAATAAAACGGACCGAAATTTGCCTGTCGAATATTATATAATGTATTTTTAAACAGACTGCATATTTGGGAAGTGAATTCTGGAAGGTGAATATGAATTTTTGAATTTTTAGTTATAAAATGCGTGTGAAATATTTTAAATTAAAATATTCATAGATTAAATAAACAACTATGTAAAATTTCAGAACCTAAAAATGCAAGCCCTGAAAATACAAGGCAATAAAAATGCAAGGACTGTTAATTCAATGCATTATTTTTTCAGTTAGTCCAATTCAACATTTTTGTTTTAAAGACATTTGTCATTAATTTTCTTCCATAGATCTGTATGGGTGTTAAATAGTGTGTGTGACTGGCTACAGCTGTGTGTGTAATCAGAGCAATGGACGATGGGAAATGTAGTCCGGGGTGACATGCAATAGTTTGTGTAGTGTGAGAGTCAATTTAATGACAGAGCGACATTTGAGCGGACGGAAAGCCATGGATTAGATTCCTTACAAGCAATGTTTGGTAAAATCTTCCAAAGATTTTCACACACAGAGAGCAGTCTACAGTCTGAACCATAAACTTTAAATTTACCAAAAGTAAAAGTCTAAAACTGCGGCATTAAATTCTGCACAGGCTGGTTTTGTGTTGATTTACATCTGACATTACTAACTTTGATATTCAAATACCTCATTTTCAAAATGTCTTTGCATATTGTATCAACATGATAGACTGATCTCGAAGGTATAGGCTCAGTTTAGTAAAAATGCACAAAAAAAAACTAAAAGCTAAACTATCAATGTAGCTAAATATTTTATGTTCCATGTTAGTCAATTACTGGGCACAATCAAAAACACTTTTTTATTAATTCAATGTAAATTACTATTAAATAATGTTGCTATGATTCCACTAATAGAAAATACTGACATGTTGATTATGATTATAACACTAATGATTATTGTTATTTTTGTTGTTGTTGTTTAAATTATTATGCCATCTTGCTAACAACACACACAACTCTCACTCAATGCTAAACATTTTAATTTAAAACTGTAAACATAACAAAAGGCAAACAAAAATATTTTATTCTTACTTAATGAAATTTAAATAGATATTTAAAACAACCTACCTTTAAACGACAGTGCAGTGAAAATCATTAGGCACATAGGAAAAACAAATGCTGTCAAGCAAGGAAGCAAGTAAATCAAAGCAATATTATTTGCAACCACCATTTGCCTTCAAAACAGCTTTTTCTTACACTTATGCAAGGAAACCTTCTGATTCAGATTCTTCTAGATTTGTCATTTAAAACCCAAAATTATGGCTAAAAATTATATCAAATTATGGCTAGATGTGATATTTGAATTACTAACCTAAAAAACTGTTTCTTGTCCTGTAAATCCTTTATGTTTTTACACAGAGACTTTCAACTACAACTGGTACCTGCGGAGGGTGGTGGACACATAAAAGAGCGATTTCACCCCTGCAGCTCATTTCTTATTGGTTAAGCTAATGATGTTAAAAATCACCCCATTTTAATACTCCCCACTCTCTCCAGTCCGTTTTACATAAATATACCTCTAAACGGTCAAAGTGGGTGGTTCTTATATATATCTTATATATGGTTTTCCTGTTTCTGCCCTCATTATGTCATTATTAGTTAACCTTGTATCACCTGTGTCATAAGTTCATTGTAATCACCTTAATCACCCTGTAACTTCCCCTTTTCTCCAGCTTATTTTGCTATCAGGAGTAATCTTAAAATAGGAAAAAGATGCACCCTACTGCAGCTGAATTTCATTTCAATTTATTATTCATGGCCACAACAGAAAAAGCTGCAGTGTGGACCAGACCTTTAGCCATTATTGGCAGCATTTATTCGCAAATCCTCGCAAATTTATCTGCTGAACTTTTGATAAGACAACTTTGACATTCAAAGAGCTCATTTTCATTGAAGACTGATTTGCATGTTTTTCACTGGTCAGAAGATCATACCTTAACAGGATCATGTGGAAGATATTTTGACACTGAATGAGAACACTTTATTACTTATATATATATATATATATATATATATATATATATATATTAGGGATGGTAAGATTCACTGATTGGCATCTGTGCATCGGCATAAAGGTAACTATGTGATGCATTGATTTAAAAAATCCATCGGATACAAGTTGGCATTTGTATTGCAATGCATCTTTAACGCTGCTTTTGGGTTTTGTTTTCTTCTTTAGGTTTTCATGTCTTTTATTTTGATGTTTAGACATGGTTCCTGTCTAGTCATGTGATTTCCTTGATCCTCATGCATTCCTGCTATTGGTTCCTTTGTTCAATGTGTAATGCTGCGATTGTTTTTTGTACCCTGCAAACATGTCCTTGCGGGGCCCATGCTGGCTTTTTGCGAGCACAGTGGGCTGTCCGGGGAAGATCCTGGAGAGAGCCTCGCTGCCTTTGTGGAGTGGGTGCTGGTGTCCTGCCAATCTTTGCTGACCATGGACTTCGCAGACGACGACATCAGCCCCACTTCTGATCCAGTGCCCAGCCCAACATCACCCCTCAGCGCAGAGCTCCTGACAGCGCCTCTGCTCACCCTCTGCCTACCATCTGTGCGGTGGGTTCGCTGCGGGTCTGCCAGTTTCTATCGGCATCATGCCTGGAGGATCCCTCATCTCCAGCCTGCGCCTCGGCCCTCCGACCCAGTGCTCTGCCCCGGCTCCACCGTCGCCTGTCGGCCCACCAGCTCCACCGGGCTCCCTCAGCCCTACGGCTCCACCTTGGTGGGTCGTCGTCATTGCCTCGGGACTTCACTTCCCGGCTGCGCCTCTTCGCTCCGTCCCACCGGCTCTGTTGGGCTCCTGGACTCATCGGCTCTCCGTCTCCACCTCGGGGTCCACCTCCACCATAGCTTCTCTCTCCGTCGGCTCCACCATGGGCCACCATCATGGCTGCAGCATGGGTCTCGCCTAGCTCCTCCTGCTCCGGGTCTCCACCCTGGCTCCTCCCTCTGTCTGATCCACCCTGGACCCTTCTGTTTCCACCCTGGCACCTTCCTCCGTCGTCACCACCATAGATTTTGTTTGTCCTCCTCCCGGGAGTCCGTCCTCCGCCAGAGCCTCCTCCTGCACTGACTTCCTGATTCCATTCCACGTCCACTCTTGTCCACCTCCTAGGCCCCTCTGTCCGTCCCTATTTTTATTATTATTTTTTTTTTCTACGGCGCTGGTCGCGCCTTCCAGGAGGGGGAGAGAACTGTCACACCTCTGGACTTTTTGTATTGGTTGTATTTGGTTTCCCTCATGTGCTCATATATGGTTTTCCTGTTTCTGCTCTCATTATGTCATTATTAGTTAACCTTGTATCACCTGTGTCTTAAGTTCATTGTAATCCCCTTAATCACCCTGTAACTTCCCCTTTTCTCCAGCTTATTTTGCTATCAGGAGTAATCTTAAAATAGGAAAAAGATGCACCCTATTGCAGCTGAATTTCATTTCAATTTATTATGTCAATAATATCATTACATTTTAAATATTAAATAAGCTCTTATACATATATCTTTTTCAAAATCCTTTCTGCATATACTAGAACCTAAGTACTGTTTAAAACAAATAGTAAGTTTAAACTACAGAAAAATGTAATTAAAAGAATAAAAGGTAATTAAATTAAATTTGTTGGAAAAAATAACTTTTGTAAGAATGCAGAAGTTAGGCTAGATTCATTAATGTTGTTAATATTATGTTGTACTACTACTATTTTCCAGTTCCTCAAAGCAATATTGTAACATTACTTGATATTTTTTAAAACTGTGCTTAAGTTACATTACAGATGCCTAATTACATTTATTATTTACATTTACCATATTGTTCTCCTGATGAAACACCTCTTCATCTTCCCCCTTTATCCAGCTTATTGTGCTGTTACTTTCCAACCTCATGTCCTTCAGCTTTTCACTCATCTGGAAGACCAGCGAGAAAGAATCAAATAAAACCTGACAAATCATGTCACGTATATAGACGTCATTTCATTTTAGCCCTAAATAACAATAATAACAGCAATAATAATGATGATGATAATAGTGGTGCTTGTTGGTTTTAAGGAAATTTAACAGTGTTAAATAATTGGCAAATATTGTGAATTTGACACTAAACACTGTTTAAGGCAGATACAAACCTCAGTCAGAATGGCCGTCTGTTGTGAAGGATCATTCAATTTGCATTCTCCATTACAGGTCACTTTCAGTCTCACAATCTGTTTTCTCTTGTCATCTAGAGAAATACATTCATTGCAAAGTCATGCTCACTTAGAAGATACATCAGTGAAAGAAAAACACATTTCAGTTGTTTGTAATGTCTTGTAAGAGTGATCTATAAACCATTCTGTTACCTGAGGAAACTCACCTCCATAGCAGATAAAAGGCTGCAGTAGATCACAGCTCTGTCGAGACCATTTCCCAGAATCAGTTGTTGACATGTTGACACAGCTACCAGTACTGATGAATGGTTGACCTGTTGCCCAGTGTCTGAATCTCAGATCCCACTGATCAGACCATTCCCAAGGGTCCAGGTACAGACCAAACCAGATGAACCACCCAGATAAAACATTTATTGTTACCTTGTCATTTTCCTGCACGTTGTGGATGGAGGGCAGGTCTGTGTAATTCTGTCTGCAGTAGCTCTGAGCTTCAAACCAAGTTATTGCACTCTGTGTCACCATGACGTATCCAGAATTTCCTATTGAGAGACGCAAAGAAAGTATCAGTTCTCAGCTCTTCTTTCTCTGGTAAATGGCACAATAATAAATGTAAAAGAACTGAGATCCCACCATAGCACACAAAATATCGACCATAGTAACATGGCATATCATGCCATTCTCCAGAATAAAAAGCTACACAATCTCCATCCCAATTTGGCTGTCCTGAAGCCCAGTTAAAGTACTGAGTTTTGTTTTCTCTATTAGACCAAACCCAGTGTTTCTGTGTCCCCCTCTTCAGTCCAATCCACACTGATCCACTGTATCCAGCATCCACTATATTCACCAGCCTGTTCACATCATCCATGCTGTCTACAGTAGCCAGATCAGTGAATCTCTCTCTGCAGTAACTCTGAGCCTCCGACCATGACATTGCTGTATTTATATAGTGGTACGGACGAGAAAGAGCAGAACTGTTCCAGAAGAGCCCTGTTAAAATCAACATGTTAAACCATCTATATGTGAACATCATCATAAATACAGATTACAAATGATCACACCAACCTGACAACAGCAGCAGCACAAACAGACTCCCGTCCATGATGCTCACACAGATCCTCTTTGTTGTATTCTAAGAGATGATCAAACACATCATCCATTTTCTGTATCAAAGTTTTGTAAATTGAGTGTGGTAAATTACATTAAACATTACACAGCAAACATGCTGGCTAAGTTAACGTAGCTTAGACAGTAGCTACTTAACAGTAGCATGGCACTAGTAATGCTAAGGTAATGGATAACAAGGAAATGTATGAACTGATAACATGTATACAACTCTGGAAGCAGTGTAAGTTGCTTTGGATAATGTGAATAAATGTTAATGTATCAAAAAGCTCACTAGTGAGTTAGCCTATTTAACCTTTCACAATACTATAAACTTACAAAGGCATATTGTACAAAATACAGCTATGATTACTCATTAAAAAAAGTGAGACATAACCTGTCAACGAGTTGTCTTATTACCTATCGTTGACGGTTTAATCTTTTCGCCTGACATTACTTCCACCTGCCGGCCGGAACAGGTACTGCAGGGGAAAGCGGGGCACAACCTAAAGTATTTTGGCTTTCTCATTTTGTGTAAATCCACTTGGGGTTCAGAGTATTTATTTGTTTCACATTAATTTCATAAATGTCTGGCACAAAAATGTGGTATTGTTTCATTAATACAGTGTATATTTATGTATGTATATAGCCTATGTATTTTATTTTATTTTATTTTATTTTTTTATTTTATTGACCCCTAAAGAATGTAAATAAAATGTGACAACATGCCCCACAATTGTAACATCTTATCTAATCTAATTAAAATATACAAGACAATATTTCTTATCAATAAAAGACAAGTATTAACGTTGTCATACAAAATAATATCTTTGTCATACAATAATGAAAACATTTTTAGTTATAAAAATTAAAACTTTATTTTATTTTAAATTATTTTCATTAAAAAAAATAAACACAACTTGGAATTTGACTATGCACAAATATATGTCAAAACACATTTAGATATTCAGCAAAATGGAGGTGAACACAACCGCAGTAAGAATAATGTAAATTTATTGAAATAATTAATATCTGAACATTTAGTTCTAATTTTCTGGTTCCAGTCTACAGTCTGAGCCAAAAACATGTTAAATTCACTGAAAGTAAAAGTTAAATGCTGCAGGCTGATTTTGATTTACATGAGTACAAGACAATGAGTACCTTTGATATGCAAATAGCGTCTTTGCATATTGTGTTACATAAGCACCAGTAACAATATGCTCATCTCAAAGGTATTTTGACTCACTTTAGTAAAATATACTAAATAAATAATTAAAATCTTTATATTTATGCATAATCATCTTAAGTGTAGCTAAATATTTAATATTTAATGATAGTCAATTACTGGGCACAATCAAAAACACATTTATTTTAATTATAATTATATTTTATATTAATGTAAATTACTATCAAATAATGTTGCTATTACTCCACTAATAGAAAATATTGACATTTACACAAATGTATTGTTTTATTTATTATCATTATTGTTGTTGTTGTTTACATTGTTATGCCATATTCCTAACAACGCCCACACAACCATCACTTGATGCTAAACATTTTAATTCAATCATATTTTATTCTTACCTAATAAAATGTAAATATATATTTGAAACAACCTACCTTTAATCTACAGTGCTGTGAAAATCGTTAGGCACATATTAAAAACAAATGCTGTCAAGCAAGGAAGCAAGTAAATCAAAGCAATATTATTCGCAACCACCATTTGCCTTCAAAACAGCTTTTTCCTACACTTATGCACAAAGCAAAGAAATCTCTGTTTCCAATTCCTCTAAATATGTCATTTAACATAAACACAAATCAAATTATGTTTAGATGTGATATTTTCATTTCTTACCTGAAAAACTGCTTCTTGTCCTGTAAGTACTTTATGTTTTTACGCTGAGACTTTCAGCTTGGACTGGTACCTGAGGAGGGTGATGGACACATAAAAGAGTGATTTCACCCCTGTAGCTCATTTCTTATTGGTTAAGCTAATGATGTTATATATCATGCCCTATATCAATACTCCCCACTCTCTCCAGTTTATTTCACATAAACACGCCTCTAAACAGTCTAAGTGGGTGGTTCATAGCCAGAACTGAAAAAGCTGCAGTGTGGACCAGATCTTTGGCCATTTAGTCTAATTGGCAATTTTCTGAATCTGACATTTAAAATGCATTTTGAGGTCTAGAAGCAATTGGAACCATAAAAATGCTTAAATTTTAGATTGTGATATGCTGATTTTGATATATATATATAGTCCAACATAAAACTTTAAAAGCCAGTCATATATATAAAACTGGCCTTTAAAATTATTTTGTTATGGTAAATGTGTTAAAATATTCTTCACAAGATCAAAACATCCTTTATTAAATCACTTTGATTTAATGCATCTTTGCAGATTGCAGAAAAATTCTGAGTTTCTACATTCAGAACAGCGCTTATTGCGAGCAGTGCTATTTACAGACAAAGCTCATTACATAAAGGTGCTTTAGCAAATGACAAACGAATAAGGATGCATTAAATCAAAGTGGTTTAATAAAGGATGTTTTGAACTTGTGATCTTACCGTACCAAAATATCATTATATAACTACAGACATTGTGCAGACATACATATAATTTAAGGTAATAGAATGACATATAACACTAATAATAAAGACAATAGACAATAAATTAAAAAATAATAGCTATATGGTAATAAAAATATGCATAATCCATATAGAATGTTCTGAGAAGTTATGTACAAAATATAGAGAAAATAGACAGAATTATGAATGTGCAAATGTGCTATTTGTATGTATGTAGAGTCCTGAGATGTTACGTATTGTTCAGATGGAAAATAGCCTGAGAGAAAAAGCTGTTCTTATGGCTCTCACTGATGATTTATCTGTGTCGAATGCAAGAATATAAACAATGATTTTGTATTGAAGGCCAAGTTTTAAATAGAGGTCAATTAGGTTAATTCATGCGCATCCATGCTCTTGTTTTCTTCTTTGTAAGATGGCAGAAGTGACACAACCGAAAAATCTAACACTTGAGCTTGCAAAAGATTTTTTGTGCACACACATTTTTTTTTTTTTTTTTTTGGCAAATCTCCCTTTAGGTGCTCGGTACAACTTTGATATTCAAAGAGCTCATTTTCATTGAAGATTGTTTTGCATGTTGTCACTGGACAGAAGATCTTACCCTAAAGGGATCATGTGGAAGATATTTTTCATGTCTTGGACAAGTTGGCATTTGTATGACGATGCAGCTTTTCTAACATATTTGCATCAGTAAAAAAATAATTTATATATAATTATTAGTAGATGTAATACTTTTATTATTTAGAAAATAACCATATATTATACACAAAATTATAAACACAACACTTTTATTTTTGCCCCCATTTTTCATGAGTGTTGGGGTGTAGGGGGTGGTGCTCTCTCCCCCCTCTCTCCAGCTTATTTTGCTGTCAGAAGTCATTTTAAAATATGAAAAAATATGCACACTATTTTGCTGCAAATTAATTTTCTATATATTTATTATGTCAATGATATCATTACATTTTACATTTTAAATAATGTAATATACAGATACATACATCTCCAACTCATCTCTACATATACTACCTAAGTACTGTTCAAAGAAGAAAGAAAGAAAGAAAGAAAGTGTAACGCCACGCCAGCAGAGGGAGCCCTCACCCACTGACTGACCGTTGCTGCTCCCTCTGCTGCTTCATTGGTAACTTCCAGCTGGTAAATCAGCTGCGAAGTATTGTTTTGCTCATGCGCACTCTACCAAGCGTTTTTCCCTGTTTCCTTTGCCCTGTTTTTGTCTTTTCACGGTTTTGTTTCATGATCATAGTTTTGTCTTTATTTTTGCCACAGTTTTGCCATAGTTTTGTCTGGTTTCATTTCCTTGTTTATTTGTTACTTTTCGGACTGCTCTCTCTGGTTTTGGACTCTGCCTGTTTATTGGATTTATGCTCTCGCCTTGCCCTGGATATTATTGTTTGTTTGATTATCGACCCTGCCTTTCTTGACTACGATCTGTTAATAAAAGCTTGCAATTGGATCTTACACGCTTCCTACGAGTCCTGCTCTTTACAGAAAGAAAGAAAGAAAAAAAAAATCACAGAGAAGCAAAACTACAGTATTAAAAAAGAAAATTTTAATTATAGGAATAAAAGGAAGTCAATTAAATTAAATTTGCTAGAAATCTAATTTGGTAAAAATGCAGATATGTCTAGCTAAAGTTAGGTTGGATTAATTAAATGATGTGAATATTGTATTATACGACCACCATTTCCTCAAAACAAAAACTACTTAAAGTAAAGTAAAATTACTTCTTATTTTTTTCAACTGTGTTTAAGATGCCTAATTACATTTATATTATATTCAATTGTTCTCCTGATGAAACACTTCTTCATCTTCCCCCTTTCTCCATCTTATTGTGCTGTCACTTTCCAACCTCATTTTCTTTAGCTTTTCACTTATCTGGAAGTCCAACAGAAACAGCAATAATGATGATGATGCTATGAGTGGTGCTTGTTGTGTTTAAGGAGATTTAATACATTCTTCTACAGCTGTTTCATCAAGTGCATACTTGGCAAATATTGTGAATCTGACACTAAACGCTGTTTAAGGCAGATACAAACCTCATTCAGAATGGCCGTCTGTAGAGCAGGATCATTCAGTTTGCATTCTCCATTACAGGTCATTTTCAGTCTCACAATCTGTTTTCTTTTGTCATCTAAAGAAATACATGAAGTCATGCTCAACTTAGAGGATACGTCAATAATGGAAAACATATTTCAGTTGTTTGTACTATCTGTTGTAAGAGTGATCAACAAACCATTTGAATCATTTAATTCTGTTAATTGGGGACACTCACCTCCATAGCAGATAAAAGGCTGCCGTAGATCACGGCTCTGTTGAGACCATTTCCCAGAATCAATTGCTGACATGCCAACACAGGCACCAGTACTCATAGATGGTTGATTTGCTGCCCAGTGTCTGAATCTCAGATCCCACTGATCAGACCATTCCCAAGGGTCCAGGTACAGACCAAACCAGAACAATGTAGAAGAGAATTGTTTTATCTGGTCATTTTCTTGTGAGTTGTGGATGGTGGCCAGGTCTGTGTAAAACTGTCTGCAGTAGCTCTGAGCATCACTCCAAGTTTTTGCAATCTGTACTATGATGTATTCAGAATTTGCTATTGAGAGGTACAAAGAAAGTATCAGTTCTCAGCTCTTCTTTCTCTGGTAAATGGCACAACAACAAATTTTAAAGAACTGGGATCTCACCATAGCACATAAACTGAAAAGTACTGCCACATGGTGCATCATGCCATTGTCCAGAATAAATAGCTGCACAATCTCCATCCCCATTTGGCTGTCCTGAAGCCCAGTTATAGTACTGAGAAGCTGTGTTTTCTCCATTTGACCAACTCCAGTGTTTTTGTGTCCCCCTCTTCAGTCTAATCCACACTGATCCACTGTATCCAGCATCCACTATATTCACCAGCCTGTTCACATCATCCATGCTGTCTACAGTAGCCAGATCAGTGAATCTCTCTCTGCAGTAACTCTGAGCCTCTGACCACGACATTGCTGTATTTATATAGTGGTACGGACGAGAAAGAGCAGAACTGTTCCAGAAGAGCCCTGTTAAAATCAACGAGTTAAACCATCTATATGTAAACACATCATCATCATGGTTTGAGACATCATTCCCTGATAGGAGTGTCAGACACTATTGATTCTGACCAGGGGAAACACAGGGTCAGGTATGTCAGGTATGTCACGAAGTCTGTGGACTTCAATGGATTTTCATATTACCAACAATGACATTCGTCATTTGAAAGAGTTAATCACACTCATACTGGCAAATGTTGTACATCAGAGCTAACATGGTTAGACATGCTTCTATTATTTCTGTGCATAATATGAATTTATCGGCTCAGTTTTGGCTGAAGGTCAAATGTTGCTATGAGAGATCTTGCTATGGCAGGTGTGCACTTAATTCAGATTTTCTTCTGATACATTGATTGGTTTTAACTGAGGCAATCAGGCAAAGGTTCGAATTCAGGCTTTAGGATGTGTGAAAACCTCCTCCAGAGGGGGGCGGACATAGAATTCTTTCAAAAATTTGTTTATCATTAGCAACCCCTTCATATCTGAATTATTTAGAATTATTAGTCAAAATTAAACGGATAGATATTAGACATTGTGAATTTGCTCATTAATTTTAAATGAGACCCGGCAAAATGCTGTAGGAAGGAGTCATGGGAAAGAACCTTGTCTTTTAGTGACTTGGGGGCCAACCTCATGATGAAGATATGGCGGGTGGGGGGGCTATGATGATTAGCTTTCACCAGACTACAGTTTAGTCGCCAACCGGTCTCTATGTTCTCTGTTAATCTATTGAGGTTATAATGGAGTTAAAATAATTCCAACGAAGTTTAAGCAATCTTGTTTTTCAAAAAGAACAGTCTCTGTTTTCCATTCTCTTGTTTTTGTTTTTGCAGATCATTGTCAGCGACCTTCCAGAAATGCGCTGAGAGGTTCGAACCTTATCATAAGGGGAACAGTTTGTGTCGACAAACGACGGCAAACAGAATAACAGGAATTTCAGGGAACGTCAGAGAGAGAGGCGGAACTTCGCAATCTTCAAACTCAAGATGGTTCTTCGGGAAGAACAGAACAAGCTACAGAGACGCTTCAAGAGCAGCTTCAACACTCTTCAAGAACTGACTCCTGAGACATTTCATGGATAGAGACATTCTGAGCTACGAAAGATTTTTATATTGTTTTTAACACAAATACATGGGTATTTTTAAGTCATATATTTATCATACAAAGTCAATCAGGCCAATTTATGAGTGGTTTATTATCATCATGCTGCAAGATATGGTCAAACATGACATGATGTGACTCAATCATTTGTCCATGACTAGAAGGTCATAGTGATGTAATTTTGGTTAAATCTCAAAGGACAAGATCCTTAAGAGAATTTTTCCTCAGTTCTGTCTCAATAGTGTAGTGGAATTTCAATGCACATGCATTACCATTATCTGATTTGTTTTTGAATGGTTGAAATTGGTACCTTCCAATGAACAATTCTAGTTCAAACTGATAAACCTGACAGGCAACTTGAGTAAATACTTGGGCACAGAAACCCTGATGTTGAGATGCTGAGATGCAAAGATGCTAAATATGACAAATGGCCAAAGGTGGTAATAGCTGGAAAAGGTAAAAGCACATGCAATCATAATTGGTAAAGAATATGTTTTTCACAATGAGTTTTTGGAAATTCTAATTAGTTTGGTTTTGATTAATATTGGGACACTTTTAAGAGATTTAGTCACATTTTCAAGAGTGTCAATCATCTTACTCTTGTACATTTCCATAAGAGTGTTGATTTGCTTTATCAGATTACAGTTTACTGTTGTACGACAACAGTCAGAGACACAATCTCCCTTAACCGACGCTGGTATGCGGTATGACAGAAGTGACCTGTTCTTTTGAACATGTAGAAGGGAAGAGTATGGCCTGATCACCCAAACTTTTTAAAGTATGTTTTGATAAAGATTATAAAAAGTTTGCTTGCAATAATCATTTTATGTTGTCATATATGATTAAGAGGGGGGAATGAAGGATCTGACGATCCTCAAATGCAAACTGTGTGTGTTTTGCCTCAGAGCAACCATACATTTGTGTTGTGTTTTGCTTTCTTTTTGTGTATTCTTCATTTACTCTTCATTCATTTAATCATTTATAATAATCATTAAAGTCATTTATATATTCATTTTATTGATTCATTGATTGATTAGTCATTTTTATTATATTATAGTTGTTTTTTATACATTTTTCCACTGTTGTTTAGTCTTATGACTGTGTAGCTTCAAGGGCTGTTTGTCTTCATGAATAAGAGATACAAGGGAATGTTTATGGAAACTCAAGGTTTATGGGATGTTGCTGTGAACCAGTTTGGTATAACAATACTTGTTGAATTTGTGCTCTCCAGACGAAGTCTGAGCATTGACACATACACAACTAAGACTATTCAATAAACTCTGCTCCTTTTTACCATCATACTTCGTCTCCTGCTTCTGCCCTTCACTTTCACTGGTTTTTCCTCGGTCAACTTCTTGGCTGATAGAAGACTGCTAATAGTGTTTTGGGTATTTTGAGTACCAGACAAGACCTCCTGTTAACAGGGTTTGGGTATTAGACTACTCTGCTGACAAGTTGTTCTGATACAGGACAAACTGATATTTTCTGATGGGATCTGGTGTCCGGGGCTGGAACTTATTTGTCTAGGCATGGGGACAGCGATCTAACAATTACAGGTCACTTTCAGTCTCACAATCTGTTTTCTTTTGTCATCTAAAGAAATACATGAAGTCATGCTCAACTTAGAGGATACGTCAATAATGGAAAACACATTTCAGTTGTTTGTACTGTTTGTTGTAAGAGTGATCAACAAACCATTTGAATCATTTAATTCTGTTAATTGGGGACACTCACCTCCATAGCAGATAAAAGGCTGCTGTAGATCACAGCTCTGTTGAGACCATTTCCCAGAATCGATTGCTGACATGCCAACACAGGCACAAGTACTCATGGATGGTTGATTTGCTGCCCAGTGTCTGAATCTCAGATCCCACTGATCAGACCATTCCCAAGAGTCCAGGTACAGACCAAACCAGAATTTAGAAGAGAATTGTTTTATCTGATCATTTTCTTGTGAGTTGTGGATGGTGGGCAGGTCTGTGTAAAACTGTCTGCAGTAGCTCCGAGCATCACTCCAAGTTTTTGCAGTCTGTACCATGATGTATTCAGAATTTGCTATTGAAAGGTGCAAAGAAAGTATCAGTTCTCAGCTCTTCTTTCTCTGGTAAATGGCACAACAACAAATTTAAAAGAACTGGGATCTCACCATAGCACATAAACTGAAAAGCACTGCCACATGGTGCATCATGCCATTGTCCAGAATAAAAACCTACACAATCTCCATCCCCATTTGGCTGTCCTGAATCCCAGTTATAGTACTGAGAAGTTGTGTTTTCTCCATTAGACCAACTCCAGTGTTTCTGTGTCCCTCTCTTCAGTCCAATCCACACTGATCCATTGTATCCAGCATCCACTTTATTCACCAGCCTATTCACATCATCCATGCTGTCTACAGTAGCCAGATCAGTGAATCTCTCTCTGCAGTAACTCTGAGCCTCTGACCACAACATTGCTGTATTTATATAGTGGTATGGACGAGAAAGAGCAGAACTGCTCCAGAAGAGCCCTATTAAAATCAACATGTTAAACCATCTGTATGTGAACATCATCATAAATACAGATTACAAATGAGCACACTAACCTGAGAGCAGAAGCAGCACAAACTGACTCCCATCCACGATTGCTCAAACAGATCCTCTCTGTTATATTCTAAAAGATGATCAAAAACATAATTTTCTGTATCATTGTTTTGTAAGATGAGTGTGGTAAATGACATAAATATTACACAGCAAACATGTGGTGACTACATAAACAGTAGTATAGGCTAGCAGCCTTTATTTTAGCCTCAGGTTTCTTTAGCTTAGTCAGTAGCTACTAGTAGCTAACAATAGCATGACATTAGTAACGCCAAGGTAACGGGTTTGATATCCAGGAAAAGTATGAACTAGGGTTGGGCTGACAGATGATGCCATCGTCCATCGCCAATGGCTAACAGGCATCACGATGTTGAGGCGGCATCTCTTTAAACTGATTTACACATAACACAGTAACACATTTCTAATATTCAAATCCGTTATAGGATTGTTAGACTGCATTAGTTGGGTCAACCGGAACCAGGAATACTTTTCATAACACCAAATGTACTTATTAAATCGTAAGAAGATTGACATCTACGCTAATATTAGTCTGTTTCGTTCTTATTCTGAGGTCACTGTAGCCACCAGATCCAGTCTGCATCCAGATCAAATCCCGGTTGTTGTATCCAGACCAGATGGTGGATCAGGACATAGAGACCATGTAAGCTAAATGAGCCCCAGAGACAGATCCCCAGTGAAGACCTCGTCACCCAGATGGCCATCGGAACAAGGCCACAGGAATCAGATGAGTCCTCTGCAAAATCTGGCTGCAGGATGGAATAAACTGCTGGTTCATCTGGCCAGAAGAGAACTGGCCCCCTAACTGAGCCTGCTTTCTCCCAAGGTTTTTTTTCTCCTTTCTGCCACCGATGGAGTTTTGGTTTCTTGCCGCTGTCGTCTCTGGCTTGCTTAGTTAAGGACACTTAATTTTCAGTGATATCATCGACTTGATTGCACAGACACTATTTGAACTGAACTGAGCTGGATGATGACATCACAGAAGAACTGAAAATTGAGTGTTCACTATTGACCTTTTGTTCCTATTTTCCTATTTAATACTGTAAAACTGCTTTGACACAATCTGTATTGTTAAAAGCGCTATATAAAAGCAGCTGAAAAAAAAAGAAAGACAAATGTGCAGGGCTGGGGGCCTCCAGGAATATGGTTGGGAACCAATGACAGTTAAAAGTTTTTGCCTGACAATACTTCCACCTCCTGGCCAGAACAGGCACTGCAGGGGAAAGCATTTTTAGTTACAAAAACTTTCTTTCATTTTAATTTATTTTTTATTAAAAAATAAAAACATTTTGGAATTTGACTATGTACAGCTATAGGTCAAAACAGTGTGGGCAAACAGATAAATAAACACATTCAGACATTTAGCAAAACAGAGCTGAACACGCTACCACAATAGGAATAATGTAATTTTTTTTTTTATAACAAACATTTCTGAATATTCAGGGTTTCTCTATTTTGCCCATATATCGTAGTGCCATAAACAGAATTAATAAAAGTCAGTTGTGTGAATTACATCACTAACCATATGGAATAGCAATGTTTAGTAATATCTTCCAACGATTTTCACATACAGCAAGCAGTCTACAGTCTGATCCAAAAACATGGTAAATTAACTAAAAGTAGAAGTCTGACACCGCAGCATTAAATGCTGCACAGGCTGATTTTGTTGATTTACATGCAAGACAAACAGTACCTTTATATTCAAATAGTTCATTCTCAAAATGTCTTTGCATATTGTATCACATAATCAGTGACTCATCTTGAAGGCATTTAGATTCACTTTAGTAAAACATTGGGGAAAACAAGTTTATGCTTAAAATCATCTTTAGTGTAGTTAAATATTTCATGTTCCATGTTAGTCAGTTACTAGGCACAATCAAAAACGCTTTCATATTAATAAAATGTTAATTACTATCAAATAATGTTGCTTTGACTCCACTAATAGAAAATATGAACATGCACAAATGTACTCTTTAATTATTATTTATTAAGATTATTATTATTGTTTAAATTATTATGCCATCTTTCTAACAACACACACACAATCCTCAGTTATGCTAAACATTTGAATTTAAAACAGTAAAAATGGCAAAAAACAAAACAAAAAAAAACATTTTATTCTTAATCAATAACATTTAAATATATATTTGAAACAACAAACCTTTAAACCGCAGTGGTGTGAAAATCATTAGGCACATATGAAAAACAAATGCTGTCAAGCAAGGAAGCAAGTAAATCAAAGCAATATTATTTGCAACCACCATTTGCCTTCAAAACAGCTTTTTCCTACACTTATGCACAAAGCATGGAATCCTTCTGATTTAGATTCTTCTAGATTTATTATTTAACATCCACTAACATAAACACAAATCAAATTATGGCTAAATGTGATGTTTGAATTTCTTACCTGAAAAACTTTTCTTGTCCTGCTAAGTACTTTGTTTTTACACTGAGACTTTCAGCTTGGACTGATACCTGAGGAGGGTGGTGGACACATAAAAGAGCAATTTCACCCCTGTAGCTCATTTCTTATTGGTTAAGCTAATGATGTTATAAATCACCCCATAATTCAACACTTCCCACTCTCTCCAGTCCGTTTCACATAAACACACCTCTAAACAGTCTAAGTGGGTGGTTCATGGCCAGAACAGAATAAGATGCAGTGTGGACCAGACCTTTAGCCATTTAGTCACACAAATCCCCTGGCCCTAGCGCATTTGTTTATTAGATAATTTGGCAAATGTGTTAATGCTACCAGCTACTATGTACCCTGCACTATTTGACACATTTTACTACATTAAAATTTCTTAGATGCCACACCCCACCATCACGTATCGTGCAAGGAAGGGGCGAACGAAGACGAAGGTCAAAGATAAAGTCTTTATTATATTCCACAGGTAATTCCAAAACAGGTAAATCCACAGGAGGAGGGTATATACACGCATACATTGACAAGACCGGAAAACCAAACACTGAACAGAATGCAACTTATAAAGACAGGTGATAACGATGAACTTAAGGCACAGGTGAAACAAGGTAAACTAATCATGATTAAACAAGGACAGGAAACAACCAAATATGGGCACAACAGAGAGAAACCAACATAAACAGTACACAGGGGTGTGACACCCACATTCTCTCAAAGCATAAATGTAAAAAATCTAAAATAAAATTATCTGCCGATTTTTTGATAACAAGACAACTTTGACATTCAAAGAACAATTTTTCATTTAAGATTGTTTTGCATTTTAATAAAAGCAAACTATCTGTACTAGGGATGTGCCCAAAAAGTGAATCTGTATACGAAAGGGCACAGAAAACTAACAGCGCGTTCTATGGAGCCACTAAAGAGACATGGTTAGCTAGCTTGCTAGCTGGCTTGCTAGTAGTAGCCTGTTACATTAGATACATAAAACATAACACTTACATACAATTTCACTTAAAAGAGCGTAAGGAGAGATGACTGATAGGCAGTGTTGGGGAAAGTTACTTTTAAAAGTAATGCATTACAATTTTGCGTTACTCCCTGAAAAAAGTAACTATGTTACTTAGTTACTTTTTATGGAAAGTAATGCATTACATCACTTTTGCATTACTTATTAAATCTAGGCAAGGCTTGCTTCTTTGTTTTAATATAAAACAATTCTAATGTAAAAGCCCTTTTACACCAAAAGTGAAATGAATTCGCTGAAAAACATTTATGCAGGAGGTCACTCTTCAGCTATATATATATATATATAAAAAAAATGAAGCACAAATGTTATATTTTTTTCTTACATTATTGAATTGCATCATATTTGTTTTATTTAAAATATTTAATTAATGCAGGGTTGCGTCAGAGTTTGCATTTCACTGTTTTTATTCATTTTGAGGAATACTGAATCTGTTTTTTTGTGAGTGAGACGAATTAATGCATGTTCACATTTGGTCTAGAATACAGTAACATCGTGTTTACTCCAAATTTCCTGACAGGAGACTTGTCAATCAATAAATGGGGAAAAAGTAACTGGCGTTACTTATTTGAAAAAGTAACTCTAAAAGTTACTTTACTAGTTACTTGAAAAAAGTAATATTATTACGTAACTCGTGTTACTTGTAATGCGTTACCCCCAACACTGCTGATAGCACGATGCCAAATCATTTGCAGATTCTGAGCACCTGTAACGCCACGCCAGCAGAGGGAGCCCTCACCCATTGACTGCCTGTTGCTGCTCCCTCTGCTGCTTCACTGGTAACTTTCTGTTTGGTGGCCATTTAAGGAGGCCTAAACCAAACAGGCTTCGCGAAGTATTGTTTTGCTGTGTGGACTCTGCTAAGCGTTTTCTCCTGTTTCATTGCCTTGTTTTTGCCACAGTTTTGTTTCATGTCATAGTTTTGTCTTGTTTTTGCCATTGTTTTTGTTCAGTTTCATTGCCATAGTTTTTGCCTTGTTTCATAGCCTTGTTCATTTGTTACTTTTTGGACTGCTCACTGGTATTTTGACGTTCTGCCTGTTTTTCTGGATTACGCTATTGTTTTGCCTACATGTTACTGTTTTGTTTGGATCGACCCTGCCTGTCTTGACCACGATCTGTGTAATAAAGCTCGCACTTGGATCTATCACGCTTCCCTGGAGTCTCCTTTACAGAATACTTCGCTGCCCCAAAGATCCAGCAGCTTTTGGACGCAGATTAACCATGAACCCAGCATCACGCCTCCTCTGCCTGCGTCAAGGTAATCGGGCTATAGAGGAGTATGTGGAGGATTTTTGTAATTTGTGCCATTTGGTAGACTTTAATGATGTTGCCCTGAAAGGTATTTTCTGCAATGGACTTAAGGACAATTTGTACAATCTCATGCCAGACAATAAATGCTCGGCTACACTATAACAATACATTGACTGTGCACTCCGGTTGGCTGGTTCACCATTTACTGTGGGGATTGCTAATGAGGAACCCTGTTATCCCCCAGTATCTCCCAACTTTTCTGTCATGTCTGGAATAGTTAGTATCACGCCAGAACCCTCTCACGCCATGCCTGCCAAGCCAAAGCCAGCTCAAGTCACGTCCACCAAGCCACAGCCTGCTCACGTCACGTCTGCCAAGCCAGGGCCTGCTCACGCCATGCCTGCCGCTCCAGGGCCTGCTCATGCCATGCCTGCCGCTCCAGAGTCTGCACCTGTCATGGCCGCCCGTCCAGAGTCTGCACCTGTCATGGCCGCCCTCCCACAACCAGCTCACAAGATGGCCGCCATCCCAGAGCCAGTCCACAAGATGGCCGCCATCCCAGAGCCAGTCCACAAGATGGCCGGCATCCCTGAGCCAGTCCACAAGATGGCCGCCATCCCAGAGCCAGTCCACAAGATGGCCGCCATCCCCAAGCCTGTTCACAAGATGGCCGCCATCCCCAAGCCTGTTCACAAGATGGCTGCCATCCCCAAGCCTGTTCACAAGATGGCCGCCATACCCAAGCCTGTTCACAAGATGGGTGCCCTGTCTGAGTCCCCGGCCAAGATGGCTGCCACGCCTGAGCCTCATCAAATCAAAATCATCTCACCCAAATCTCATCTCGCCATGTCTGCTGCACCCAAAACAAATCAAGTGATGCCTGATCCTCCAGTGTCAAGTCAAGTCAGGGCTACACTTTCTGTGCCAAGTCAAGATACAGCTGTTCTCCATGAGCCAAGCCAAGTCACAGCTGTTGTTCTCCATGAATCAAGCCACGATACAGCGGTTGTTCTCCATGAGTCAAGCCAAGACACAGCTGCTGTTCTCCATGAGTCGCCAAGATACAGCTGTTGTTCCCCACGAGTCAAGATACAGCTGTCCCACGAGTCCAAGTCACAGCTGTGTCCCACGAAGTCAAGCCCCAAGTCTAAGTCACAGCTGTTCCCCACAGTCAAAACAGCTGTTGTTCCTGAGTCATGTTGTTCCTGAGTCGTCACGTTACAGCTGTTGTTCCTGAGTCAGTTTACAGCTGGTTGTCTTATGTCAAACCACAGCTGATTTCCATGAGCCAAGCCAAATTACAGCAGATCTTCATGAGCCAAGTCAAGTTGCTGCTGTTGTTCCTGAGCCAAGCCAAGCCAAGCCACAGTTGACCTTCATGAGCCAAGTCAAGTCACAGCTGACCTTCACAAGTCAAGTCAAGTCACGGCAGGCCTCCCTGAGTCAAGTCACGGCAGGCCTCCCTGAGTCAAGTCAAGTCACGGCAGACCTCCCTGAATCAAGTCAAGAAACTGCTGTCCTGCCAGAAGCTAACCAGGTCCCCTCTGACCTTCCCAAATCACTTTACATCTCAGCTGACCACCAAGAACCTCATCACGTCTCAGCTGATCCCCTAGAGCCTCATCATGTATCTACTGACCCAAGCCACGCAGAGCCCACGCTCCCAAGCCACGCAGAGCCCACGCCCCCAAGCCACAAGTCCATAGCATCCACACCCTCGAGGTCAACAGACACCCCACTATCTACTGTGCTGCCTGTAATGGCCATTGCCATTTTCAGTGTGTGGGCAGCACACTGTGCTCTAGAGGCCTCATCTGTCCACGAGTCTGCTTCAGAGGCCTCGTCTATCCACGAGTCTGGTCCAGAGGCCTCGTCTGTCCACAAGTCTGCTCCAGAGGCCTTATCGGTCAACAAGTCTGCTCCAGAGGCCTTGCCTGACTGCGAGTCTGCCCCAGAGGCCTCATCTGACCATAAGTCTGCTCCTGAGGCCTCGTTTGTCCACGAGTTTGCGCCCATAGCTCCTGAGGTGTCAGCTCAAGCTGTAGATCCTCCTAAGGAGGTGGCATCTATATATGAACTTACTGCCACGTCTGCCCAAGAATCTGCGCCCATGCCTCCAGAGGTGTCAGCACCCACTGTAGATCCTCCTATGGGGTCGGCGTCCTCTCATGAACTCTATGCCCATCATGCCACGGACCAGAAGGCCTATTATGAACTCTCTGCCTGTCATGCCACGGCCAAGGAAATCGTCAGTGAAAACACCGCTCTGCTATGGATGTCACTAGTTCCACTTTGGATATCTCTGCTCCTGTCTGCTCTGCCTGCTCTGCCTGCCCTGCAATGGCTCCCTGTTATGCCTGCTCCGCCTACCTCGCCATGGCTTCCTGTTCTGCCTGCTCTGCCTGCCTCACCATGGCTCCCTGCTCTACCTGCTCTGCCTACTCCACCATGGCTTCCTACTCTGCCATTGCTCCACGGCCCAGGTCCTCCAAGTTTCCACTTTCTGCCATTGCGCCACGGCCCAGGCCTCCAGTGTTTCACGGTTCTGCTACTGCTCCACGTGCCCAGGGTCCTCCAAGGTTCCACTGTCTGCCATTGCTCCACGGCCGAGGGCCCTCCAGTGTTTCACTGGTCTACTGCTCCACGCCCAGGTCTCCAAGGTCACACTGTCTACCATTGCTCCATGGCCCAGGTCCTTCAAGTTTCCACTGTCTGCCACAGCTCCACGGCCCAGGTCCCAGTGCTTCACTGTCTGCCACTGCTCCACAATCCAGGCCCACCTCCTCTGCACGGGACCTGGCCCCCTCCCACCCCCTGTTTTGCCTCTGTTCCCCACCCCCTCTGTTGCTTGAGCCAGGAGTCGCCTCCTCCTGGGATTCTGTAATCGCCAACAACAGAGGGAGCCCTCACCCATTGACTGCCTGTTGCTGCTCCCTCTGCTGCTTCACTGGTAACTTCCTGTTTGGTGGCCATTTAAGGAGGCCTAAACCAAACAGGCTTCGTGAAGTATTGTTTTGCTGTGCGGACTCTACTAAGCGTTTTCTCCTGTTTCATTGCCTTGATTTTGCCACGGTTTTGTTTCATGTCATAGTTTTGTCTTGTTTTTGCCATTGTTTTTGTTCAGTTTCATTGCCATAGTTTTTGCCTTGTTTCATAGCCTTGTTCATTTGTTACTTTTTGGACTGCTCACTGGTATTTTGACGTTCTGCCTGTTTTTCTGGATTACGCTATTGTTTTGCCTACATGTTACTGTTTTGTTTGGATCGACCCTGCCTGTCTTGACCACGATCTGTGTAATAAAGCTCGCACTTGGATCTATCACGCTTCCCTGGAGTCTCCTTTACAGCACCACTGACAAACAACTAATCTTGTAAAATGTGTGGACAGGACACATCCTTAATCTGTAGCATTTTGAATTGTATAGCATCATATTTTTGTGAATCATATCACAACAGTAGCTGCTTAATAACAATGCTAAATTAGCAAACTTGTTGGGTGGAAGGCCACATTTCAGATCACAACTCTTATTTCTCCCGTATATATGAATGAATACAGAACAACAAATCTAAGGGCAATTATTTTGACCTCAAGGCTAAATACCTCAAGGTAAATTTGCCACAGGTTAACTCCACTCCAAGTGCTGTAACATCTACTGTAAAAGTGATATTGGGATGCAACTGAGTTAAATTTCAAGTGTCCCAGAAAGTATAAATATTTATGCAATATAATTATTACAGCTTTTTATATTTAATAATTTGGCAAAATCCATTTATTTATTCATGCATTTATGTATGTATGTATATAAGTATTTATTTATTTATTGACCGTATTGTTGATCTTCTGTTGAAACACCTCTCAACCTTCCCCCTTTCTCCAGCTTATTTTGCTGTCAGAAGTAATTTTAAAATAGGAAAAAATATGCACACTATTTTGCTGCAAATTAATTTTCTATAAATTTATTATGTCAATAATATCACATTTTACATTTTAAATAATGTCATATACAGATACATACACCTCCAACTCATCTCTGCATATACTAGGCTAGATTCATTAAATGATGTGAATATTGTATTATACTACCAAACAAAACAAAAACTACTTAAAGTAAAGTAAAATTACTTCTTATTTTTTTAATCTGTGTTTAAGATGCCTAATTACATTTATATTATATTCAGTTGTTCTCCTGATGAAACACTTCTTCATCTTCCCCCTTTCTCCAGCTTATTGTGCTGTCACTTTCTAACCTCATTTTCTTTAGCTTTTCATTTATCTGGAAGTCCAACAAAACAAGCAATGTTATGAGTGCATACTTGGCATATATTGTGAATCTGACACTAAACACTGTTTAAGGCAGATACAAACCTCATTCAGAATGGCCGTCTGTTGTGCAGGATCATTCAATTTGCATTCTCCATTACAGGTCACTTTCAATCTCACAATCTGTTTTCTTTTGTCATCTAAAGGAATACATGAATTCATGCTCAACTTAGAGGATACGTCAATAATGGAAAACATATTTCAGTTGTTTGTACTGTCTGTTGTAAGAGTGATCAACAAACCATTTGAATCATTTAATTCTGTTTATTGGGGAAACTTACCTCCATAGCAGATAAAAGGCTGCCGTAGATCACAGCTCTGTTGAGACCATTTCCCAGAATCGATTGCTGACATGCCAACACAGGCACCAGTACTCATAGATGGTTGATTTGCTGCCCAGTGTCTGAATCTCAGATCCCACTGATCAGACCATTCCCAAGAGTCCAGGTACAGACCAATCCAGAACAATTTAGAAGAGAATTGTTTTATCTGGTCATTTTCTTGTGAGTTGTGGATGGTGGCCAGGTCTGTATAAAACTGTCTGCAGTAGCTCTGAGCATCACTCCAAGTTTTTGCAATCTGTACTATGATGTATTCAGAATTTGCTATTGAGAGGTACAAAGAAAGTATCAGTTCTCAGCTCTTCTTTCTCTGGTAAATGGCACAACAACAAATTTTAAAGAACTGGGATCTCACCATAGCACATAAACTGAAAAGTACTGCCACATGGTGCATCATGCCATTGTCCAGAATAAATAGCTGCACAATCTCCATCCCCATTTGGCTGTCCTGAAGCCCAGTCATAGTACTGAGAAGTTGTGTTTTCTCCATTAGACCAACTCCAGTGTTTCTGTGTCCCCCTCTTCAGTCCAATCCACACTGATCCATTGTATCCAGCATCCACTACATTCACCAGCCTGTTCACATCATCCATGCTGTCTACAGTAGCCAGATCAGTGAATCTCTCTCTGCAGTAACTCTGAGCCTCTGACCATGACATTGCTGTATTTATATAGTGGTATGGACGAGAAAGAGCAGAACTGCTCCAGAAGAGCCCTATTAAAATCAACAAGTTAAACCATCTGTATGTGGACATCATCATAAATACAGATTACAAATGAGCACACCAACCTGACAGCAGAAGCAGCACAAACAGACTCCCATCCATGACTGCTCACACAGGTCCTCTCTGTTGTATTCTAAGAGATGATCAAAAACATAATTTTCTGTATCACTGTTTTGTAAGATGAGTTTGGTATTGTTAAAAGCGCTATATAAATACAGCTGAAAGAAAAGAAAGACAAATGTGCAGGGCTGGGAGCCTTCAGGAACATGGTTGGGAACCAATGACAGTTAAAACTTTTCACCTGACAATACTTCCACCTGCTGGCCAGAACACGCACTGCAGGGGAAAGCATTTTTAGTTACAAAAACAAAAAATTTCTTTCAATTTAATTTAGTTTTATTAAAAAATAAAAACATTTTGGAATTTGACTATGTACAGCTATAGGTCAAAACAGTGTGGGCAAACAGATAAATAAACACATTCAGACATTTAGCAAAACGGAGCTGAACATGCTACCACAGTAGGAATAATGTATTTTTTTTTTAACAAACATTTCTGAACATTCAGGGTTTCTCTATTTTGCCCATATTTCATAGTGCCATAAACAGAATTAATAAAAGTCACACTAATAGAAAATATGGACAAATGTACTCTTTAATTATTATTTATTAAGATTATTATTATTGTTTAAATTATTATGCCATCTTTCTAACAACACCCACACAATCCTCAGTTAATGCTGAACATTTTAATTTAAAACCGTAAAAATGGCAAAAGAAAACAGTTTATTCTTAATCAATAACATTTAAATATATATTTGAAACAACAAACCTTTAAACCACAGTGCTGTGAAAATCAGGCACATATGAAAAAACAAATGCTGTCAAGCAAGGAAGCAAGTAAATCAAAGCAATATTATTTGCAACCACCATTTGCCTTCAAAACAGCTTTTTCCTACACTTATGCACAAAGCATGGAATCCTTCTGATTCAGATTCTTCTAGATTTGTTATTTAACATCCACTAACATAAACACAAATCAAATTATGGCTAAATGTGATGTTTGAATTTCTTACCTGAAAAACATTTCTTGTCCTGCTAAGTACTTTGTTTTTACACTGAGACTTTCAGCTTGGACTGATACCTGAGGAGGGTGGTGGACACATAAAAGAGCAATTTCACCCCTGTAGCTCATTTCTTATTGGTTAAGCTAATGATGTTATAAATCACCCCATAATTCAACACTTCCCACTCTCTCCAGTCCGTTTCACATAAACACACCTCTAAACAGTCTAAGTGGGCAGTCATGGCCAGAAAAGAATAAGCTGCAGTGTGGACCAGACCTTTAGCCATTTAGTCACACAAATCCCCTGACCCTAGCTCATTTGTTTATTAGATAATTTGGCTACCATGTACTCTGCACCATTTAACACATTTTACTACATTAAAATTTCTTAGATGCCACACCCCACATTCTTTCAAAGCATAAATGTAAAATATCTAAAACAAAATCATCTGCTGATTTTTTGATAACAAGACAACTTTTACATTCAAAGAACTAATTTTCATTTAAGATTGATTTGCATGTTGTCACTGGTCAGAAGATCTTACTCTAAAGGGATCATGTAGAAGATATTTTGACAATGAACGAAAACACTTAATTAGTTGTGTATATTAGGGATGGTAAAAATCACAGATTTACATCTGTGCATCGGCATAAAGTTAACAATGTGAGGCATCGATTTATAAAGTATGCATCGGATACAAGTTGTCACTGCATCGTTTCTAACATACTACATGAATAACACCTATCACTGTACTACGGAGACAGAGGCATAGAACGTAGATTAACATGGCAGAGGTAGAGCTGCATCCTCCACCAAATAATTACAATGAACCAAAGAAATAAAAGCAAACTATCTGTACTAGGGATGTGCCCAAAAAAGTCAATCTATATACGAAAAGGCACGGAAAACTAACAGCGTGTTCTATGGAGCCACTAAAGAGACATGGTTAGCCACTTGCTAGTAGTACCATGTTACATTAAATACATAAAACATACAATTTACATGAAATTTCACTTGCCACATAAAGAGCGTAAGGAGAGATGACTGATAGGACGATGGCAAAAAATTTGCATATCCTGAGCACCACTGACAAACAACTAATCTTGCAAAATCTGTGGACAGGACACATCCCTAATCTGTACCATTTTGAATTGTATAGCATCATATTTTTGTGAATCATATCGCATCAGTAGCTGCTTAATAACAATGCTAAATTAGCAAACTTGTTGGGTGGAAAGCCACAATTCAGACCACAACTCTCATTTCTCCCGTCTATATGAATGAATGCAGAACAACAGATCAGTGATGGTTTCACCCAGGGCCTGATTTAGTGATTTGGCGGCCCCAGGCAAAATATAGGGATGGGGCACTTCACATTTGCACACATTTACCTAGATCAACTTTGAGATTCCTTTTTTGTTGTAATGCTTGTTGCTGCACAATGGTGCCCCATAGTTGTGTCTAATGTTTCTATATTTTCATGTGAATCCTCATACTGAAAAAATAAATGGTGTCATGATGTAGCGTCAAAAACCTGGAGCTTAGCACAAGTGTGTATAATTACCATGATTAGAACAACTCTTAAGAGTATGAGTTATACACAAACATGTGTTGTACTTTCAGAAATGTCCAGACAATAGCAACTTACACTGTTTCAATAGCCAGTATGGCTTACTTGACTATGACTTAAAATAAGCAATGTGTATTTTTTGGAAAAAAAAAAAAAAGTATTAGAAATTTCCACATTGGCAACAATAGTACTTAAAAAAAAATTATAAATAAATAATTAAAAATGTAAAATAAAATAATAAAAAAAAATTAAATAAATAAAAAATGTCTGCAATTACTTTAATATTATTTCAGATTACACAGGAAACAGGGCAATTCTTCCATTAAGGACAATGGAGGCTACATGCTTCTGTAAACCTTCAATACAGCAGATTTTTTTCTGAACTCTTCCCCAGATCTGTGCTTTGACACAATCCTGTCTCTGATCTCTACAGGCAGTTATTTTAATCTCAGGGCCTGGGAAATTTGCCACAGGTTAACTCCACTCAAAGTGCTGTAACATCTAGAAGTGATATTGGCACGCCCCTGAGTTAAATTTCAAGTGTCCCAGAAAGTACAAATACTTAGTCATTGTAATTATTTCAGCTTTTTATATTTATTAAATTGGCAAAATCAGTTTAATTATTTATTTTTTTAATTATTTATTGATTTTTTGTTTGTTTGTTTGTTTGTTTGTTTATTTTTGTTTTGTCATTATGGTGTATAGAGTGTAAACTGTTGTGAAAAAGTAATTTAAAGCAATTTCTATAAGGCAGCAACAAAACAAAATGTGAAAAAATGAAGGGGTATAATATATATACTAAATGTGCACCTCTCCACCATCCCCTTTTCTCCAGCTTATTTTTCTCTCAGGAGTAATTAAAATGGAAAAAATATGCACCCAATTAATGCAGCTTAGTTTCCTATAAATTTATTATGTCAACTTGATATCATCACATTTTATATATTAAATAAGGCCATACACACACACACACATACAAACACACACACACACACACACATATATATATACAGTGGGTACGGAAAGTATTCAGAGCCCCTTAAATTTTTCACTCCGTGTTATATTGCAGCCATTTGCTAAAATCATTTAAGTTCATTTTTTTCCTCATTAATGTACACACAGCACCTCATATTGACAGAAAAACACAGAATTGTTGACATTTTTGCGGATTTATTAAAAAAGAAAAACTGAAATATCACATGGTCCTAAGTATTCAGACCCTTTGCTCAGTATTTAGTAGAAGCACCCTTTTGATCTAATACAGCCATGAGTCTTTTTGGGAAAGACGCAACAAGTTTTTCACACCTGGATTTGGGGATCCTCTGCCATTCCTCCTTGCAGATCCTCTCCAGTTCTGTCAGGTTGGATGGTAAACATTGGTGGACAGCCATTTTTAGGTCTCTTCAGAGATGCTCAATTGGGTTTAAGTCAGGGCTCTGGCTGGGCCATTCAAGAACAGTCACGGAGTTGTTGTGAAGCCACTCTTTCGTTATTTTAACTGTGTGCTTAGGGTCATTGTCTTGTTGGAAGGTAAACCTTCGGCCCAGTCTGAGGTCCTGAGCACTCTGGAGAAGGTTGTCGTCCAGGATATCCCTGTACTTGGCTGCATTCATCTTTCCCTCGATTGCAACCAGTCGTCCTGTCCCTGCAGCTGAAAAACACCCCCACTGCATGATGCTGCCACCACCATGCTTCACTGTTGGGACTGTATTGGACAGGTGATGAGCAGTGCCTGGTTTTCTCCACACATACCGCTTAGAATTAAGGCCAAAAAGTTCTATCTTGGTCTCATCAGACCAGAGAATCTTATTTCTCACCATCTTGGAGTCCTTCAGGTGTTTTTTAGCAAACTCCATGCGGGCTTTCATGTGTCTTGCACTGAGGAGAGGCTTCCGTCGGGCCACTCTGCCATAAAGCCCCGACTGGTGGAGGGCTGCAGTGATGGTTGACTTTCTACAACTTTCTCCCATCTCCCGACTGCATCTCTGGAGCTCAGCCACAGTGATCTTTTGGTTCTTCTCTACCTCTCTCACCAAGGCTCTTCTCCCCCGATAGCTCAGTTTGGCCGGGCAGCCAGCTCTAAGAAGGGTTCTGGTCGTCCCAAACGTTTTCCATTTAAGGATTATGGTGGCCGCTGTGCTCTTAGGAACCTTAAGTGCAGCAGAAATTATTTTGTAACCTTGGCCAGATCTGTGCCTTGCCACAAAATTCTGTCTCTGAGCTCTTCAGGCAGATCTTTTGACCTCATGATTCTCATTTGCTCTGACATGCACTGTGAGCTGTAAGGTCTTATATAGACAGGTGTGTGGCTTTCCTAATCAAGTCCAATCAGTATAATCAAACACAGCTGGACTCAAATGAAGGTGCAGAACCATCTCAAGGATGATCAGAAGAAATGGAGAGCACCTGAGTTAAATATATGAGTGTCACAGCAAAGGGTCTGAATACTTAGGACCATGTGATATTTCAGTTTTTCTTTTTTAATAAATGTGCAAAAATGTCAACAATTCTGTGTTTTTCTGTCAATATGGGGTGCTGTGTGTACATTAATGAGGAAAAAAAATGAACTTAAATGATTTTAGCAAATTGCTGCAATATAACAAAAAGTGAAAAATTTAAGGGGGTCTGAATACTTTCCGTATATATGTGTATGTGTGTGTGTGTGTGTGTGTGTATGTATATATATATATATATGTATATGTGTATATATATATATATATATATATATATTAAAATCCTCTCTGCATATACTATTTCTTTGATTACATTTGTTAAAAAGATATAATATCGTAAGAATGCTAATATTTCCAGCTAAAGTTAGGCTAGATTCATTAATGTTGTTAATATTGTATTGTACTACTACTATTTTCCAGTTCCTCAAAACAGTATAGTAACATTACTTCATATTTTATAAAACTGCGTTTAAGTTTTAAAAAAATACATTACAGATGCCTAATTACATTTATTATTTACATTCTCCATCTGGTTGTTCTCCTGATGAAACACCTCTCCATCTTCCCCCTTTATCCAGCTTATTGTGCTGTTACTTTCCAACCCCATGTTCTTTAGCTTTTCACTTATCTGGAAGACCAGTGAAAAAGAATCAAATAAAACCTGACAAATCACGTCACATATATAGACTTCAAATCATAAATAAATAAACAACAACAAAACCATCAATAAAAATGATGATGATGATATGAGTGGTGCTTGTTGGGTTTAAGGAAATTTAATACATTCTCCTTCAGCTGTTTCATCAAGTGCATACTTGGTAATATTGTGAATATGATACTAAACACTGTTTAAGGCAGATACAAACCTCATTCAGAATGGTCGTCTGTAGTGCAGGATCATTCAATTTGCATTCTCCATTACAGTTTACTTTCAGTCTCACAATCTGTTTTTTCTTGTAATCTAGAGGAATATGTGAAGTCATGCTCAACTTAGAGGATACGTCAATAAAGGAAAACATATTTCAGTTGTTTGTACTGTCTGTTGTAAGAGTGATCTACAAACCATTTGAATTATTTAATTCTGTTTATTGGGGAAACTCACCTCCATAGCAGATAAAAGGCTGTCGTAGTATACAGCTCTGTTGAGACCATTTCCCAGAATCGGTTGCTGACATGCCAACACAGCCACCAATACCCATGAATGGTTGACCTGCTGCCCAGTGTCTGAATCTCAGATTCCACTGATCAGACCATTCCCAAGGGTCCAGGTACAGACCAAACCAAACGACCCATTCAGAAAAAATAATTTGTTTGATCTTGTTATCTTCCTCAAAGTTGTGGATGGTGGCCAGGTCTGTGTAAAACTGTCTGCAGTAGCTCTGAGCATCACTCCAGGTTTTTGCAAGCCATACTATGATGTATCCAGAATTTCCTATTGAGAGATGCAAAGAAAGTATCAGTTCTCAGCTCTTCTTTCTATGGTAAATGGCACAATAATACATTTAAAAAAAAACTGAGATCTCACCATAGCACACAAAAAATAGACTAAAGCCACATGGCATATCATGCCATTGTCCAGAATAAAGAGCTGCACAATCTCCATCCCCATTTGGCTGTCCTGAACCCCAGTTATAGTACTGAGATGTTGTGTTTTCTCCATTAGACCAACTCCAGCGTTTCGGTGTCCCCCTCTTCAATCCAATCCACACTGATCCACTGTATCCAGCATCCACTATATTCACCAGCCTGTTCACATCATCCATGCTGTCTACAGTAGCCAGATCAGTGAATCTCTCTCTGCAGTAACTCTGAGCCTCTGACCATGACATTGCTGTATTTATATAGTGGTACTGACGAGAAAGAGCAGAACTGTTCCAGAAGAGCCCTATTAAAATCAACATGTTAAACCATCTGTATGTGAGCATCATCATAGATACAGATTACAAATAAGCACACCAACCTGACAGCAGAAGCAGCACAAACAGACTCCCATCCATGACTGCTCACACAGATCCTCTCTGTTGTATTCTAAGAGATGATCAAACACATCATTTTCTATTTCACAGTTTTGTAAGTTGAATGTGGTAAACGACATTAAAAGATTACACAGCAAACATGTGGTGGCTACATATAGTATAGCAGCCTTGATTTTAGCCTTAAGTTTGTTTAGCTAGTATATACTCTAGTGTATACTCTTAAAAGCAGTGCGTGTTACTTTGGACAATATGAATAAATGTTAATGGTTTCAAAGCTCACCAGTGAGTTATTTAACCTTCCATAATAAACTTACAATGGCATATACAGCTGTGATTAATTATTAAAAAGAAAAAAAGTGAGACGATCTGTCTACAAGCTTTCTTATTACCTAAACCAGTGGTTCCCAACCACGTTCCTGGAGGCCCCCCAGCCCTGCACATTTTGTGTGTCTCCCTTATCAGACACACCCAATTCAAGTTAGTCTCCACTAATGAGCTGAGGAGTTGAATCAGCTGTGTTAGATGAGGAAGACATCATTCGTAGCAGTGAATGAAGAGGTATCATACCGATTACAAGTGCAGTATGGAGTACCTCAAGGCTCAGTACTCAGTACCATTACTTTTCACACTTTACATGTTACCCTTAGGAGATATAATCATGGTGTTTTCACTGTTATGCTGATGATATTCAACTCTATATATATGTGCCCCGGGCGAAACATACCAATCTGAAAAACTAACAGAATTAGGTCAATCCACCTGCCGGCCGGAACAGGTACTGCAGGGGAAAGCAGGGCACAACCTAAAGTTTTTTGGCTTTCTCATTTTGTGAAAATCCATTTGTCACCACATTAATTTCACATGTCTGGTACAAATATGTGGTCTTGTTTCATTAATACAGTGTATGTATGTATGTATTTATTTATTTATTTTTATTTACTCAAGTAAAATGTGACGTCCCACTATTGTAATTTTTTTTCTGATCTAATTAAAATATACAAGGCAATGTTTTTAGGCAATTATTAACTTTGTTATACAAAATAATGTTTTTTTTGTCATACAATAATAATAATATAACACTGTAGTTACAAAAATTAAAACTTTATTTTATTTTATTTATTTGTATTAAAAAATAAACACATTTTGGATTTTGACTATGCACAGCTATAGGTCAAAACAGTGTGGGCAATGGGATGAATAAACACATTCAGACATTGAGCAAAACAAAGCTGAAAACTCTGCCACAGTAAAAATAATGTAAATTTATTGAAATACTAATTTCTGAACATTCATTTCTCTCTATTTTGCTAATTTCTCATAGTGCTGTAAACAGAATTAATAAAAGTCGGTTGTGTGAATTACATCACTAACTGTATGGAATAGTCATGTTTAGTAATATCTTCCAAAGATTTTCACATACAGTGAGCAGTCTACAGTCTGAACCAAAAACATGTTAAATTCATTGAAAGTAAAAGTCTGACACTGCAACAGTAAATGCTCCACAGGCTGAATTTGTGTTGATTTACATGCAAGACAAACAGTAACTTTGATATTTAAATAGCACATTCTCAAACTGCCTTTTATATTGTATCACATAAACACCAATAAAAATAGACTCATCTTGAAGGTATTTAGACTCACTCTAGTAAAGCATACATAAAAAAAAGTTTATGCTTAAAATCATCTTTAGTGTAGCTAAATATTTCATGTTCCAAGTTAGTCAATTTATCAAAAACACTTTTATATTAATACATGTAAACTACCATCATATAATGTTGCTATGACTCCACTAATAGAAAATATTGACATGCACAAATGTATTCTTTTATTATTATTTATTAAGATTTTTATTACTGTTGTTTAAATTATTATGCCATTTTCCTAACAACACCCACACAACCCTCACTTAATGCTAAACATTTAATATAAAATATAAAATATTAAACATGTAAAAATGACAAATAAACATTTTATTCTTAATTAATATAATTTAAATATATTTTTGAAACAACCTACCTTTAAACTACAGTGCTGTAAAAATCATTAGGCACATATGAAAAACAAATGATGTCAAGCAAGGAAGCAAATAAATCAAAGCAATATTATTTGTAACCAACATTTGCCTTCAAAACAGCTTTTTCCAACACTTATGCAAGGTAACCTTCTGATTCAGATTCTTCTAGATTTGTCATTTAACATTCACTAACATAAACACAAATCAAATTAAGGCTAGATGTGATATTTTAATTTCTTACCTGTAAATCCTTTATGTTTTTACAGCGAGACTTTCAGCTTGGACTGGTACCTGAGGAGGGTGGTGGACACATAAAAGAGCACTTTCACCCCTGCAGCTTATTTCTTATTGGTTAAGCTAATGATGTTATAAATCACCCCATATTTCAATACTCCCCACTCTCTCCAGTTCATTTCACATAAACACACCTCTAAACAGTCTAAGTGGGCGGTTCATGGCCGGTTCATGGCCAGAACAGAATAAGCAACAGTGTGGACCAGACCTTTATCCATTTAGTTTCACAAATCCCCTGGCCCTAGCACATTTGTTTATTAAATAATTTGGCAAATGTGTTAATGCTGCCAGCTACCAAGTACTTTGCACCATTTAACACATTTTACTACATTAAAATTTCATAGATTTTTTTCATAAATGTCAAAGATGTAAATTTTCTAAAATAAAATTATCTGCTTTTTTGATAGCAAGATAAGTTTGACATTCAAAGAGCTCATTTTCATTGATTGATTTGCATGTTGCCACTGGTCACAAGATCTTACACTAAAGGGATCATGTGGAAGATATTTTGCCACTGAATGAAAACACTCAGTTATATATATTACAGTACATAAAATTTCACTTACCACATGAACAGAGTGACTGATTGGACAATGGCGAATGATTTGCAGATCCTGGGCACCGCTGACAAACATCTTGTAATATGTGTGCTAAGTACTGCCGCTCCATAGTATACATAGACTACTTGTCTAGTATACACAGACTACTTCGCGAATCTCGAAAGTGAAAGTAGAAAGCGAGCGCACGTTCAAAAACAATTTCAGTGCCCTCCCTGATGCACACAAGTTATATGCAGTATAATTATCCAATGTTATAATTGCCAGAGCATTAAAACATTTTTTGGTATTCCTTCCATAGTACTGCTCATTTCCTTTCCGAATACGGTATTCAGATTCGGGCACATCCCTATAACATATCGAATTGTATAGCATCATATTTTTTTCCCCATTGCATCGTATTGCACTGAATTGCATTGTGTTAAATCAAATCTAAATCCGCTCGCACTGCATAATGGGGTGAATCCGATGGCATGGCACCGCATCAGATGCTGCTTCATAACAAATGAATAAGCGGCATTTAAAACAATAAACATATAATATGCACTGTTGCTCAATATTTAATTATAGCTTCAGATGCATGATATATTCTTTTGGTACAAGCAGGATACACAAAAAAACATGTTCAGTTTGGACAAGCAGATGTCATGGTAATAAACACTGTAAATAGCAACTGTTCAAGCGTCAATGCTAATGCGCGTCTTATACATTAAAAGCATTTTAAGGGGCCCATGGCTTTTGGGGGCCCAAGGCAGTTGCCTGCCTTTGCCTGTTGGGTAAGTCTGCCGCTGGTTCTGTTTTTAAACACATATGAATCCTCATACTAAGAAAATAAATGGTGTCATGATGTAGCGACAAGAATCTGGAGCTTAGCACATAGAAAAAGTGTAGATAATTACTGTGATTAGAACATCTATGAGTACAACTAATAGTTGTGAATTATAATAGTGAATTATAGGAGTGTATGTGTGTATATTATATGAGCCTGGAGCCATGGCGGAGCAGGGAGCCCGGGTGGAGATGGCAACCAGTACAGCAGAACAGACAGGAGTGCAGATCCCCACAATGGAACTGATGAGTCCGAAGATCTCCATGGTGAAGCAGACGACCACCACAGCAGAGCAGAGGAGAGCAGGAATCCCCATGGCAGAGCAGAGAGTTCATGATTGGCCTCCTTGGCCGTGACATGATGGGCAGAGTAGGTGGATGGACCTTAGGAGGTTCTGCAGCCGGAGCTGCCATCTCCGGGGGCACTGGCACAGACTCATGGTCAGACAAGACCCCTGGAGCAGACTCGTGGTCAGACGAGATCTCTAGAGCAGACTCGTGGGCCGACGTGGCAGTGAGTTCATGGATGGACGCCGCCTCCTTGGGAGGTTCTACAGAATTAGCTTACACCTCTGGAGGCATTGGCAAAAATTCGTGGACAGACGAAGCCTCAGGAGCAGACTCGTGGTCAGACAAGGCCTCAGGAGCAGACTCGTGGTCAGACAAGGCCTCTATAGTGGGAGATAGTGGGATGCCCGCTGGGCTTGAGGGTGTGGAGGCTGTGGGCATGTGGCTTGGGAGCGTGGGCTCTGCGTGGCTTGGGAGATGAGACCTGGCAAGGCTTCAGAAGGACGGCTGAGGCATGACGAGGCTCTGGGATGTCAGCTGATACGTGACGAGGCTCTGAGAGGTCAGCTGCGCCAGTACAACAGGAACAACACCTGTAACTTGGCTTGGCCCAGAAAACACAGCTGTAACTTGACTTGGCTCAGGAAACACAGCTGTAACTTGACTTGGCACTGAAAGTGCAGCTCTGACTTGACTTGACACCAGAGGATCAGCCATCACTTGACTTGCTTTGGGTATGGCAGACATGACGGGATGAGATTCGGATGAGATGACCTATGAATGATGAGGCTCAGGCGTGGCAGCCATCTTGGCCGGGGACTCAGATGGGGCGGCCATCTTGTGAACTGGCTTGGGGATGGCGGCCATCTTGTGAACTGGCTTGGGGATGTGACGAGTGCAGGCCCTGGAGCGGCAGGCATGGCGTGAGCAGGCCCTGGAGCACCAGGCATGGCGTGAGAGGGCTCTGGCATGATGTTAACAATTCCAGACATGAAGGTTGGGGTGTGACAGTGCTCTGATGTGATTGGTACCGTAGGATTGCAGGGCTCCTCATCCGCAATCCCCATAGTAAATGATGAACAAGCCAGCAACAAAGCATAGTCAATGTATTGTTCCAAAGACCAGTGAATTTTACCTCCAGGTAGGCCAGAAAGAATGGGATCATTCAGTCCATGGCGAAAAATGTCCTTAAGCGCCATGTCATTAAAAGTCACCAAATAGCACAGCTCACAAAAATCAAAGACATAATCCTCAATAGGCTGGTTACCTTGGTGGAGGCGGAAGAGGCGTGATGCAGGATCCATGGTTGATCTGTCTTCCGTAAGCTGCTGGATCTGTGGGTGGCGAAGTATTCTGTAACAGGACTCGTTAGAAGCGTGAATAGATCCAAGTGCGAGCTTTATTGTACAGATTGTAGTCAAGACAGGCAGCAAACAGTAACATCCAGGGTGAGACAATAGCGTAATCCAAAAAACAGTAAAAAGACAGTAGACAGTACTAGGGTAAGGGCTCCCTCTGCTGGCATGGCATTACAATGAGTGTACTGCACTTTTGTAAATGTCTAGACAATTGTAACTTATACTATTTCAGTAGCCAGTATGGCTTCCTGAGCTATGTCATAAAATAGGCAATGTGCATTTTTTGAAAAAAGTATTGGAAATGTCCATGTTGGCAACAATAGTGCTTTTTTTTAAAAAAAAACAAAAAAAAAACCTCTCCACCATCCCCTTTTCTTCAGCTTATTTTGCTGTTAGGAGTAATTTTAAAAAAGGAAAATATGCACCTCATTATTGCAGCTGAATTTCCTATAAATGTATGTCAATGACATCATAACATTTTACATATTAAAAAAGGTCATAACCATATATCTCAAAGTCGTCTCTGCATATACTAGAACTTGTTTAAAAAAACTGTGAATTTAAACTACAGTATTAAAAGGAAAATTTAATTAAAGAAATAAAAGAAAATAATTAAATACAATTTGAAAAATATAATCTTGTAAGAATGCAAATATTTCTAGCTAAAGTTAGGCTAGATTTATTAATGTTGTTAATATTGTATTGTACTGCTACTATTTTTCATTGATTATTTTGCATGTTGTCACTGGTCATAAGATCTTTCCTTAAAGGGATTAAGTGAAAGTTATTCTGACATTGACTCTTTTTCCAACACAGAAATGTGCATTATTCTACTGTAAGTTTTGGAAGTGGACTTCTCCTTTAACCATTTTATATCCGTCTGGTTTGGCTCTGCATCACTGCAATCTAAAGGTGGAATCTCACTTTTTGGAACACTGGAAAGTCAATTTAAGTCAATTTGCTCATGTGCAGGACAATTAATTATTTGAGAACAATCTTTTGGCACTAAGCAGCAAAAGAGTAACTTCACATTTAAATGTGATGACAATAATTTGCAAATTCAAACACCTCATTGCAATCGGAAATGTACACAAGCACACACACACACACACACACACACATACATGTTTGTTTTTGTGAATTGTGGGGACTTTCCATAGATTCTATAGTTTTTATACTGACTAAATGATATTGTCTATCCCTTTACCCAACCCTAACCCTAAACCTACCTACCGCCGGCCAGTCCCCACAATGTCAAAAATTTCAGGTTTTACTATCCTTTTGGGGACATTTGGTCCCCACAATGTAGCAAAAACAAGTACACACACACACACACACACACACACACACACATTTCATTCACATAGTATCTACTGTGTAATCTTTAAAATAAAAGCATAATTTATAATATTGAATATTATCACATATACAAGGTGAATTTAATATGTAGTATGTAAGAACATTAATAGATTTCTCCATTTCAACCAACATTTTACATGTTTATTTCAGCACAGCAATAGCCTACTGTACAGTTTTGTAAATAAATTATTCCAAATAAGCAATGATATTTATAAAAATATGAAAATGACTTTAACGGGCGAACATTAAATTTAATTTCTTAGGGTCCTGCAGTTGCTTCGTTAGTCTGTAAACTTGCAAGCCACAGCAACGCGTAATGGCAATGTCTTAAACTAACAGGCACGCAAATAAACAAATCATTTATGCAAAGCGATTTGTTAATGTTTTTTACACGTTGCCATATTCAATAATTCAAATACACGTTTTATTTTTCATAATATTATTTTTAAACACTGTTGATTGATTTTGCCTGAAAAACACTGCAAAAAAGCCCGATTAACGTGGCCTGCTGGTAATCAGAGCAATCGTACAGTGATTATTTTCACCAGCAAGAGGGAGCTGCAAGCTATATTACTTAACCTGGACGAGAGAGAGAGCACTGACTTCGTTACGGTTTCAACTTAAGGTAGTCACATTACTGTTCTTAAACTAATACTGTTCGTATGTTCTTTATAAACAGGACCTGAACAGGATGCGGAACGTCTAGGTTACGTAGGTAACCCTCGTTCCCTGAAGGAGGGAACGGAGACGTTACATATGGGAACTCACCTGAGAGGCCAATCATCTCTGAGCCTTATTCAAAAGGCCAATGAACATTGGCGAGTTGCATGCCGAGCCACCACTCATTCAGGTTTTCGCTGAGGAGCTGAGCCGCAGCCCGGCGTCAGCGCGACGTTGGGTCGTGGCAGGCGATATAATGTCTCCGTTCCCTCCTTCAGGGAACGAGGGTTACCTACGTAACCTAGACGTTCCCCTTCAGTCGTTTACTACGACGTTACATATGGGAACAGACCCATGGAACAGGCCACGACCCTAAAGCCGCGTTATGCACAGACCCACGTGCTGACAGGCGGACGTGTCAGCAGACGGATATGAACGTAACTTTCCCAACGCCCTGAGGGCCGATAGAGGGGCCCCACAGGGAAGCCAGTTGTTACTGAAGCAGGAGTTGGGGGGGCGGAGCACATGAGATCTCTACATGTGGAATGAAAGTAATTCAATATATCTATAGCCTTTAGAGATATATGAGGGAAACAGCGGCCTTCTGGCTGACCGAGGAAACATACTGAGACATGTTGCCACAACCTGCTGGGCGAAGGAGACTCAGCCGGAGCACAGTCAGGCACTACTCCGCAGCTAGGGCTGACTGCGGGGCATGGAGGACCCAAGGTTCACCGGGGGGAACAACTGAGGGATATAGCGCACGGATCCCGTAGGAGTGGCGCAGCAAGCCGACACCAGCCGGTCTCCCGTTCACCTGATGTCTATGTTAAGACACGGGAGGACACAGCCTCGACGCGAAGGTTGTAGAACCTAGCGAAGGTATTGGGTGTCGCCCAGCCCACAGCTCTACAGGTATCTGCTAGTGAGGCGCCATGAGCCAACGCATAGGATGAGGCAACACTCTGTGTGGAGTGGGCATGAACACCTAAGGGGCATGGCTCTCCCTGGTTTTGGTACGACAGGGAGATGGCATCTACCACCCAATGGGCCAACCTCTGTTTGGAGACAGCATTCCCTTTCTGCTGACCTCCAAAGCAGACAAAGAGCTGCTCGGTGCGTCTGAAGTGCTGAGTGCGGTCCACGTATATACGCAGGGCGCAAACTGGACACAGCAGCGCAGAGGCCGGGTCTGCCTCCTCCAGGGGCAGAGCTTGCAGGTTCACCACCTGATTGCGGAAAGGCGTGGTGGGAACCTTGGGCACATACCCGGGCCGGGGTCTCAGGATGACGTGAGAATCGCCGGGCCCGAATTCCAGGCACGTTTCGTCAACAGAGAAGGCTTGTAGGTCCCCTACCCTCTTGATGGAGGCCAGCGCGGTCAGGAGCGCTGTCTTAAGTGACAGATGTTTTAGCCCTACTGACGCAAGTGGCTCAAATGGGGCCTCCCGTAGGCCCTGGAGGGCGACGGAGAGATCCCAAGAGGGTACGAGGGGCGGTCTGGGGGGATTAACCCTTCTCACACCTCTAAGGAACCTCACGATCAGTTGGTGCTTACCAAAGGATGTTCCATCCACTGCATCGTGATACGCTGCGATGGCAGCAACGTACACTTTGAGAGTCGAAGGGGACAGCCTGCGCTCCAACTTCTCCTGCAGGAAGGAAAGCACTACTGCAGTCGGACATCTCTGTGGGTCCTCTCCGCGAGAGGAGCACCAGTCGACGAACAGACCCCACCTCAGTGCATAGGCCTGCCTTGTAGAGGGAGCTCTAGACTGAGTGATAGTCTCTATCATGGCCTGTGAAAGGCCAGAGAGGTCTGACGCATCCCGTCCAGGAGCCAGACGTGCAGGTTCCATAGGTCGGGGCGTGGGTGCCAAATTGTGCCCATCCCCTGAGAAAGAAGGTCTTTCCTCAAGGGGATCTTCCAGGCAGGGGCTGCCGCGAGGGAAATGAGGTCTGGAAACCAGGTCCGGGTGGGCCAGTATGGTGCAACCAGCAGAACCTGCTCCTCGTCCTCCCTGATCTTGCACAGAGTCTGTGCAAGGAGGCTCACTGGGGGAAAGGCGTACTTGGGCCCCGGAGGCCAGCTGTGTGCCAGCGCATCCCTGCCGAGGGGAGCCTCGCTGAGGGAGTAAAACAGCTGGCAGTGGGAGGATTCGGGGGAGGCAAACAGATCTATCTGGGCCTCGCCGAAATGGCTCCAAATCAGCTGGACTACCTGGGGGTGGAGTCGCCATTCTCCAGGATGGGTGGACTGCCGTGAGAGCTGGTCGGCTGCACGGTTGAGCTCTCCTGGAATGTGAACGGCGAGTAGCGATTTCAGCCACATCTGACTCCACAGGAGCAGATGGCGGGCGAGTTGTGACATGCGACGGGAGCGAAGACCACCTTGGTGGTTGATATAGGCTACGGTCGCAGTGCTGTCGGTGTGAACAAGCACGTGCTTGTGGCGCAGCATCGGTCGGAAGCGACGGAGCGCAAGAAGCACAGCCAACATCTCTAGGCAATTGATATGCCATTGCAGTCGAGGTCCTGTCCAGGAGCCCGAGGCTGCTTGCCTGTTACATACAGCACCCCAACCCGTGGAGGAGGCATCTGTGTAAACCACAAGATGCCTGGAGACTTGCCCCAGAGGGACTCCGGCCTGAAGAAAGGCCGGGTCTGACCACGGGCTAAACAGGCGGTGACACTGCGGGGAAACGCCAATCCGGAGTGTGCCACGGTGCCATGCCCATCTCGGGACTCGATCGTGTAACCAGCGCTGAAGCGGTCTCATATGAAGCAAGCCCAGTGGCGTCACCGCGGCTGCGGCTGCCATATGCCCCAGGAGCCTCTGAAATGTTTTGAGAGGAACCGCTGTCTTGTGTCTGAATGACTCCAGACAATTCAGCACTGACTGCGCGCGCTCGTTGGTGAGACGGGCTGTCATGTTGACTGAATCCAGCTCCACGCCGAGAAAAGAGATCCTCTGCACTGGGGAGAGTTTGCTCTTCTCTCGGTTGACCTGAAGGCCCAGATGGCTGAGGTGCCGGAGCACCACGTCCCCACGTCCCTTGCATCCTTCGCCAGTAGGACTGCAACCTCCGCACGCAAGACAGCGGCATGTGTGTCCGAGTGGACAGTAGTGGATAGGACGCCTCTGTACCTGGGCGGACGCCTGGCGAACCGAATCGCATAGCCGAGACGTACCGTCCGAATCAACCACTGCGAGGGGCTGGGAAGCTGAAGCCAGGCTCCCAGCCTGGTCGCCAGGGGAATCAAGGGAGCGTTGACCGACGTGACCGCGGTGGGGCAGCCTGGGGGGGGAAGGGGAAGGGGACTGATCCCAGAAGGAAGAACATCCTGGAGAAAAATCTGACTGCACTGGGCAGCGCTTACCTTCTTCCCTGGTTCCCGTGCTGGTGATATCGAGCTCCGAGTCCGGATCCGAGGAGGCAAGGCGTCGCTCGAGAAGGGAACTCGGGGCCGGGACCCCAGAGGTGAGGAAATTGACTCTTTCTGTGAGATTGTGGGTACCATCGACCTGTAGACCGACGGCAGCATTTGAGTACACAGCAGCTCCCGGCCCTCCACCGGGAGTGGGGACGTAGGTGTTGTTGTCCCCCAAAGAGCAATCTCCTCCACCTCTGGGTTGCCCGCGTCAGGGACGCTTCGCAGCTCTTCTGCGGGTGTTCGTGGCCGGTCCCTGAAACGCGGACGGCGCCGCTCTCGGGGACGGAGCTGGTCTTTTAGGGGCCGCAGGGGGGCGCCCTCGGCGATGGGCAGGCGGAGGTTGAGGGCCCAGGGACGTGGTGGCACTGTCACGGCGGGGCAGGATGTGTTTTATCGCCTCCGTCTGCCTCTGAACCGCCGAGAACTGCTGGGCGAAGTCCTCGACGGTGTCGCCGAATAGGCCGCCCTGGGAGATGGGAGCGTCGAGTAAGCGAGCTTTGTCGACGTCTGCCATCTGGGCCAAGGTCAGCCATAGGTGTCGCTCCTGGACTACAACTGTGGACATCACCTGGCCAAGGGAACGTGCCGTGACCTTCGTCGCCCGGAGGGCGAAGTCGGTGGCGGCACGGAGTTCCTGCATAACCCCTTGGTCAGGGCCACCCTCGTGCAGATGTTTCAACGCCTGGGCTTGGTATACTTGCAGGGTAGCCATGGCGTGCAGGGCAGTGGCAGCCTGTCCAGCGGCGTAGTAAGCCCTGCCCGCGAGAGCGGACGAAAGCTTACACACCCTGGAGGAGAGATGTGGCCGATCCCGCCAGGTGGCAGTGCCCCGCGGGCATAAATGCACCGCGACCGCGCGCTCAACCTGTGGGACCGCCACATAACCCCTGGCTGCCCCGCCGTCGAGGGTGGCGAGGGGAGAAGAGCTGGGGCGCGGGCGAGATGAATAGGGGGCCCGCCATGTCCTCACCAGCTCCTCGTGCACCTCCGGGAAGAAAGGCACTGGGGGGGGAGCGCGGCGGTGCCGCGGGCGCCCTCCCCAGAAACCAATCGTCCAGCCTCGAAGGATCGGCCGGAGGTGTTTTGGGCACCTCCAGACCGATCTCCTTGGCGGCTCGGAGGAGCATAGCCGACAGTTCGGCGTCCGCCTCAGACGGGGCGGCGACCGCAGAGGGGCGCCGACCCGCCGAGCCGTCCGCTTCACCCTCCGACTCTCCCTCTGATGCTGCAGTAGACATCTCAACCTCCTGTGGAGCGCCAAAGGAGACACTCGGCCCGGCGTGCGGGGTAGCGAACTGCTTTGGCAACTCGACGGGACCACACGGTGGTGCAGAAGTCCGCGGGGCTTTGCTGGCCGGTGGAGCATTCTGCACAGTCACCTGGATGTCCCCCAAGCGCCTCGCCGCGGTAGCCGAAAAACCTTGACGGCTCAACAACTTGCCGCGGGAAGATGACGAGGGGAGCCTACTCGCGAACGAGCGTCGCGACTTCAACATGGTTCACAATGAACGCATGAACCATCCGTGAACGCTGCCCCAGCGTGCTCTCGGCCCAGGCACGTGAGGCAGCGATCATGTCCGTCCAGCGAGGCGAGGAAACTAACACATCCGGAAGCGCATGGCCGGAAAGACATACCGGGAAAATGTCTTCCACAGCCGTGAGAAATTCACTCTTTTAGATCCCGGTTTGCCCAGGGAGAAACCGCGGCACAACTGTGCACTCAAATGGGGTTGCTCACTGGTGTGCAAAGGCTTTGTTGTTGCTGTGATAACAGCAGCCCGCAGGATCACGCTGGTGGCTGCCAAACGCTCTTTTAGTTCTTTTTGGCAGCAGGCCAGCGGAGAGAGTGTAACTCTTGCAGGAACTCTTAATTTTTTTTTTTTTTTAAATCGGGCTCGGACATGAAGGCTCCGAAGCGAAAATCTGAATGAGTGGTTGCATACCGCCATCTTATATACCCGTATGTACGGGGGAGTGGCTCGGCATGCAAATACCACTCGCCAATGTTCATTGGCCTTTTGAATAAGGCTCAGAGATGATTGGTCTCTCAGGCGAGTTCCCATATGTAACGTCGTAGTAAACGACTGAAGGGGAACTGTTTTGCAATTAGTTTTAAATGTTAATTTTGTCCGATATGATGTTATTTGTTAAAGAAACCCACTTCATGGCAGAAAAAAGGCTGCATCACAGCCGTATTGAGCCCATTTTGCAAAAGCATTTGTTGACATGCCAACACAGTCACCAGATCCTGAAGCCATGGATGGTTGATCTGCAGCCCAGTGTCTGAAATGACTCCATTCGTCAGACCATTTCCAAGAGACAAAAAAACAGACCAATCTAGACTCACGATCCCGATGGAATAATACTCTTGAGCTGGTTGTCACATCATCTATGCTGTCTGTATAGCCAGATCAGTGTACTTCGATCTGCATTAACTGAGCCTCTGGCCAGGACATTTTCACATTTAGTATATAGTAGTACTGATGAAAAATACCAAAACTGCTCACACAGATCCTTTCTGCTGTTTATCACCACTGTCTGCTGCTGTATTCTAATGTGTAGGAAAATAAGCGTAACTGAAACCTCCTGATCTAATGTCATAACCTGTAATGAGGGGGGTGATGATTGCACACAAAAGGTTGGTGTGAAATAATTTTAAATAAGTAAAATCTGACAAAATTTTAACTGATTTCTTTAAGTGTTGCCACCCACCCTGTTCACTTTGGTAGTGGTTTAGGTTGTGCTTTGTACTAATTTAGACAATTAGGGACAGATTATATTTCAGAACAACTTGTAGCAGATAAATGTGGTAAATAATCTTATTTTATATATTTTATATATCTCAAAAGTTTGAGATGCATAGTGCAAAACAATACAAAACAGTGAGTTAAAGGCAGACGTTAAAGCAAAAAATATTTCAGTTCTTGACTAACCTTTACACATTTGACAAACACATTTGTCCATCAATTTCATTTTTTTTTCAGTATGCTTCTTACCTGGAAACTGAATTCATGCCTTTGACATGCCTTCAACCAACAGATTTTTAGTTATACTGCTACCTCCGTACTTGTACCAAGTGTGCAATTATAAAACATTCTAGTATACTTCTAGAAGTATTTTTGTTACAATTGTAAATGCAATAGCATATACTTATGATGAGCGGTGTAGTAGCATGTCCAGGCAATCATAGCATACACTGTTTCAGTAGCCATTATATATTTAATATATTTATATTATAAATAAATAAATTTGCATGGAATAAAAAATGCAAAAGTATATAGAAGTAAGTTGTTGTATTCCTGATTGCAATAGAAGATCATTGTGGGTTTTTTTTTTTTTTGTTATTTTAGGAATAATATGCACAATATGATTCCCATGAAATGCCCATCCAATTTATTATGAGAAAGAAATCATACTTTACATTTTAAATGATGGCTTACACTAATTCACAAGTCCTTCTGCATACAAACTAGAAAGTTATACCTCATTTTACTTGTATTGTTGATTTTACCACAATTATTTAATGTAATCTTGTAAGAACACAACTATTTGTAATTAAACATAGGCTAGATTCATTAATGTAGTTATTAATATAGAACTTTCAGAAATATATTTTCACAATCAGTTATAACAAATATATTATACAATGACCATTTATCATTGTTGTTTTTTAAACAATGGATTATACCACCACTACTACTAATTCCCATTCTTCCCAATATAGCTCAGATTTTTACCTAATATTATTTTAATCTGTTTTAAAAGTTAACTTTTAAAGAAATGCATTCACAATTGCTGCTTATTACAGTCATTATTTGAATTCACTGTATGTTCACTCTCAGGATAAAACACCTCTTCATCTTCCCCCTGTATCCAGCTCATTTTGTCACTTTCCAGCCCCATGCTCTTCAGCTTTTCACTTATCTGGAAGACCGGCAAGAAAGAATCAAGTAAAACTAAAAACCATGTCCTATTTATAGGCTACACACAGTATAAATACATAGAGATACACACCACATTTAGAAAGGCAGTCTGTAGTGCAGGATCATTCAATGTGTATTTTCCATTACAGGACAACTTCAATCGCACAATCTGTTTTTTAATTAACTTGTCATCTAGAGAAGAAAACAAAGAAGATACATAAATTAATAAAAACATATCACAGTTGTTTTTAATTTCCATTTCAAGATTGACCTACAAAACTCACCTCCATAGCAGATAAAAGGCTGCTGTAGATCACAGCTGTATTGAGCCCATTTCCAAGATTTGCTTTTTGACATGCCAACACAGATACCAGGTGCTGAACTCAGGAACAGTTGATCTGCTGCCCAGTATCTAAAACTGAGGTCCCAGTCATCAGACCACTGCCAAAAGTCCAGATGCAGACCAATCCAGAATGAAAATTGACTTGGGATCAGATTCAGCTGCTCTGGGCTGGTGATAGTCACCAAATCAGTGTGGTGTTGTCTGCAGTAATTCTGAGCATCTCTCCATGCCATAGCATTAATCACGAAACCAGTGCTGTCTGTTCAGAAACACAAGATAATGACCAGCCCTCAGTCAAGGAACAGCTAAAGTTGAAAAAGCAAACTCAAACTTACAGGACTTACCACTGAAACACACAAATGGGAGCATGCTGTTGCACATCTCATCATACCAGCTGCCATTATAACATTTCACACACATCCCATCACCATTTGGTTCTCCTGGACTCCACATTTTATAGTTGACTGCACCTTCCCCCAAAGACCAGATCCAGTAATACCATGTCCCAGCCTAGAGACCTATCCATACTGAACCACTGTATCCAGAATCCACTGTATTTACCAGCCTGTTCACATCACTCATGCTGTCAGTAGTGGCCAGATCAGTGAATCTCGCTCTGCAGTAACTCTGAGCATCTAGCCAGGTCATGCTTTCATTCACATACTGGTAGATGCGGTAAGGAGACTTGGGCCCTTAAACAAATTGAAAGGACAGTAAGAATCATAAATACTTTTACAGAACATGAAGAAACAACATCTCAACTCATTCGTTTAAAAAAGCCCTCACCTCCATGGCAGATAAAAGGACTCCGTAGATTACAGCTTTCATGAATCCATTTCCCAGAATTGGTTGTTGACATGCTGACACAGTCACCAGATCCTGAAATCTGGGATGGTTGACCTGCTGCCCAGTTTCTGAAGAAGTTACTCCATTTGTCAGATCATTCCCAAGAGTCCAGGAACAGACCAATCCATAGCGATGTTCCCGATGGAACAAGACTGTTGAGCAGTGCAAGTTCATCAGCGGTGCGGATGGTGGCCAGATCTGTGTAATACGTTCTGCAGTAGCTCTGAGCATCGGCCCAGTTCTTCCACATCTCCACCCTGACGTATCCAGTGCTTTCTATCAAAAGAGGCAAAATAAGAATAAGGTCACAACTGTTCATCTCAGCTAAACTTAATACTTGTTACTGAATATAGTAGCAAACTCATAACTCACCATTGTAGCAAACAAAGTGAATCACAGATGTGCATTGATTAGTAAACCATACTCCATAGACCAAAAAGCCACAGTCGTCTTGACTGTTTACTACTCCATACCAGGCACTGAACTGTGCAAGTGTATCTTCTCCACTAGAACAACCCCAGCGTTTCTGTGTCGCCCTCTTCAGTCCAATCCACACTGATCCACTGTATCCAGGATCCACTATATTCACCAGCCTGTTTGCATCACCCATGGTCTCTACAAAAGCCAGGTCAGTGTACTTCGCTCTGCAGTAACTCTGAGCCTCTGGCCATGACATTTTTGCATTTATATAGTAGTACTCTTTATAAACAACAGAAGTGGTCCTCAAGACCCCTGCAGAAGTAATTTATACATGTATAAAATGTTCATTTACATGTACTTGTAAAAACATTGCAAATTATCACACCAACCTGATAGCAGAAGCAGCACAAACAGACTCCCGTCCATGACTGCTCACACAGATCCTCTCTGCTGGATTCTAATAAAAGATGATCAAACATTATCTGTCAGAAATTAGAATGAATACACACGATACACTTCAAATTCAGAAAAGCACAGACTCTGTTGCATGCAGCAAACTTAACAGATTTTTACACATTCCTTGTAGCCTCAGCCTCAAACAACACATTCACTGTCATATTGCAAACAAAACTGGTACTTTCTCGGTCTAGTAAGATTTAGTCTTCCGGAACATAGCTGTGTTTACAAAGTACCAGGTTGAGGGAGGAAAACTAGTCCTGTATTTTACATTTGCATTACATTTAATTATATCCATAATATATATTTTATCTTTTCATGCATTCCCTCAAATCAATCAAACCCTTGAATTCGGTGTTGTAAGTGACGTGCTGTTTTGCTACAGGAACATAAATTTATTTCTATTAACATTTAAACCTGATTATTAGAATGAGATGAGAAGGTTCAGTCTGCACCAAAACATGATATATTATGTGAAAGCAAATGTCTAAAATAATAACAATGTTGCACTGAATGCTTTCAAGTAATTTTCATATTCAAATACTGTGTTTTTCCATATTGCATCGCATTACTGGTGACAACTTAATGCACCAAAAGTCTCTTCTTAAAGATTACTTGACAGTTACTAAAAAATAGGCCTATGTTTAAAAAATAAATAAATAAATAAATAAACTAAATAATAATATAATAATAATAATAATAAACAAATAAACTCAAAACATAAATAAACATAAACAAAATTTGTATATGTAAATTTCTATACCATGAAAATGTATTTGGTATGTATATTAAGTGTGGTTCTACGAAATTCACATTTACTTATATTTGCATAAACTGAAATGCACAATACTGACGTTATTTACAGCATCTAAACGTACAATACTGATGCAATGATAACACCTAAAACATAATTATTGACGTATGAACAACTTTACAGACTTACGAATGAATCCTTATGAATATTGCGGCATTAACATTTTTATTATATTCAGCTATCGTATCAGTGAGATTATGTTTTCAACTGCATTTATCAAATCAAGTTTACTCATTGAATTAATATGAAATATGAAACACTTTGTTCTGTTCTGTGTGATTTATGCTGCAAACTTGCCTCGAAGAATTACATAATGTAATGTAAACTACACTTTAAAATATCAATAGATTGTTACCAAAAATCCCATTTTCCTGCATATTTTGCTCTATTACATTATATGTCTTTTTATATTCACTATATGTTTAGGTTTGGGGATAGATTAAGGGATCTAAAAATCTTGTCATTTATCAGTAAAAACACTGATAGGCATATCTTAGTAATATAATACATTTGTAAATATGTAATGTTTTTAGCTGTAAATACACAGTAATTTTACATTTTAAATGCTGTAATACTTCCAAATCACCCCCTTCCTCCAAATCTATACCAACTACTAACATTAACCTACTACATTGTTGCTAGAAAAATCTAGAAAAATCAAGCCATGTACATTTTACATTATGTGAACAAATAAGTTGGTGGTATTCAAATGATTGGTGATCATCAAATTTACACACTAAAAACAAACACTTATGCCATCTCCCGTCATTACCTCCAGTTAAACTGTTGTTTAATTTTAAACCTTTGAATTCAAAAATGATATGAGATATATTTTAATTAACAAAAGCAAATAAAATAGGAAACATAAATACACTAAAACCTAACAATACATAAACAATACAAATACTCTATAAACATAACAGACAGTGTGTAATGTGGCAACTGTAGTCTGTACACTGCTCTATGTGCAATCTCCTTGGGTGCAACAAAAGTTACAATCCGATCAGACATTTCTGAACTGATATTTCTAGTTTTTTGCTTGTGTGGATGTTAGATCAATTAAACATGCCATTTAACATTCATTAATATGATTACATATCAAATAATGGACAGACATAAAATTCCTTACCTTAATATTTCCTGCAAATCCTCTGTATTTTTACTTAGAAACGTCTACTGTAGCATACTCATAATTGGTTAAAATGATCGTGTTATAATTCACCCAAGTAGAAACACTACCCGCTTTATAGTTTATTTAGGATAAACCCACCCCTTAATGCAAGAAAAAACAAAACAGGTTGGTGACTATATGCTGATAAGTCTAAGTGGGTGGTTCTTGGCCAAAACAGAATAAGCTGCAATGTGGACCAGACCTTTTAGTCTAAAAAATAAAATTATGTTTTGGCAAATATGTTAATACTTCATATTAGCCTGGAACTGAAAGTGAACTACAGTATTATAAAAACCTCTGAGGTTACTGACATGAGGTCTGACCTACCTGAAAACCCCAAATTACACTTCTATTAAAATATCAATTAAATATTTACTTTTATTCCATACTTCAGAATGAGATAGGGAGGTTCAGTCTGCACCATAACATGTTATATTCTCTGAAAGTAAAAGAGTAAAAATGTTTCACCTGTTAACCTAAAGATGCTGTAGAATTAAATGTATTTGCCCACATGCAGGTCACATACATTAAAATTATATGCTGATTGCTGTGATGAAATGACAAGCCATTTTCATATTCAAATAGCCCATTTTCATTCAAGACGCTTTTGGACATTGTATCACGTCGCTCGTTTTTAAGATACTTTACATTAAAATCAAAACACACATGTAAAATAGGGGTGGGGGGCACAAGGTGTAGAGACAATAATAAGACGTGAAGATTAACAATGTCACTACTCACTACTCTTCACTACTTTACTAAGCCTCACTACTCTGTTCAAAAGAGCCTTGAATATTTCTTATGCACTCTAGAAAAACCTCATATGGGAGAAGCACACCACTGCAATTGCAAAGAAGACGCAACAACACTGGCCAGGATTGAGAGCTGTGATAAAAAGGTGCGCCATCACAAGCTCTTGATGTCTATACAGTTTGGCTCTGCTTTGTCACACTGTAAAGCTGCATTCACACTTTTCCAGAATCATACAAATTTCAATACCAGCATTTTAACCTATACTGTACAGCATGCTTATATTTAGGATTAAATGCAAGATTTTTTGAGGCCTTTTTAGCATACTTCAAGGATTAAATCACATTTTAATACGATCCATACTTTTCATATTTAAATAGCAGGGATTTTTGCACACTGTGTCAAATTACTACACAGTTGCTGGTCACTTGATTTTTTTTTTTTTAGCCAAACTGGGGAGCACGGGGCACAACCTAACACTTTTTGAATTTCACAGTTTGTGTAAATCCATGTGGGGTTCGGAGTATAATTTTTCATCCACGTTACTTTCACACTTGTCTAGTACAAATATGTCGCTTTGTTTCATAATTACAGTGTATATGTTTTTCGTTATTTACCTCAAAAGAAAGGAAGTGAAAAGTGACAACATGCCCCGTACGTGGGGTACATTGTAACATGTGAGGGGCATATTGTAACATTACCATATGACAGCATAAAATGTTATCTGATCGAATGAAAAAAATATACACAACAAAATATACACTCCCCTCCCTCCAAACACAGCTCTCATAGAACACGAGACACATAAACGGGCCAAAATGCTTTACATTTCTTGAAATAATAACTTCTGAACATTAAACATTTGTTGTCAGTCTTTATTCACCTGTTCTTATTAAAATCCATAAAAGTAAATAGAGAAAATTACATTGATAATGTCATAGAATAGCGTAGTTTAATAATAGCGCGGTAGACTAACGCAGTGTTACAACTTTCCCCATCAGCGCGACTGGAATATAAAACTGGTTTGTGTCTTCTGCTGGTTTGCCAAGCATTAATAAACTATATACACTGATAAATAACAGATTGACGATTAAAATAATAGCATAATTGTCTCATTTTAAATGAATACTAAAAACTTTTTTACTATCGAAAAATTAATATTCAGCGATATCTTCAAAAGATTTTTGCGCACTTTTTTCTCTGTATACTGTTGCTATGGCAACTAGTAAATACCGTAAATTTGGTTAGGCTGGCGTGTGTGGAAATATTTAAACCACGTGTGTTACAATTAACTGCGTTAGTTTGTGCCCCGTGCACCCCTATATTCTACTGGTATTATCACATTACATAAACATTCATCATGATATCAGCACAACTTCATCTTTATGATATACAGCATTTACTCTGAATCACTACAAATTCAATATCACTTTTCTAAAATATGCTCTCCCTCTCTTTCTTTCTCTCTCTATTTATGTGAACACACTGCCTGGCCAAAAAATAAATGATTTTAGGATGGAATCATTATTGCAGTGATCAATACATTTCAGGTATGTTAATATGCTTGGCAACAGTTCTATTAACCCTACCTGATGCAGTATGTACCTTTTTTATTTTTTTATTTTTTTTCCTCAGACAACCATGTTGGAAGACTTACCCAATGTCCATATTACAGAATGACAATTTCAAGATTCGTCAGGCTTGATTTGTGAGAGACTGGCCACCACTGAGTCCTGAACTTAAAGGGGTCATCGGATGCAAAGTAGGGATAGGCAATATGTTATCGTTTGCGATATACCAGTAAAAAAATTCCCCACGATAAGAATTAGTCTTCCCGCGAATAATAACAATAAAGTCTAGTTGTTGACATATTTCAGTGTGCGACAGTCCATAGTGAAATGCTGAAGGCGGAAACTATTATATTGCTAAATGAGGAGCTCCAATCTGAAACTGGTTTGGTCAAAAATCGGTCTGAGCCTTAAATAACGTTAACTGTACTAGTAGCACGTGTGCGATGCAGTTTTGCGTGTCTTTGGGCCTGTTTACAAACTTCTTGTCCAACAAAGATATCATTTATTGGCATGCTTTTTCTCCACATTAACTTAATAACACAGTCAAATATTTGAAATAACCTTTTGTGATCGGCAGTGGTTTCATATCACAGAATGAGGCTGAAATCATACTCATACATCATAATCATACATATAGTATTAAAAAGGTTATGTCGATTAACATTACATTATAAATATATTTATCCTTATAAAAATTCACAAGATTGCTTGAGAACACAGACAAACCATACATTGTAGCAATCGTATGTTTATTGTCTTCAAGTTTCCTCAGTTAAAATTCTTCTATCTGCGTTTTATTCAGCTACAGCGATAACTGAATTAGAGATTCCTGCAGCCTTGTCAGTACTATTACTTCTGCTATGAAGCATATGTGGAGTTCCTGCGCAAGGGCGCCCTCCAGCTTCCGAATAAGAAAAAACGTTATTGCCAAGTGTGTTTCACACACAAGGAATTCGGCTTCCAGTACAGAAAGTACAAACAATTTAATTCACATTCCTGTGAATAAACAGTGCACTCAGTAATGCTCACAACACCCTATTTTGGGTAAAAATAGGAAAAATAATACTTTTCTCTAAAGAAACAGTATTTCCCTGAATTATCGTCATTGATACTGTTATCGCAATAAATACCAGAAATTATCGTGATAAATTTTTAAGACCATATCGCCCATCCATAATGCAAAGTCCACTTTTACAAAAATGTGTGTTGGCAGTGTGTGTACACAAACACCCTATAATGTTAAAAAAAATCCACCCAGTGCTTTTTATTTAATCTGTAAAGATAAATTCCCCTTTTTCAAATCAAGCAATTCTCAGCATCTTGCCTGTGTGACGTCACACCAACAGAGGCCGCTCCCACAATAGATTGATTGACACGGCCATCTAACCTTAGACCCGCCCTGATAAGCTGTAACAGCCTGATCACCATTGTTTTGATGCCGGAACAGGGATGCAGACAAGCATGGCTCCTAAGCGATTGAGGTGTTGCAAGATGTATTGACAATGGGCAAGTTGAACAACTCTGTAAAGTCAACTCCAGCACATCCTAAAGACTTAGGGTAGGGTTTAGGTCAGGACTCTGTGGTGGACAATTCATACAAAGAAAAAAAAAAACATTCCTCATGCTCACTGAACCACTATTTCACAATTCGGGTCCAATGAATCTTAACTTTGCGTATTTAAATCAATAAGCAAATACCAGGCAGTGTATGGAAATTATGTAGTGATTTATTAAATAACAAGCCTAAAGTCACTAACAAGTGACACCACTTTGAAAAACTGTTTAAACAGCTCTTCACGGCTTGTTAAGAACAAATAATACAGTGTTACAAAAATCTCTTGTTTTACTTTTAGTCATGTGAAACATGATTCATTCTTACCGGAAACAGAGGAGGTTTTTTATTAGTGGTTTTGGGCATTTTAATTTGCTGATGGTGTTGAATGGCTATGGCAAGGATGTGAAAATACTGTAAGTGGCATATTCTGAGACAGTAAATGTTTCTTTGAAATGGCTGAAAAGCTTTATGTGAACACTAGGTGGGGACATCATGTCTGCTACTGAAGCCAGGCAACATATTACATAGTTTAAAAATTGCATTAGTCATTTCTAACAGTACAACAGTACAGGATAAAGGTTGTTTATTGGCATCTTTAGGTCCATGAAGAACCTTTAACATCCATGGAATCTTTCTATTACACAAAAAAAGTTTATAGTGGAAAAGGGTTCTTAAGTTTAAAAAAAAAAAACAAGAAAACTTTAAACTAAGAAAAATGGGTGTATAATTTTAAGAACTGCTCTCTCAAACTTCTGTGGGGAACCAAAAATGGTACTTCTGACATCACTGCGAAAACTCCCTTTTGGAACCTTTATATAGATAGGAAATCACCTAAGTTTAACTTTCAGTTTGTAAAATTGTTCAGAATTAGTCAGTTTTTATAGTGCAACCTGACATCACATTGATATTACCATAGTAATTCTTTACAAAGTTCTTTTCTGAACTTTTTCAGAATTATGCATTCTTTAAAAACACTGACAGCGTTGACGTGTCTGAATGTGTTTGAAGTGACTCAATATAAATAGTTTAAAGGTAAGAAAAGGGTTGAAGTAAAAAACCACAAAGGAAGTCAGTTATTACGCTTGCAGATGAAACACGATGTTCTCAAGTGCAAGAGAAATGTTTTTAACATGACAAAAGACTGTATACTTACAAAAAGCCATCCTGACCATATAACAGCACTATCTGAAAGCATTATAACACTATATGAAAATATAACAAAAACTAAAATGAGAACTATGATGAAATACAGCCTCACGTACATTGAAATAAAATACAACACATTACTGCACGTTGAGAAACATAACATTGGGACTGCCCAAGTTTAGTGTGAATGTTTGATGACTTCCGTGTTGTGGCCTGACTGGTTGACTTTTCCAGTAATCTGCTGTTTCATCTGGTAAATGTACTTCATTATTTTTTCTCTCATGTATGCCGCTTACTTCCACATGCACTACAGAAGTATCATTACATGCAAACTCACATGCTTACTTCTGTAAAGTAATTTCTCTAAATGCTCATTACACGTTGTTTTGTCATTTGTTTTCGCAACATTCTTTCCAAATGACAATTACAACATACAGGGTTATAGAAACCTCTCTGAAAAGACAACAAGTGATTATGAGACGACTGACATGAAATCAATTATTCCACTGAATTCTCTTTGACTTCTTACTGTAGACTGCATCAGCCACAGCTTCACAGACAGGTGTGGCAGTTCTAAGACAGACTATTTAATTATAAAAATATTGAAACAGTATATGAAATTAACAAATAATATAAAGTTTGAAATAAGTCTCAAATTACAATTTGAAACTGATTTAAAAATATATTAATTCTTTCCAAAATCATTGAGAATATAGAAAATTTAACTTTTTTTTTTCTTGGCAAACTATTTAACTACTTATACTGTTTAACTGTGAATACTGACACACGTTGTCAGTGCTAAGGGTGGCTTCCTGTAATACACTTCCTTTCTTGAGTTTGGAGACATAAGGGAGCATGAACCAGCGTCATCTAAAATGGCATTAACACGTCTTTTTCTTACCTTCACTGTGATTTTTAGCAGTCATCTGAGCTCCAACACAGGTACTGTATTGTACTATAAGTCAATGTATACTACTCAAAGTACAGGGTTAACATTTAATGATATCATTAAAATATGATCATTTTTAAAGGAGACAGGGTAAAACAATGTTTAGATTCCTAAATCCACAAATCTTTTTTAGTAACATTATTGTCTCAAATAGATTAACAAACTGTTTTGGTTTCTGTGATATGGTTTTTAAAACACTAAAATACTTGTAAAATTCTGAAAGATTTAATGTACCATGTTTTCATGTATTTTTATTACCACTCAATACCTAAAAATCATTTTGTTTTTAATGATCATTAATAAGAATCAATTAGCAATCTGTAAATGCTACAACATTCACCCTTTGCTTTGTTTCATATTGTTAAGCTATGAAGCAAAGCAAAGGCCAGAGGAGAACTGGACCCCCGACTGAGCCTGGTTTCTCCTAAGGTTTTTTTCTCCATTTCTGTCACCGATGCAGTTTTGGTTCCTTGCCCCTGTCGCCTCTGGCTTGCTTAGTTGAGGACATTTAATTTCCAGCGATATCGTATACTATTTAAACCGAACTGAGCTGGATGATATCACTGAATTCAATGGTGAACTGCCTTTAACTGAAAATTGAGTTTTTACAGTTGTCTTTTTGCATTATTGACACACTATTTAATACTGTAAAGCTGCTTTGTCAAAATGTTAAAAGCGTTATATAAATAAAGGTGACTTGACTTGAGCTGTCTGAAATTGGCTTAATTTTCTCCAAATAGTTTTCTGTGCTCACTAATTTATCTTCTTTATTTGAGCTGTATGACAGTCTCTGAGTATTGTAATAAGCAGTTACAGTACTACCATCACTTTGCTAAAAAAATTAACCACTGCCCCATTTCCTGTGCTCAGTCAGTTCATATTATGTTAAACCTAAATGCATACAAAAAGTTAAACATGCTAATATTCAAACATCAAAAATCATAAATCATATAAATGAATCAAAATCAACAAAAATATGGCTTGCATCATAGGTATCCACAACAAAAAAACAGCTCATTTAATGCTAAGCCCATCACCTTGGCAAAAGTGGGAGTGACAATCCATTTATAAGGTGCAGACTAAATTGACTATTGCTAGTTTTAAAATCTTAAATTTCAAATGAACTTCAGTGAAATGCTACACAACTTTGCACTTTTTTTTTTTTTACCAAAAACATTAATACTCTACAATTAACAATTAGTAATTGATTAATATTTACTACCTGGTCAAACTGGATGGATCGGAATTCTATAGAAGCCTGTTTCCGCCAGTGAATAAAAAAGACAAAAAATGATTGGAACTTTTTATCTTGAAATGTTCTGAGAAAAGAAGTCAGAATTGTGAAATATAAAGTCGCAGTTGTGCATTTGTATCTCACAGTTCAGACTGTTTTATTCACAATTGCAAGTTTATACACAACTCTAAAACTGAATTTATATCTCGCAATTCTGACTTTATTTTTCATTAAAAAGTCAGAACTGCAAGATGTAAACTCAATTGCAAGAAAAAAGGTCAGAATTGTGAGATAAAAAGTTGCAATTACCTTTTGTTTTTTATTCAGTGGAGGGAACAGGCTTCCATAGAAAGCAGCTCCTAATTCAACAACAATTTTTATTGTCAAAACTAATTATTTTTTTCTCCACACAGCACCCTGTGACACAATCGAACCAACCAATAACTGTCCAGAAAGGACATCCTGTTCAGCTTACTACACAAAAATATGCAAATGAGATGCTACAATTTTATGATTTGGAATGGCTAAAATATTTACATTTTGTAGTCTTGTACAGGGGCGTCGCTAGGGCTGAGTTTTTACTCCAGCCCCGAATGCTTTTTTTTTTTTTTCGTATGGCCCTATGATTTTCATGGAATTTGGAAGTTTGAATGAATTAATCAAAAGTTGGTCATTACACTTAAATCAAGTCGCGATAAGGACTAGCATCTGTAACTATCATGCTGCAAAAGACTATTTAAATATGAATCCTACATGTTCTGCGTGTCTTTTTATGAATGAACGGGGCGGACGCGCAGTTTCTTTACATGTACTGATGCGCGTGTGACGCTCGCAGTGATTTCAGCGTCTGCCGTTTCACTAAATGAGGACTGCTCTAAGAGTCACTTCATGAGAATTTCACTGTTTCACTTGAGTAAAACAAGCGTCAAATATACACACAGAAATTTAAAGGTATTCAGGGCAACCCGTCAAGGTAAAAGTTCGGTTTAACTTTATTAACCATTCAGTATAATGTACGTGCCTACTACTGCTACGACTACTACTATTAATTAATAAAAATTTATACAAATTCCTCACACAATATTTCTTCCATGTTTTAAATTTGCCAAAAATAAAATATCATTTTCATCAAAAGATCAATTTAATTAATATTTTATACCTTCATGTGATAACCAGAAAAATACACAACACATAATTCCATAAGGCTATTGTAAAAATAACTAAAAGTAGTTTTTATGCATTCAAATAAACAGACATGCTAAAACATATTTGGTAACAATAAAACATAAGGTGAGAAAAAATAAAACATTTCATGGGGACCTAAACATGTAATTTTTCTTAACGTTTGATAAATTGATGGTAAATTGTCTAAGATTCATGGTTTTAATTAATTACACATGATTAATTACATTTTGATTAATAAAATTAAATTTAACCATTAAAAAGAAGTCCAGAAAAATGAAAACAGAATTAAAAAAAAAAAAAAATCCACGATATTTGGGGGAAAAAAATAGGGCCCTATTTTTGCATGCAACTATATATTTGCTACAGTTATAAATACATCTTCAAATTTATTCTTTTATTTGTCTAACATATGTTTGTAAAGTTATAATTTTGTTATAATACTTTGATATGTTTGCTATTTGCAGTGATTACTATTTACTATTGTTCATAGTGTGACCCCCAGTTTAATGCCCCTGGACCCCATCCAGGTTCAACCACCTGTGTCTAACAAAATCTTATGTGAGCATGATGTGAGCTCCCACCCAACACCACTAGCCCCTGATGTTTTGGCATCAGCCCCGGATGTTTTAAAATCATAGAAACGCCCCTGGTCTTGTATAATTAGTACAGTACAGATTCGCAGTTTGAAATCAATTTTCCTTGCGCTGTAAGCTATTATGCAACAAAATTAGCCCATAGCACTTATCTAAATATTAAGTATGTTCCTAACAATATAAATATGAAATTAAATTGAGAAAAAAAATCCCCCGTAAAAGTCACCTAAAAGGTGTATTTCCCCCATTTTCAAAAAAAAAAGAATTTGCCCCCTGCATTCAAAACGCCTCAGGTTATGTCTGTAACCATGGTTCCCCGAAGGGAACGAGACGCTGCATCAAACGCTATGGGGAAGATATGAGCTGTGCCCCCTCAGGGGCCACACCCACAGTTTCCACAACTCCAGGCGAGGGTGGAGGATGATGCCCCCTGCCTGAGAGAGGAGATCCCTCCTGACGGGAGTCTCCCATGAAGAGCCGTCGAGAAGGGAAATCAGGTCCGAGAACCAAGCTCGAGCCGGCCAGTACGGGGCTACTAAGAGAAGACAGACCCCGTCCCAGCGCACTCTCTCCAGAACTCGTAAAGGCGTACAGACGAAGCCTCTGCCACATCTGTACCATGGCATCCAGTCCCAGGGGAGCTGGATGAGACGGAGAAAGTACCAGAGGGGACACTGCGCATTCTCCTGAGTCACGAAGAGGTCCACCTGAGCCTGGCCAAACACTCTCCAAATCTGCTTCACCACCTCGGGGTGAAGCATCCATTCCCCGGGCCTCGGCCCCTGCCTCGACAGGATGTCTGCTCCCATATTGAGATGCCCAGCAACATGCACTGCTCTCAGTGAGAGAAGTTTTCTCTGGGACCACACAAGGATCTGGTGCGCCAGCTTGTACAAGGGACGCAAACACAGACCTCCCTGGTGGTTGATGTAATAGACCACCGATGTGTTCTCGGTGCGCACCACCACATGGCGGCCTGTTAGGTCTGGGAGAAAGTATTTTAGACCCCGAAACATGGCCAGCATCTCCAGGCAGTTGATGTGCCAGGTGAGATGGCGACCACTCTACAGACCATGGGCAGGGTGGCCATTCATGACCACTCCCCAACCGGTGAGGGACATATCCGTCGCTAGCGTGACACGGCGACAAGGAACTCCCAACACCGGGCCATGAGACAGGAACCAAGGCTTCCTCCACATGTCTAAAGCACGTAGGCATCACCGCGTGACCTTGATCATGCAAAATGGGTTTCCCCTCAGGGAAAACTCCTTGGTCCTGAGCCACCACTGTAGGGGTCTCATGTACAGCAGACCAAAAGGTATCACGTTAAATGCAGCTGCCATCAGACCCAGCAGTTGTTGAAACTGTTTTACAGTGAGTGACCGGCCTTCTTTCACTCTCACGACTGCAGTGAGGATCGACTTGATGCGTGCCTGCATCGTGGTCGAATCCCACACCACGCCTAGATAAGTGGTCCTCTGTAATGGAGACAGCACACTTTTCTTGCCGTTCAGTCTCAACCCCAACTCTTTCATGTGAGCGAGAACAACATCTCGATGTTGAACTGCCATCTGCTCTGATTGAGCCAGAATCAACCAATCGTCGATGTAATGGAGTATGCGGATGCCCTGGAGTCCACACTCACTTTGTGAAAGTACGCGGTGAGAGTGCTAGGCCGAACGGAAGAACCCGATACTGATATGCTTCACCCCTCAGGTCGGGCCTCGACTTAAAAGCCCCTGACTTAGAGCGCCGCTGATCTCGGTCCTGCTGCGGAGAAGCCAGAGAGGCAATGCTCTGTTTCTGGGAAGTCCTGTATGAGGAGCTGGTACTTGGCTGGGGATGCTCCCACCCAGGGGCCAGACCCGCGAGGAACGCTAGTGAAAGCTCCCTCCTTGAAGAGAGTCTTCCGGGAGCAAAGAGCACGCAGGGAAAGCCGCTCGCAATGTAGGCAGTTGGCTCCCTCGAGAGCCGACTCTGCGTGATCCGCTCCAAAGCAAACCATGCACATGCTGTGTGTATCCCTGCTTGGGATGTAACGTGAGCAGGGAGGAACACACTACTTGTAACGTGGCTTGCTATCAGATTTTTTTCGCCTCTTTCGACATTGTGTACTCAAATAAAAGTTGTGCACTAAAAAACAGAACACGACAGATACACACATAGAGCGCTTCGCTGAATCACAGAAGCTGAATGCCGGTTCCGGCACACGTGCTTTTAAGCTTCCTGGTCTGTGACATCACCCGCCCCTGACATCTCGCCTCTCCATTGGACTGATTACACATGTGATTCAAAGCGTGGTCACACTGAAGTTGTTCCCCATTGCGTTTGACGCAGCTCCGTTCTTGAAGGAGAATTGTATATTAACGTCAACACATAATAAATGAACTTAAGTGTAATGCTACATAACTTTGCACATTTAATTGATCAAAGGAATTAATATTCTACATCTACTCTGTGGTAAACCTAGATGGATAGGCATCTTTAGAAGCTCCTAATTAAATTCGACAATCACTTTTACTGTCATAACTATTTTTTTTTTCTCCCCACAGTATCCAGTGTCACAGTCCAACAAAAAGAAATAACTGTCCAGAAAGGACATTCTGTTAATCTTACTATACAACAACGTGCAGATGAGATGCCACAATTTGATGATTTGGAATGGCTAAAAGATAAACTTATTATAGTCGCGTATGATTTTAGCACAGTAAAGTTTCATCCTTCCTATGAGGAAAGAGTGGATTTTAATACTAAAAACTACTCTCTAACACTGAAGAACATACAGGAGAAAGACAGTGGACTCTACACTGCTAGAATAAGTGGACATTTAGAAACCATCATTGAAAAGTACTATATAATTGTTGGTAAGTAATTAATTTAATTAATTTTCTCATAGATTAGTACATTTGGTAGTGTTCAGATTAGTACATTCTGAGCAGTATATTAAAGTCAATGCTTACGTTTCAGATACAAAAACCACGGTCAGTCACGGAACCACCGGATCTGTTTCTCTCACTTGGATCATATTCCTTGTCCTATTGGATGCAATAATTTGAGCCAACTACTTTACTGGAGCTTCTGGAGCCATTTCACTAAATCTATATTTGCAGGTTCTTGTGTATACGAACTTCATAACTCCATGTATTCCTATAGCTCAAACTGAAAAAAAAAACAGCACTATGCTGTAAAAAATGACCAGGAATTTTACAGTAAAAGACTGTTAAAATGCTACACTAAAAAAACAAAACAAAACTGTTTAATGGTTAATGGTGTCACATTTATGTCAGTTCTGTTTTGGGTTCTCTTATAGTCTCCCCCTGTTGTTCTGTTGTATTTGGTTTCTTCCTTATTATTGCGTTCACCTGTCCTTGTAATTAGTTACCCTTTATAAGTCTGTTTGTATCTTGAGCTCTCTGTCGGTCTTTGATGTTGTATTGTGCGTGGATGTCTCGATGTGTTCCTGCCTGTTCCTGCCGGAGTCATATGAAGATTAATATTAAAGTAATTTTTTGTCGCATATCTCATTTCCGTCTCGTCCATCCAGCACGCATCGTAACAGTAAGACCGACCGAAACAGTTTTTTCCCGGCGTTTTCCCTGCTTTATTTTCCGTTTTTTCCTCAGTGTTTGTTTTTGTTATGGATAACCCCGCCGTCCTCCTCCTTCTCCTGGAGCAGGGGAATCGCTCTCTCGTGGACCACACCTGAGACTTTGTGTACCTCGCTCCACTCACGCACTATCCGGACAGCTGCCTGTGCACATTCTACCTTGCGGGACTTAACACCACCACCAAGGCGCAGCTGTCCGGGGAGGGTCCACGAGAGAGCATCGCCGACTACATCGAGTGGGTGCTGGTGTCCAGCAGATCTTCGTTGGCCGCGGAGGATGACACCAGCCCCACTCAAGACCCAGAGCCCAGCCTACCAGCATCCCGACACGCGGAGTTTGAGCCCGAGCCCACCGCGGATGACAAGCCAGAGCCACGAGCGACAGAGCCAGAGATCGCGACAGAGCCAGAGATCGCCACAGAGCCAGAGCCCTACACGTCCGATCAGGTGCGAGAGACGGCTACAGCTACCGCGACGGGAGAGTGCAACATGGAGCAAGTGAGGGCTATGGAGAGCCCTGCCCACTGCACCACTGCTGGGGGTGAGCTGGAAAATAACTCTGGGGACTTGATTGACTTCTCTACTGAAGTTCTGGAAAATAACTCTGGGAATTTAATAGACTTCGTTACTGAATTATCGACCTGTTATGATCAACCTGCCTGTCTGAATGTTTATTGCGTTATTTCAGTTTCATGTGTGTTACCATCATGGTGTTTAGTGTTTGTGTGAATGACACTGTGCCCCTTATATACATGTTAGTATATAGTTAATATTTAAAAGCTGCTTGTGATGGGCTTTAAAATGTCATGTGACTTTCTCATCATTACCTGCTTTTGGTGGCATCAATGTGTTACAAAAGTACAAAATAGATTCAGTGAAATTACAGTCTTTAAATGTAAAATGTAAGTTAAAACCCTAAAACCAAGAAAAATTGCTAAAGTATTTTTTTTTTTTTTACAATAAAATTGTCAACCACAGCTTTTTTTTTACAGTAAATTTTATCATGCACTCTACCCTAAATATATGCATTTTGCTCTAATGTGCACATCTAAATTACAGTATAAACACATTGTATTATTGTACAACACAGTGAAAACTTCTGTTATAAAAGATCGCATTATAGTTTTCCCAAATGAGAAACCACTCAATGTCATTTAGCACATGCATAAGTAGCCTAGTTTATACTCTGAAAGCATTGGCCCATTTAATTTAGCTGTCCATTGAAAAGATCCGACTCAAAGGCTTGATTCATTCATGAAATAAGGTTCGATGATTCTGACATCAGAAAATGCTGAACACGCAACGTGAATGGTATAGGATGGATGTTTCTCGGGTCGGAATATGATAACTTTCCTCGCATGACAAGGATTTTTCTGTAAAGATCTATTGAGACAAAAGTGGCTTGGTAAAAACAAGGTTAACAGCCCTTGACTAACAAGGTACAGGTAAATGTAGATGTCAAATAGAAGTCTCTGTGATCATAAAGAGGAAGTAAGAATGTTCAAATACAGAGATGCTAAGAAAAGCTCACATTTCAAGGCAAATTTCTCAAAAGATGCTGTGTGGGAGCACAACACCCAGTATAGAAGCCAAAAAAGCCCATAAACTATTAAAGTAATATTAAAGAAGAGGAAGAAATATGCAGAAATTAAATGGCCTTTTTTTTGCTGCAGATGAGAAAATGATGTAATGATGCAACAAAAAATAACCAGCCACAGTTGTGCACTAACCATTTCTGAGAACAGCCTCAATGGCCTATGACATACAGGAACTTCTAAATGCCCCTCTCTACAGCAGCAGCTTCTGGTAAGTGCTTAGATGTCCTCATTGATGTAGGAAAGATATGTAGGCTTCAGGCAGTCAGCTGTCTGATCTTCTCACCCACATCTCTCTCTCTGCCTATAAGCTAAACAGGCCAACATGTAAGGCAAAGTTAAAGAAAAAAGAAAACTTACTGGCACACACACACACAAAAACAAACAAACAAACAAACAAACAAAAAAAACTCTGCCTCTTATCAGCCTGCTTTATGAAACATTTTGGCATGTGCTGAAAAATTATGAGCCTATACATACTATTGTCTGTACAAAGTTACATTTCCTAAAAAGAAATTCCTTCTTTTTGATGCATATGATAAAGACATGTAGCCTTAAGGCTGAATTAACTGAGCTAATGTACTAAAACTGTATGCTGTATAAATGGCCAAATATCTTTAGTTTTTGTTATTGTTGGTGTTTTGTGAAAAATACTTGTACCTTGCTGTTGTCCTACTGCTAAACAGAAGTTTCATTGATTTTAGAATTTGTTCATTAAAGATGGCCTTAAAACGTCCAAGTCATCAGGATGAAATGAACATCAAATATAGGAGATTATGAGGTGAGATTTTACCATTTTACCTCCGAAAACAAGCTGATAGGTTGACAAGTGCAAAACCTTTGGTCTGCACACACTCACTGCTAAGGGCTAGTGGTTGTAAAGTGGTTAGTAACCAGTACATAGAGAGATCTTCTTTTGCTCTATCTCTGACGGTTTCATTTTTTTAGGCTACTGCAAGAAAACAGACTAGAACAGTGAGGATCAGAACAGACATACAGTACAGTACAACATATTTACATTTTGTTTTTGTTTTAATATGCAATGTATTTTGAGATTTCCTGTCTAGGTGATTTAAAAAAGGTTCACTGAGTGTTTCACACAAAATGCTCAACTTCCTCTTCTTGACAGTATAGGTAACATATCACCACAGCAAGACAGACTCCATCCGTCTGCAATGGAAATGGGTCACATTCTCATGTTCTTCATGACGGTTCTGATCTCCAGCACAGGTACCAAAACACATTTACTTTACTCTGATTATTAATTAATAGTTATTTATGTGCAATACATGACAATATTGCTATTTTAAGTGATGATTCATTTCCATAACTGGCTAGATCAGTGGCGTGCACAGACCTCCGGAGGGGCATGAGAGAATTCATGTTCAGGGGGCACATCGATAAGACCAAAAGGTTACTTTAACGTTGACTATTAATGGGGCAAGGGCTTGAGCCTTCCTGCCCAACCTCCTGTGTAAGCCATTTGACTAGATGTATGTTGTTTTTATACAATATTCAAAACTTTTAATTCCGTTAAACTGATGTAGGGGTTATTGGAAGGAGTAGGTTATTTGCACATATTTGTATTGTAAAAATATCATTTATCACCAAAGCATTAAAGATCTCTATCTAGTTAGTGAATATAAAAAAATCTGTTTTTGTCTGTAATTGTTACTGCTTGGTACAGTATAAAGCAATGATGGACTGATAAGATATATGCTTAAACGCATATTTACGAAAAAAAAATAAATAAATAAATAATTTAATTTTGTCTTTAAATTACACTCTTTTTTACGGTTATAGACATTTTAGAAACGCGTTACAAAAAATAATAATAATAAAACATTAAAATTCTAACTAAGGTAACAGCTCCATCTATTGAAAATATTATGCACAATAAATAGTTGTATGAGTAAAAGGTTGTATGTAAGTATGAATCTGACAAACAAAGGTATGATGCATTCTTTAAAATTAACACCTGTTCTTCTGGTTCCTCTCCTCAGCATCCGGATTTGGAGACCACGTGTTCATACAGACAGGGGGCACTGTTAAACTGGATATAAAAAATGAAACACTGCCAGAGTTTAATAAATTAGTCTGGATGAAAAATAAATCAGAAAATATAGTGAGATTCGTAAGTCAGTCTGGAGATATAAAATATTACAGTTCAGATAAGAACAGAGTAGAGTTCAATGCTGAAACCTTCTCTTTGACACTGAGAAACACACAGAAGACAGACAGTGGACTCTACATGGCAAAAACAAAAGGAGAACAAGAAATATGTGTTGCTGAACACGACGTATCAGTTATAGGTAATTGGATATTGGATATTTTGTGGACAGTGTTTCATTTTTACTATGGTTGTTATGACATTTTCAGATAAGAAAATGATAAGAAAGTTTTACCCAGCTGTGCTTCTGCTTACAGAGAAAAAAATGTTTACCATGTATTTCTTTCAATCTCGGGCATATCTGCAATGGCAAAGATTATTATTATTATATGGAAATGGGAGCAAATACATTTTTAACTCATTTTTAAGTGTCTTGTTCTATATAGAGCATCTAAAAAAGTGTTGTATAGAAAGTCACTCATCAAGGCACCAAAATAATTTACTGAAGAATATTTTAAAAGATATTTTATTTTACTATATTTTATTGCATTGTATGCAAAGGCAGGCCTTACCTTAGCTGCAACATGCTCTTTGAAAAGTCTTAACCTATAACCTCTTCACCCAAAGTTTTTCCAAACCTGTTTCAGATCCAGTGGATTCTCCTGTTCTAAAACAGAACTTTACCATGATCAGCGTTAACACCTGTGTTGTGAACGTGTCATGCAGTGGGCAGGATCATACAATCAACGACAGATACCACAGCAACAACTGCACTAAGAAGGAAGTGACATCATTTGGAATCCACACTCTAACCCTGTATTGTATAGAGAATATAGTTGTTTGTAACTACAGCAACCCAGTCAGCTGGAAGAATGAAACGATAGAGATTAACCAACTTTGCACACCTCATGAAAGTAAATAACTACTCTTACGTCATCCATATTTGAATTCTTAGCAGTTTGTTCTCAAACAAAACACTGAAAAGTATCTTTAACTGGGATATAACTGCTCTGATCACTGTTAATGTGAAAGCTTTAATTTCAGCAGAAAATCCCAAAGACAAAAACAGTTCTTTTCCTCTCCTTTGGCTCTTGGTCATCGCGGGTGTTCTTCTGTTGGTTTTCACAGCAGTTTCTGTAATATTCTGCTCTTACAAGAAGCGTAAAAAGGGTATGTCTGTCTTAATGAAATAGAAATGACTGTAGCTTCAGTACGAATTTAGGTATGCAAGTCACATTCTAAATCTATTCTTCTCTAAACCTTATAGATACCCAACAGAATGATAATACAGTCTATGCACAAGTTCAGGTAAGCCTCACATTTAGCCAAATGAATGCTCAAAATTCAAGAATGAATTAATGAATCCTAACACATAATTCTCTAGATTGTCAATTTATGCTGTAAAATTATGTAGACTTCCAACTTCCAGACTTGTTCAGTAGAAAGGTGGTGTCCACATAATATTAACCATAGAGTCTAAATATAGATGTGCATGTACAGAAGGATTTATATGACTGATCGATTGTATTGTTCTGCAGCCAAGGAATGAAGTACAAAGACCTCTGGAGATGTTGGAAAAATCAGCAAATCCTCAAACTGTGTATGGATTTACAGGAGAACACAAACAAACTCACAATACCAGACAGAAGATGCCTAGTCCTCAGGTAAGAAAGAGAGGAACACATTTACTTTTTTATTCAGATGATTTTATGCAAAGCCTTATGCAAAACCTACAAAGATAGATAGATAGATAGATAGATAGATGTCAAAGACCAGTTAAATATGTTTGTTACTATGTACTTAATTTTATATTTATTATATTTATGTATATTCACAGATGCGGGGACAGGCGCAAACAGAAAATCGACCCAACACCACCTACAGTACAATAGGACAACACCAAAAACCATCATTTGACTCTGAAACAGACCATACCATTTATTCAATAGTGTGTAAATCCATGCGTGGCAGACAACCTGTAGATAAACAGCAGAGGTTAAATATGTAACAAAAAAAAAAAAAGTGCATTTGTCAACAGATATCTTAAAATAGTTAAATAATATAGTGATATTTGTTTAGCTAAAGTTGCCTTATTGCCCTTAAACTTTGTTTGTTTGTTTAATTAACTGTGTTAATTTTTTATTGTACTTTTTTACCCCCATTAAAACAGCTCATAATGTTAATTGGACTTAAACATTCATTGGAGTATGATTTAATAAAGGTTATGCATCATGCTTTTCTTTCTTATAGCCATGAGAAACATTTATTTTTACGCTAGATGGCAATATTACAGTATCTTTAAATATAATAAGAATATATGGCCCTGTTTTAATCTGCATTTAAGACACATTTTTGGGAAATCCCTTACAATATGATTCCATTTGTTATAATTATTTTTTTAAACATTAACTAATATTGGTTAATACTTCTAAAGAGTAACCAAACAGTTGCTGGTCCCCACTTTAAAATCTTTTTCAAATCTAGGATCTTCGAGGTTCAGCAAGAATTGGTTTCTATTTGTCAGTGTGGTGCTAAACTACTTCGAAGTCAAGACAACAGCAGTGATTTAGAGTTGTTGTTTTTTTTTCTTTATTTAATGGTTGTTTAGCATTTTCAATGAGTTAAAAAATTTATTTATAAACATGTTATTATTATATAAAAATAGCAGCAGTTTCGCATGTGTGTTTTATTGTTCCTGTCATTCCAGTGATGAATGTTTTATAAACAAGGACCAGTTCAAAGCTGGATTTGTTTGATACTGAAAGATAGAGCATGATAAAGGATCCCAGTCATGATTCGGAACTGCAGGCAGTAATTGAAACTGCATCTAATTTCTCTTTAGCTCTGGCCACGGCATGCTTCCAGGAGCTCAGCTGTTTATGGAGAGAATTGCAAATCTGTATCTTTCTTTTATAAATCTGATAAAACTAAAGACTTTTTGGAGATATGAATGGTGCATTAATACTGTATAGGTACTCAAGATTAAAGAGATTTTAAGGATATTAAGGAGATTTTAACTGAATTTATAATTTTTAAATGTTATGATAGTGGTTTTATAATGTCTAAATATAAATCCAAAAGCAAAACATGTAAAAAGAGCTATATTACGGTGTGGAAATAGAAACTGAGACAATGACTGATCCTCTGCAGCCATCTAGTGGTTATAGTGGGAATTTCATCACATTTATTTTAATAGTATTTGGCAGAAAGTAGGTGGCAGAAATCATCCACTTAAGAATGTGACATTTTTTTCATGAATTGTCTTTGTAAGTAAAAAAAAAAAAAAATGTTAAAAATGCAAATGTTATTTAAAGTGAATTTTACATAGTGTTCTCATTTTATATAAAAGTGTACAAAATGTGAATAACTTTAAGACAAATTAATGATACAAAAAACACACATGTAAATCCCTCCAAAATTACCTAATTAAAATGTAAGTAGTATTATAATGTGACACTGTCACACAAGAGACATGTTTTACTGCTCTATTTATTTATTATTTTCTTTTTGTGGACTTACCTTTCCAGATTCATTTACAGCAAATTGGACTATCACTCATCTTGGATTGTATATACACTGGTGGATTCACATTGGGACATTTCAACACACTAGGATTCTTGGACTGTTTTTAGGGTATGGACAAGTGAACTGTATTCTTTTAACAGCCGGAGTTTACCTGGTTTTATTGTGTTGTTTTAAAGTCCTTTTATGTGAACATTGTAAATACACCATCCTCAAACTTATTTCTGTTTTATGTCATTCTTTTAACACCTCAAATTTCTCACACAGTAGAATCTGACCCCATTCTAAACTTTGTGACCCAGCCTATTAGGCCGTACGTTACTATAAATGTAGTAGTATGTGTTTATCAAATTAAAACTATTGTTTAGGCTTGGCCATCAGGAGGTTTTTTTTTTTTTTTCCCCTTATTTCTCTTTCTCTGTGATACTGAAAATGGGGGAACGGGTTCCAAATTTTGCACAAGCTAGTAAATTGGCCTTTAGTCATTGACCTGCAGCAGGTTTTCTTTGGGACTTAGTGTTAGGGGTTAGAATACAGATTTCCTGGCTAGACAATTGAAAGAAGGTTCAATAAGTGTTTCACACAAAACAATCAGCTTCCTTTTCTTGGTATTAACTTACCACCACAGCGGGACAGACTCCATCTGTTGCAATGGAATTTAGTCACACTCTCACGTTCTTCATGATAGTTCTGATCTCCAGCACAGGTACCAAAACACATTCATCTTATTATATTATATTAAAAGGTTCTATGTAGCAAATATATAAACAAAGGTATTTTATTCTTAAAATACAATTTCATTCTTGTTTCTCTCCTCAGTATGCAGATCTGGAGACCATGTGTTTGTTCAGACAGGGAACTCTGTTAAACTAGACGTGGAAACTAAAACACTGCCAGAGTTTAATAAATTAGTCTGGACGAGAAATAAATCAGAAAATATAGTGAGATTCGTAAGTCAGTCTGGAGATATAAAATATTACAGTACAGATATGAACAGAGTAGAGTTCAATGCTGAAACCTTCTCTTTAACACTGAGGAACATGCAGAAGACAGACAGTGGCCTCTACATGGCAAAAACAAAAGGAGAACAAGAAATATGTGTTGCTGAACACAATGTATCAGTTATAGCTGAGTGATTTAGTGAAATAAAATTCATTAATGCATATTTTTCATTGTTCTGGTTATGATCTTTACAGAGTAAAATATTCAAAAAAATCTGTATGTAACAGAAACAGCATTAACAGGATAGATGTAATTTTAGTTTGAAAAAACTTAGAGTTTACAATGCATTTTTTTCAGTCTCAAGTATGCAGTTGTAAAGATTATTATTGGCACTTGGAAATGGAAGCAAATAAATTTTTTCATTGATTAAAATGTGAGGCTAACTTGTCATAAATTGTTGTGTGATGCAGTAGTTGTTGATTTCAGCTCCCCTGATCTAACAAGAACATTTATGAAAGTGTCAGATATAGAACGTCTGCTCACTTATCAAGGAAACTAAAAAGCACTAGAAACTTTTACTGAAAGGACTGGCAAACGGATGGAATAAAAGTAGAATTTCATTTATACTTTATTTTATAGAGCATTAATTGAGGGTTGGCTACACCTTAGCCACAGCTTGTTTTTTGAAAATTCCATTAACATATTACAGTTCTTTTTCAATATCTAGGACACACATCAATATTTAGGTCATTTTTTCAAAACTCACAATATTCTCAACCAACTTTCATCTTGTAAATGTCACATCCAAAATGCACTAAAACTACCAAAACACTCCAGCATGTCTCGAATTAAATGATTCCAGAACATTAGCAAAGTTTGTTAGACAAACATACCTTGTCACATAAAACAATGACCTAATACACTAACATGTGACTGAGAAATGGATCCTATATCTTCATGCAAAGATTTCTGTATGTTTCAGATCCAGTGGATTCTCCTGTTCTGAACTGGAACGTCACCATGATTGGTGTTAACTCCTGTATTGTGAAAGTGTCATGTAGTGGGCGTGATCATACGATCGGAGAATTCTACCACAGCCACAACTGCTCTCGAGAGGAAGTGACATCATTTGGAATCCACACTCTAACCCTGTATTGTATAGAGAACGTAGTTGTTTGTAACTACAGCAATCCAGTCAGCTGGAAGAATGAAACGGTAGAGATTAACCAACTTTGCACACCTCACAAAAGTAAATAACTTTACTTTTGTTTATTCTCAAATAAAGTACTAAAAAGTATCTTCAGCTCAGGATATGACTGATCTGATGATGGTTAATGTGAAAGCTTTAATTTTTAGCTGAGAATCCCAAAGAAAACATCAGCTCTGTTCCTCTCCACTGGCTCTTGGTCATCACTGGTATTTCAGTGTTGGTTTTCACAGCAGTTTCTGTAATATGCTGCTTCTACAAGAAGCATGAAAAGAGTATGTCTGCCTTTATAAAAATAGAAATGACAGTATGAAAAATAGAAAAATAGCCTCAGTATGAATTTAGGTATGCAAGTCACTTTCTAAATCTATTCTATTAAACCTCTTAGGTGCCCAGCAGAATGATCATACAGACTATACACAAGTTCAGGTAGGAATGTCAATTTATGCTGTAGAATTATGTAGTCTTTCATAAGTCTTTCAAACTTGTACAGAAGGATTTGTATGACTGTTGACTGGACCGTTCTGCGATGAATGGATAGATGGATGCCAGTTTAATATGTTTGTTAATATTTCATATATTTACTATATATTCATTTATTCACAGTTACAGGAAGGGGCACAAACAGAAAGTCACCCCAGCACCACCTACAGTACAATAGGACAACACCCAAAACATCATAAAATTTTTTCAATGGTGTATTATTCAACAGTCATGGCAGATGACTGGTGCATAAATAGCAAATGTTAAATATATGTAAAAATGTGTGTTTGTCAATAGATATCTTAAAATATTTTTAACATATTTGTAACATATCACAAGCTTGTCAATTTAAGTCATTCATTAGTAATTAGTGATAATATAACTGATAATTGTTTTGTTGAAGTTGTCTTATTGCCATTAAACTTGTTTAATTAACTGTGTTCTGACTTTACTGTACATTTTTGTTTGCACTGAAACAACATTAACTGGAAGTATGGGTAAATAAAGGTAAGTTTGTCGGTTCTCGGGTCTGATCACCTGTGTCTTTGCTTTTGTGCTGTGTTGTGTTTTGTGTCTTTGTTTTGACAGCTCACCATGTGCTCGTTGTCCGCGTGGCTCCAGTGCTCCTAGCTGCAAGTTTGTTCTGCTGCTCCTTGTGCGTCCAGGTTTCCGTGGAAAGATGTTCATTTCATTCCCTTGCCCAAATTGCCCTGAAGCGTTCCACGTTTTTCTCTGCACTTTAACTCTAATAAAAGTCACTGTTGAACCCGCAACTGAATCCTGCCTATTCCCTGACAGAACAGTCTGACCAGCGATGGATTCAGCGTGATCTGATCCGCTTCGTTCCGCTCTCGTACAACAGGGAGCTTTGCTGGGCCAGCATTCTACTCAACTCAGTTCCACCGCCCAGGAAGTGGACGCTCTCAATGCCCGAGTCGCAGAGCTTCTCACACGCGTTGAGGATCTTCAGCGAGACGCTGCTAATCGGGGTCCCGTTCTCCGCGCTGGCTTTCCTCTCGAGCCCGAGCCGCACGCAAACAATCCGCCGGTTTACGATGGCGATCCGAATGCCTGTCAAACCTTTCTCTCACAATGCTTTCTGGTGTTCTCTTTACAACCTCGACGTTACACCACTGAGGAGGCTAAGGTGGCTTATGTTCTCACGCTTCTTTCGGGCTGTGCCCGCGAATGGGGAATTGCCGTCTGGAATTCGCGAGCTCCCTGCTGGGCAACTTTTGACGATTTTCACCAGGAGATGGCGAGGCTGTTTGATCGATCAGTTCGGGGAGATGAGGCGGCGGCTCAGTTGTCTAGTCTGTGTCAGAGAAGAAGCTCTGTCACCGAATATGCTATTCAGTTCCAGACTCTCGCGGCTGCGTGGCGTTTCCTTGGATCACGCCATCGCCGATGAATTGGCTGCCTTGGGTCGTCTCCGGCTGATGCCTCAGCAGAAACAGGAGGGTCTTATCCAAGGATTATGCTTTTACTGCGGCAAGACAGGCCATTTCGTCCTTCAGTGCCCGTTAAAAGCCAAGGCCCACTAGTAAAACGGGGAGTCCTGGTGGGCGCTTCTCCTAGTTCAAACTCTCCAGCTACACGCACCCAGCTGTCTTTTCGACTCTGCTTCCAGGGGGACTCACACACAGGTTATGCCCTTCTGGATTCAGGAGCTGAGGGGAACTTCCTGGATTCTGCCTCGGCTCTCAAGTGAAATATTCCTACTTTCCTTCTCGCCAAGCCCATTACAGCATGGTCTCTAGAGGGCAATCCCCTCACCACCATTACTCATGTCACACCCCGTGTAAGCCTTTTTCTTTCTGGTAACCATCAAGAAGATATAGAACTGTTTATTATTGATTCTCCTAAGACTCCCCTGATTTTAGGACATCTGTAGCTACTACAGCACAACCCGCATGTAGACTGGGCCAATAATGTTATTTTAGCCTGGAGCCAGTCTTGTCATGTGTCTTGTTTAGGTGCTGTCCTTCCTCCTGTCTCTGTGTCTTGTGTTTTGCAGGTGGACCCTCCTGACCTGACCGGTGTCCCGGCGGATTACTACGATCTTCAGTCGGTCTTTAGCAAGTCCCGGGCCACCTCGTTCCCTCCGCATTGCCCCTACGACTGTGCCATAGATCTCCTCCCAGGCACTTCTCCGCCTAGGGGTCGTCTGTATTCCCTATCTGGCCCTGAGAGGGAGGCCATGGACAAGTATATAAGTGAATCGTTGCATGCTGGGCTCATTCGTCATTCCTCCTCTCCCGCTGGTGCGGGGCTTTTCTTCGTTCAGAAGAAAGATGGCTCCCTGCGTCCCTGTATTGATTACAGAGGTTTGAATGACATTACTGTAAAGAACAGGTATCCCCTACCTCTAATGTCTTCTGCTTTTGAATTGTTGCAGGGAGCTCGGGTCTTCACCAAATTAGACCTCCGCAACACCTACCATCTGGTGCATATTTGGGCGGGTGATGATTGGAAGATGGCTTTTAACACCCCCTCGGGACACTATGAGTATCTGGTTCTTCCCTTTGGTCTTACCAATGCTCCGGCTGTCTTTCAGGGTCTCGTCAATAACGTCCTGGGTGACATGATCAATCAATTTATCTTTGTGTATTTGGACATATTAATTTTTTCTCCCTCTCTCCAATTACACACCCAGCATGTTAGATGGGTCCTCCAGTGCCTATTAGAGAACCAATTGTTTGTCAAGGCAGAGAAGTGCGAATTCCACGCCAAGTCCGTTACGTTCCTTGGCCACATAATTTCTTCTAAGGGGATCAAACCGGACCCAGCTAAGATAGAAGCTGTCGCTAAGTGGCCTGTCCCTGACTCCCGTAAGGCCCTGCAGCATTTCCTGGGGTTCGCCAACTTTTATCGGCGGTACATCAGGAATTTTCGTCAGAAATCCGCTGCACTGCTCACTGCGTTAACCTCCACTAAGGTGTCCTTCAGGTGGAATCAGGAGGCTCAGGTAGCCTTTGATACTCTTAAGTCCCGTTTTATCTCTGCAACTGTTCTGTTGGTTCCAGATCCTGAGCTCCAGTTCATTGTCGAGGTTGACGCATCGGATGTTGGGGTTGGCGCAGTTCTATCTCAGTGTTCCCCCCGCGATGGGAAGGTGCACCCCTGTGTTTTTTTTCTCTCGCTGCCTCAGCCCTGCAGAACGTAACTATGACATTGGCAGAGAATTGTTGGCGGTGAGATTGGCTTTGGGTGAGTAGCATCACTGGTTGGAGGGGTCAGTGCTGCCCTTCTTGGTATGGACGGATCATAAGAATCTCGAGTATATCCATTCGGCCAATTGGGCGCCCTTCTTTGGCCGGTTTAACTTCACCCTCTCGTACCGGCCTGGGTCCAAAAATGTCAAGCCCGACGCTTTCTCGCACCTGTTCGGGGCACCAGAGGGGGAGCTTTCGGCCGAGGCCATCCTCCCTGAGGGGGTGGTGGTCGGGGCTCTCTCCTGGGGTATCAAGCGGCGAGTAGAGGAGGCCGGACGAGGGGTGCAAGTGCCAGAGGAGTGCCCAGCGGGCAGGTTGTTTGTGCCGGCTGCGCTGCGCCCTGAAGTCCTTCAGTGGGGTCATACGTCCAGGCTGCTCTGCCATCCAGGGATTCAGGGAACGTTGTTTGCCATACGGCAGCGTTTCTGGTGGCCTACATTGGCTGCAGATGTCAGACAGTTCGTGTTGGCCTGCCCTACTTGCGCTTAATGTAAGCCAGTTAATCGCCCCCCTGCTGGTCTGCTCCATCCTCTTCCTATTCCTTCTCGTCCTTGGTCACACATCGCCCTTGATTTTGTCTCAGGGCTTCCCCCCTCGAAGGGCAACACTGTGGTTCTCACTGTGGTGGATCGCTTCTCCAAAGATGTTCATTTCATTCCCTTGCCCAAATTGCCCTGAAGCGTTCCACGTTTTTCTCTGCACTGACAAAGGTATCATGCTTCTCTCTCTTATAGCCATGAGAAACATATATTTGCAAATGTGAGTCCAGCACTATTAAGATTTAACATTCTGACTCATTTTTAACTCAAATGAGAAGATTTTTAGTCATATGTTGGTCAGTTTTTCACACAAAGCAAAAAGCATGACACACAGTTGTTGACCAGATGGAGATATTACAGTATCTTTAAATATATGTAATGAATATATGGCCGTTTTCACCTGCATTTAAGATAAGTTTTTGGGTAACACTTTACAATATGATTCCATTTGTCAAACAGTTAAACCAACACACTCATCACATCTTGACACTTGGTCAGAACCCTGTAGTGTCATTTTTTGATGTGTAGGGTCCTACTTTGTTTTAAATAAAAATCCTTTGGCGTCAATATGCCGACGTGAAAGGCATTGGGAATTTTATCATCATGATTCAATTATATATTGTGTAATAATATTGCCATTATCACATATATGTTGAGGTGTGATTTTTCAGTGTGAACAGTCACAACAATTTTATTTACTTTACACCATTTACACATTTATGAGCACGTAACCCGACCCCTGCCTCTAAACCTACCTTTTCTCAGTAATACACATAATATAATAGGCAGATACAACTACAGTCATAATCTATTACAAAAAAAAAAATAATAATATTCTAAGTCTTCCGAGGCAAAACAATTAATTTGTGACATCTCCATCCACCATAAAGCCCATATCCTGTGTGCAATCTGTGCGCAAATTCAAAAATTGTCACCAGAAGTCGACTTACGTCAGCCTTGGTTGTGAAATGCAATTGGCTGTTGTGTGTCTCATGACCGATTGCATCATGCTAAAGTACGGGAGTATCTTTTTGAATGAGATGTGAGTGTGTTAACAGAGAGGGATCATTTTCAGCAATTAAAACCATATGTTTTACTCTCTTCTTCACATAAAGAATGGCTTCTAAAGCTTTGGAATACAACACAACTTGCAATACTTTAATACTGCCTTTTTATGGTCAGTTTTTGCAATAAATATCCATAACTGTACTTTTATTTGACCGTTATGTGTTTTGTATTGTTCAGAAGTGGGTAGGTCTAGGGTAGGGGTGGGGTGCCTGTGCATTAAAAAAATTACGCTAAAGGGGTTTATATTTTTGGGTGAACTATTGCTTAAGTGTGCAGATCCGTATATTGCCATAATATCATGTGCAGTTTCCAGAGTAGTTTTTGTTTTTACCTAAATCAACTGTTTAAGAGGATATTTCTATTTCTCATTCTAATCAACCTTTGCTTTATTAGTGAAGCAGTAAATTCACACGATTGTGGAGAAAGTGTTTTTTGTGGAGTCTCAACTGGCTCCATGCTGCCCATGTTTCTACCACAGACCAACTGGAGCTAAATCTCTTTCATAAGACATCTCACCATTTGGCAGTTTCCTCAGTTTCCTCTTTCAGGGTTCTATGCATCTTGATGCCAGTAAGAGAATTTGTTGCTGAGCATATTTGGTTTCAGGAATTTGGTTTCTTCTTCTGAGTAAACTACAGTGTTAATTAGGAAGTAAATGCAACAGTAGTCATTTTGAGTTCTCTTCCTTTTTTCCCCATTTTTTTGAGTTTTTCATTTGTGACAATGGCAATAAATCACAGACTCAGATTTCTTCTTTGCCTTCTCACCTTCAAAACAGGTAAAATGCGTTAATTAACATATGTAATATTATATAATATATTTGTAGCCAAAAAAATTTTAACAAAGCAGCATATGTTATTTACTTTTCTTATGCTGCCTGCATTAATATGAATAACAAAATATGTGAGACAATTAGTTTAAAACAGGGTACATGGTATAAGCATGAAGGAGAAACTTTCCTCTCTATTGTTTAGTTGTGTAAGCAGAGACAAATCGTTCCAGATATGTGCATTATAGCTGTATTAAATTTTTATTATGCTGTTCTCTCTTTGAGAAAAGTTTGTATGTACTTAGTATTTTAATTATATCTGGTAAATTCACTTGGTCTGTAGTACACATCTTTCCACAATGGGCATCTTTCTCTCTCCTCAGGGTTCAGTGCTGAGATTTCTGAAGTTGTACAAACAGGAAATTCTGTTCAGCTGGATATACAGACACAAGAACTACCAGAGTTTGATGATTTATCCTGGAAATATGATCAAACTAAGTATATAGTTAAATATTTGAATAAGTCTAAAGAAGTAAAACTTTACCCTTCCTACAAGGACAGAGTGGAATTCAATAATAAAACCTTCTCTCTAACACTGAAGAACATGCAGAAGACAGACAGTGGACTCTACAGAGCAATAGCAGCTGCAGAATCAGACAACAATATTGTTACATACAGAGTATCTGTTATAGGTGAGTAATTTTATTTGCCGTGCATCTGTGCATGTTATAAAGCGTAAGTAGTAAAATAAAATGTTTATGCATTTAAAAAGAAGATCCAGTTGTGAAATAAATGTTTCTTTTTTCTTCAGTCATGATACACATTCCATAAACAACTATTGGAATATGATATCCTACAATAGTGCAACAATGTATTATTTGCCAATTTAAACACATGGTCACTCCTTTTACAGCTGATCAATCAACGTGATCTCATGATAATTCGTATGCATTTTACGTAAAATGTGGTTCTACAAAACGTACATTTACTTACGTTTTTCCAGAGTAATTAAAACGTACAATACACTAAAACGTACAATACTGACATTTTTACAGCATCTAAACGTACAAATACTTACGAATTTTCAGCATTTAAACGTACAATACAGACGTATTCACAACACCTTAAAACGAATCCTTATGAATATTGAAATCGCGGCATTAATTTCATTATTGTTTTTATTTGTAATCCAGTGCCCTTATGTTTTCAATTGCATTATTAAATTGTTAATCGTTTATTTAATATGAAATTATAACATTTTATTTTGTTCTGTGTAATTTCTGCTGACCGCTCGTTTCCAAGAATAGGCCTACATCATGTTAAACAAGACTACATTTTAAACCCTTAAAATTCGTTTAACCATTCATGTAATATTAACGTGATGGGAAAAAAAACTGAACTTTGTTGCGTCGCTGGACACGCCCCATCCGGTCGCCAACGGTCACTGTAGCTCGATGTCGCGCTTGTCGCCGGAAATCGCCAGCTCTCCATTGAAATGAGCGACCGTTGGCGACCGGATGGGGCGTGTCCAGCGACGCAACAAAGTTTAGAATCCCTCAACTTTATGCAAATTAAGAGCGACTTTCGGGAGCGACAGCCAATAGGAAAGAAGACGGTAGAGCTCATGTGATCGTTCTCCTCTCTCAGCCATAGATAAACATACTCAATGAAAAAAGTAGGCTCTGCTTCTCATTCGTTTTTGTTTGTATGTACAGATTTAATTTATATTTATATTATATTTAGTCTTTTGCCTCCAAAATGTTTGAATTTAGCGGCAAGAAACCTGATTCTCTGTCAAGGCAACCAGTAGTGAGAACGCCCACTAGCAACCTCGTCGCCAGCCTCTGGCTAGTGTGAACGGGGCTTAAATCGTTTATTGCTAAAATAATAAAAATGCGTATTTGCTATAAAAATGGGTAAGTTTAGGTATGAGGGTATATTAAGGGGGCTAAGAATCTAAATCGCTTGTTGATAAAATGATAAAACGGCATTGATATAAATATCTTAATGATATGAATGATACGTAAGTATTTTACGTTTTTTAGCTAAAAAATACGTAGCGATTTGTACGTTTTAAACATTAAAATACGTTTGTATTTGTAAAAATTACGTTTTGTGCCTCTAAACATTACTTATAAATACCTACGTATAAACAATGAGACCAGGCTGGATCAACAGGTGGGTCTTTGTGTTAAATTAAAAACAAAAAAATGTCTGTTTCAGACATTGTGGAGGCTCCTGTCCTGACTGTGAACTCAAATTTGACCAGTGGTAACTTCTGTACTGTGAACTTCACATGCAGAGCTCATGAGCTCACGATTAACTCCAGCTATCAGAACAACACATGCTCTCCAGAGGAAGTGACATCACACGACAACTACACTCTCAACCTGTACTGTGGTGACGAACTAATCATCTGTAACCATACCAATCCTGTCAGCTGGAGAGAAAACAAAATAAACATTACACAGCTCTGTGTTAATAAAGGTATCTCGCCATAAACACAGAGACAGTCAATCATTCAGATGATGCAAATCAACATCTCTTAAATCAAATAGCTAATTTTATGTTTACTCAATTTAATCTAACTGCTGAACTGAACTGAAAACTAATGACATAAATCTAATTTTACAGAGAACGACTCAAACAATAACCAGAGTGAGTCATCTCTCCTGTGGTCAGGTTTTACGGTGACAGTGTGCATTTTGATATGTCTTTCAGTCTTTCTGTACTACAAGTATAAAAAAGGTATGTCAGTGTTGCCAAACATACAGTACATTCTCTATGAAAAACTGAACTCTCTTCATCAGTGATCAATTAAAGGAGAAGTCCACTTCCAGAAAAAAAAAATGTACAGATATTGTACTCACCCCCTTGTCATTCAAGATGTTCATGTCTTTCTTTCTTCAGTTGTAAAGTAATAATATTTTTTGAGGAAAAAAATTCAGCATTTTTCTTCATATAATGGACTGATATGGTGCCCCGAGTTTGAACTTCCAAATGCAGTTTAAATGCAGCTTCAAACGATCCCAAATGCGGTTGTAAATGATCCCAGCCGTGGAAGAAAGGTCTTATCTAGCAAAACGATCGGATAATTTCATTTAAAAAAAATACAATTTAAATATTTTTAAATCTCAAACGCTCATCTTGTCTTGCTCTGCCTGAACTCTGTGTATTCTGGTTCAAGACAGTTAGAGTATGTCAAAAAACGTATTTTCTCCCTCAACTTCAAAAATCATTTCAAAATCATCCTACATCACTGCAGAAGTACCGACCTGGTCTTTGCAAAGTGAACATGCAAAGAAGATCAAACACTCTTAACAAAAAAGGTAAAACAGCGATGTAGGGCTATTTTGAAGTTGAAGGAGAACATGAGATGGGACTTTTTCAACATACCCTAACTGTCATGAACCGGAAAAAACAGTTCAGGCAAGTAAGACAAGATGAGCGTTTGACATTAAAAAGTATATAAACTCTATTATTTTTATGAAAATAACCAATCGTTTTGCTAGATAAGACCCTTCTTCCTCTGTTGGGATCATTTACAACTGCATTTGGGATTGTTTGAAGCTGCATTTAAACTGTATTTTGGAAGTTCAAAATTGGGGCACCATAGAAGTCCACTATATGGAGAAAAATGCTGAAATGTTTTCCTCAAAAAAAATTTCTTTACGAATGGAGAAAGACAGACAAACATCTTGGATGACACGGTGGTGAGTAAATTATCTGTAAATCTTTGTTCTGGAAGTGGACTTCTCCTTTAAGTACTTTACTGCTTTCTTCAAGTAATTAAAAAGAATGATGGTGCTATTTTTTCTGTTTTAGTCAATTGTAATATTGTAGAATACTGTGTTCTCCCACCTAGTTCTTGTCTCTACTGAATATTCTCTAATCAGATCATTTAAACATCCAAATTAGTAACCAACTAGAAAAGATCTTTCAGAACAATATTCATCTTTAACTAGTACATTCTAGTTTTTCCAGTTTAGAGCTTAATTTTTAGTTTCCATATTCAACTCGACACAACACATCCTGTTCAGGTTTAATTGTCACAACGTTTTGCACACACCTAGCATGAGGACAAAAAAATATTTGTTCTTTGCTGGTGCCAAACAATAATTCAAGAACAGAATTTATTATTATTATTATTATTATTATTATTTGATACGTGTTGATGTTAATATATTGCTGTATATTCTAAACCTCACAGGTGCTCAGGAGGAGGTAGTAGCAGATAGTGCAGTTTATGCTTCAGTTGAGGCAAGCTTCAAATTACTGTCATTAAGCTGTACACCCATTTCTGCAATATTTGTTTTTGTTGCTTGTTACAGTCATACAAAGCTTCCATCTACACAAATCAGTTGGTCCCAAACTATTCAAAACACATCTTGTTTTTCTTTAATTGTATAGCAAGTGTATACATCATCTAAAAACATAGGTTCCAGAAGGCTTTTTCACAGCGATGCCATTGAAGAACCACTTTGTGTTCCTCAAAGAACCATTTTCTTTCCCTTAGAAGAACAAATTATTCATCTAAAAAGCCCTTTTTCTCACTTCAAAAAACATAGTTTCAACTTAAAATAATTTGATACCCCACTGCCTTAAAGGGGTCATCGGACGCTAAGTTCACTTTTACATGTTGTTTGAACATTAATGTGTGTTGGCAGTGTATGTACAAATCTACCCTATAATGATAAAAATCCATGCAGTGGTTTTTAATTAATCTGTAAAAATAATATCCCTTTTTTTTTTTAATCGAGACATTCTAAGATGCCTGTCGTTGTGGCGTCACACCGACAGAGGCCGCTCCCATGATAGTTGATTGACATGAGAGTCTTACCTCAGATCAGTTGTAACAGTCCAACCTCCATGTTTTGATGCCAGAGCAGGGATGTAAGTTAGACAAGAACTGAGTGACTGAGGTGTTGTGTTGCTGGATGTAATAATGAACATAGTGGTCATTATTTACTCCAGACATCTGAGCTGCTGAAGATGCAGTGGATTACGTTTGTTTGTGAAGGGAATGCGCCTCCCGATCTACATAAATGCGTCTATGTTTGTGAAAATCATTCGTGATCCAGCTTCACTTACAGCAGAAGTGAGTATAAAGGTTTTTTATGAATCTTTGCGATCGTCTTTCCTAATAATGTGATAGTTAGCAAGTTTAGCGGCTAAACGTGGCTAAATGCGGCTAAAGTAAACAGGCTCGTCACTCCACAAAGAGAAGAGAGGGGCGGGGCGAGCAGAGCTCATTTGCATTTAAAGCAACCTCGACCAGATTGGAATGATTTCTGCAGAGCTGATTTTGGCAAGGTAAAAAGGGTGTCGTTTTACACTACCATTAAGAATTTTTAACCAAAGTATATTATAGACTTTTCATTAAGACCTTAAAGAAGCATATCAACTTGTGGAAAATGGGCATCCGATGACCCTTTTAAATTTTTAGTTTAGTTTAAATTTGAAACTACCAATTTTAAGGCAGAGGGGTAACAAATTTTTTTAAGTTGAAACAACTTTTTGGATTTTTTTTTTTTTCTCCAGTGAAGGTACACTTTGAAGGTTCTTCCATAGACACATTTATTATGTCCCAGGATGCATTGTTATATATTTGTTTTGTGTTACATCTGTGGATGAAACTGTTTATGTACCAGGCTAGCTGTGCAGTGTTTTGTGCTTTGTTGGCTCCCTTGATTTCTTCGTTCTTAATTTCACAAAAAATTAAAAAGAAATGGCAAGTAACAGAATTAAACATGAAAATCTGAAGTAGAAAAAATAAAATAGTATTTTCTTGTAAAACACTCCAATAATCTATTTACAACTTTAAAAAAATACTTTCTCTATGCATTTCAATAGGCTGAAGCCCAAACACAAAAGGAAATGGGAGATAATCGACCCACCTCAGTCTACTGCACAGTAGGACAATACCAAAAACCTACAGTCCCCCCTGAAACAGACCATACAGTTTATTCAGTGGTGTGCAAACCAAACCAGACACCAGCCGCCATTTCACCAGATGACACTTAAAATGAAACTGGCTATGTGTCACAAGGAAGCTGTCACAAGACTCATCTCAAAATGGCACCCTTTGTTATGTCTCATGTTTTGTATTCCTTGTGCTTTACTTTACCACTGTACTTTATATGTACAATTAATTTGCATTTTGCCCTGTTTATGTTTCCTGTTTGTAGTAGCCTCCATCACCATATCTTTATATGGTGTAAAAAAAAAAAAAAATCTGTTCTGATATTTAACCAAAGTTGTTTGTCCAATTAAGCTGTTTTCTCTAGCGTTGATTAACATCCATCTGAGCGTTAACATCCACAATCAAACTGCTAAATATTTTTGTGTGAATTCTTATTTTTTCAGTGAATTCTTACTTTCAATCTTGTTATACAGAACTTAACACATCTAAATAAATAAATAAAATAACCCTGAGTGAATTTGATGAATTTGAATTCAGGCAAGTATGAAGCTAGACATGCTAATGCAGTATGTAAATCCAGTACAAACCATTACTGTAAGTATACAGTCTTTACTAGTCTTTTCAGTGCATTTTGACTGAAATCCACTAGATGGTGACATTTAATACTACTTCTGCCCACATGTTTCTTTCCATTTAAACATTTATTTACACATTTATTTACATCAAGCTTTAAATCAAGCTGTTGATTATTGGCTTAGTCTTGGAGTTATCTTTGTCTGAGATAACATTAATATAGCTCTTGGAGGCCCTCACGTCATGCAGACAAAAATATATTTATACACAAAATAAGAATTAATTTCCATAAAGTAAGAACAAATTAGTTTAACATGACCAGTCATAAATCATGACTTAATGTACAAACTAGAAGAGGTTTAACAAAAAGAGGTAAAAGAAGTAAATAAATGTGGGACCAGTCTGAAACAGGAACTGAAATCAGGAAGTCAGATTTAGACTTCTGTAAGCAGCCAAGTTTTAGTCAACAGAGCAAACCAGTGATAAAAATAGCATTTTACAGCTGCACTGTTGTGTCTGCCATTTCACATTAGCTGTTAGATTGCGCCTAATGGAGACCTCTTCATCAAGTCCCAGTGGGGCTCCAACTGTTATGTGTTAAGCTAAAATATTTAGGTTTGGAAGAACATGTTTAGTTTACAGTCTTTTTAGTTTAGCTGACACATCAATCAAGTGTTTTTAGAATTGTTTTGGTTTCACTTCAAAAACGGCCATTAACTTAATTAAAATTCAAATAAACCTTTGTTTGTGGCAACTGTATGATTACTCTCCATTAAAACAGACAGAGGCAAGCAAACAGCTACTAAACTTTGTCCTTTAAGACTTATTTTCTCTCTCCTCAGGGTTCAGTGCTGAGATCTCTGTGTTTGACACAAGAACTACCAGAGTTTGATGAGTTATCCTGGAAAAATGATAAATTACAGAATATAGTCAAATATTTTCATAAAACTAAAGTAGTAAGACTTCACTCTTCCTACAAGAACAGAGGGGATTTCAATGATAAAACCTTCTCTCCAACACTGAAGAACATGCAGAAGACAGACAGTGGACTCTCCACAGCAATAAAAGTTACATACATAGCATATTATAGGTGAGAGTGATGTACTGCATATTAATATATGATGTAATTGTAAACAGTATAAAACACTTGTTAATTATATTCAGTTATAAAATTATTTGAAAACAATATAAATTAGAGTTTTCCCATTTGTATAATTTTTTTCCCCTTTAACTTCAAAACCAGCTGCACATATTTTAATGTGTCAACAAAATTACCTCTGTTCATTTCAGGAAGTCTAAACAACAAAGTGAAAATAATAATAATAATAATAATAATAATGTTTAGTCTTGGTTTACTCAAGTTTTGAAATGGCAAATTCTAGCATGTCTGAATCTGTGTGTGGCCTTATAGGGATAGTTTACTCAAAAATGAACGAATGAAAAAATGAAAAATTCTGTCATTAATTACTCATGTCATATCCTAATGTCATTCCAAACCCCGTAAGACCTTAGTTCATCTTCTGAACACAAATTAAGATATTTTTGATGAAATCTGAGATTTCTTTGACCCTCCATAGACAGCAAGGTTCCTACAATGATCAAGGTCCAGAAGGGTACCAAGAACAATTAACAAAGTAGTCCATATGACATCAGTGGTTCAACCATAATTGTATGAAGCTACAAGAATACTTTCTGTGCAAAAAAAAAAAAAAATCTTTATTTTATTTGCACAACAAAATTATTCTCGTAGCTACATAAAATTACGGTTGAACCACCGATGTCACATGGGGTTACAGCCCTGCCCCTTTTTTGGTGAGAGTTCCAGGGTAGAGACTCCTCCTTGGTGGGCGGGACTGTTATGCTGGGAAGGAGCAACACCTGTGGCACCCTATTTAAGAAGCTCCTGAATTTTGCCTTGATTTTTCTCATTTTTGTTTCTTTATTTGAAGTGTGAGATTTGGGAGTTTTTGTTCCCATCTTGCTTCTACATCTCCACAGCTTTTTTGAAAATCCCATTTCCAACCATTTATTGATTTGTTCTTATGTTGTATTCCCTGAACTTATTTTGATTATTTATTATTCTTTATCTTTATTGAAACCAGTTTTTTAAGTGTCCTGTTTATGTTGTGAGCCGGGTCATAACACATGGAATATTTTGTCAATGTTCTTGGTACCTTTCTGGACCGTGAACATGGTAGGACTCTTCCTGTCTATGAAGGATCAGAGAACACTTGAATTTTATAAAACATATCTAAATTTGTGTTCTGAAGACGAACAAAGGTCTTGCGGATTTGGAACGACATGAGGGTGAGTAAATAAAGACAGAATTTTAATTTCTGGGTGAACTGTCCCTTGTTTTAACGTGTGTTTCAGATGCAGTGGTAGATCCTGCCCTGATTGTAAACTCAAGCTAGTCCCGACCTGACCCCTGTAGCTTTACATGCAATGGAAATAACATTATCATCACCGCCATCTATAATAGCAGCAGCTGTACACAAGAGGATGTGACATCATCTGATATCTACAGTATACCCTAAGACTGAACTGCATTGGTGACTCCATCATGTGTAACTACAGCAACCCAGTCAGCTGGAAGACTAACGCTGCACTGTTAATCTAGTACATACATTACTCTGATCTGCAAACATACTCGTAAATGAAGAAACAGAAAATAAATGAGAAAGTGAGTTAACACTGGACTAAAATGCCTGTTGGTTTAACATTAGTCTGGAAACTGACCATTTTTGGTCTTATCTTTCATGTCTAGAAATACTAGAAAAAAGTTCATTCTCCTTGCCTACTGACATAGGGTTTGTTGATTCTAATTTTACAAGAAAGAAGCTGATTCTGTGAATCTAAATTGGCATTTTCCTCTTCTAAATTCATTTTGTATCAATATTCAAACAAGGTTTTATTAAGGTGTGCATTCTGAGATAACATCTATGTGCGTAGTTAGAGCCAGCAAAGCAACATTAGAGCGCCACCCTCAGGTTGAATTACACAAGGACACTAGACCATTACCTCACCTAAATTTATGGTCAGGACCCGCAGAACTTTCCACTCCCCTCTGTGCGTTTATGGGGTTACGGTCTGACACTAATTTACCCTTTTTGTTAATTTGGCCCTTGATGTCTTAATTGCATCTATTGCATTAGATAACAGAAAGTGACAAGAAGTTGCATTTATTTAAAAGAAAGTTAGCACTACCACACTTTTAATTTGATTTCAAATGGAATGCATGAAGTGATAAAATGTATACAGTACTTTAAATGCAATGTATACTGCTTTGGATAAAAGCATCTGCCAAATGCACTAATGTAAATATACTTGTTCAAAAATTAAAATGTTGTCACACTTTGTGGTTGTGAAGAATTAGCGGAAGAAAAGGCAACTGACTCACACCCGACCACCAACCAATATTAAAAAAAAAATAGCCTCCATAAAAAGAGAGATGTTAGTTCTGAGAAAAGATCCAGTATCTTTTCTTTGTTGATGTCATCTGGTTTGACATTGTGTGCATTGGTGTCAGTATGCAGATCTTTACATGCTGTATATGATAAAAATCACTGATTCTGATCAACCTTTTTTTTTAAATAGTGAAGTGGTAAACTCACACATACTGTTGGGGAGGAGTAGGAAGTGTTTTTGCTGGAGCCTCAACTGACTGAGCACCGGAAAGTTTGGTTCTTTTTTTAATGCTCATGTTTCCACCACAGACTAAGCTAAATCTGATTCTTGTGACATCTCACCGTTTCCAAGCAACAGAATTTCCTTTTTGTAGACTTTTGTAACTTGTGGTTCTATATGCATCTTGATGGCAGTGTCAGCATGTGCAGAGTGTAAAAAGTGTCAGAAAGTGTATTTTGCTGAAATCATAAGTGGTTTATTCCAGCAGTAGACATGTAAAAGACAGGATTTGGTGTAAATCTGAGTGTGAAGTTGTTGTATTCAAAATGGTCTTTCTTTGAAGGTTGTGTAAAAATCTATTAAACACCTTTTGAGCAATCGATGTGGTACATGCTTACATTAACAATGAGAACAAAAAGATTTTTATTAAAATTCAGTTTTCATCATTTTGTCTTTTTAGGTTTATTGATCTTTGGCTTATTTCTGATTAAAACCCAGAACCTCTGAGGCTCAACAGGAACTTACTGTTCTCATCAGTGTTGCATTGAACTTTTCTACTAGGAAGTCAATGTATCAGCAGTCATTTTGGAGTTCTGTTTCTTTTTTTTAGTTTTTAATCTTTTTAATTTGGGAGAATGCCAGTAAATCACCTACTCTTTTTCTTTTGAATGTCAAAACAGGTAAAAATGTGTTCATTATACAACTGAATGATTATTAATGGTTATTGTGACAGTGATGACCGCTTAAGGCATGGTTCAGCCATCACTGAGCTTTTGTTGGCATGTTCTCGATAGAGTGTGAGTTGTGAAAACTCTGAATTTCATTTGATTCTTGGTTTTAGGTTATTATGAAGTTGAAATTAAGTTTTTCCAAATTGACTTTAAATCGTATCTTAAAATTTGCATCGTCATATATTCATATAATCATATTCAGTTTTTTGCCTTATCAAAATAATCACAACATAGCACTAGTGTATGTTAGAAAGATGCCGGGGCTATTATTTGGGCTAATAATAGAACTTTTGCTAGGAAGTCACTAGATGTTGTGATGACAACAGCATAGTTTTTTCATTTCTTTGTAATTTGACCTATTTAACTATTAATGTATAGACAAATAAAACTATAGAATGTGCTGTGCACTGACCATATCTTTTACATGATCTAAGTTTTTAAGCACCCACCTCTACAGCAGCAGCATGACAGTAAGTGCTTTTGATGTCCTCACTGATGTAGAAAAATAGACCTATGTGGGCTTCAGGCAAAAGTTATCTGATCTCTCACTGACATCTTTCTCTGCCTATAATCTAAACAGGCCAAAATGTAAGGCAAAGATAAAGACACAAATACTACCGAAAAAAATTATTATTATTATTGTTGCAAATAAGAATGTGTTTCCCTGTTGACTTTGTGCTGAACGTAAAGTAAATCAATCAAATGAGATTTTACAGCAGTTTGAAGACAAGCTGATAAGATGACAAGTGCAAAACCTTAGTGGGTCTGCATACACTTACTGCTAAGGGCTAGTGGTTAGTAAAAAAGTAGTTAACCATACAAGCATCTTCCTTTTCTCTGAGATGTCAGAGGGGGTTGTGTTGTGCTGCCATCACTTCAGACAGTTTTGGGTTCTGATTTTCTGGTGACTGCAAGCACATAGCACATACTGCGTATTCACTTTTAGTTTTTGTAGTATATTTTATGTTAATGTAAGCTTTCCTGGCTAGAGAGTGGATAATTGCAAGAAGGTTCACTTAGTGTTTCACACAGAATGATCAACTTCCTTTTCTTGACTGTAGGTAATGTATCACAGCAGAACAGACTCCATCCGTTTGCTGCAATGGAATTTGGTCACATTCTCATGTTCTTCATGACATTTCTGATCTCCAGCACAGGTACCAAAACCATTCATTTTATCTCTGGCTTTTTACAGTAATTACAGTAAAGGCTGATTATATTATGTTGATGTATGTTGTTTGTATACAATATATATTTTGGTTGTATAAAATATTTATAACGTTTACTTCTGTTAATCTGATTTAGAGATGACATGATGTCCTTTGCAAAAGGAGTAGACTATTCATATTTGCATATATTTCTATTATAAATAATATCAATTTTCAGCAAACCATGAACGATCTCTAGCAGTTAATGAACGTGGGGAGAAAAAAAAAATCACTATTTCACTAAGGGAAAACAAAAAAAAAACAATAGCTTTTGCTGTTTGGTAATAAAAGCAGTCATGGTGTCATATTTGTTGAAATGCTATATTCACAACTCCTAAGGTTTTTCTTTTTATTAATGGTTAGTGCCATTTCTCAGGCTAAAAAATACCTTTCCAAATAAATGGACAGCCCGACAGACATACAGACAGACAGGGAAAAGGAAATTGAAGATTGCGTCAAATCCATAAAGGAAAATGTCATTTGTCTAACGAAGATAACAGCTCCACCTAGTGGAAATATTATGCAAAATAAATTCACAATATAAGGCCAACATGTAAAGGTCAAATGCTATTATATGGTTAAAGGGTTGTGTGTAGTAAAATTATTTAAAAATAACACTTCTTGTTTCTCTTCTCAGTATCCGGATCTGGACACCATGTGTTTATTCAGACGGGGGGTTCTGTTAAACTGGACATAAAAAATAAAATACCGCTACATTTTAATAGATTATTCTGGATGAAAGATAAATTAGAAAATATAGTAAGATTCGTAAATGAATCTGGAAGTATAAAACATGATATATATAAGGAAAGTGTTGCTTTCAATAATAAAACCCTCTCTCTGACTCTGGAAAACATGTAGAAGACAGACAGCGGACTCTACACGGCAAAAACAATAGGAGAGAAAACAACATTTGTTGCTGAACACAATGTATCAGTTATAGGTGAGTGCAATGTTTTTCTTTTATATTGTGGTTAAGAATTTTTCAGATGATAATATAAAAAAAAAAAAAAATCAGCATTTTTATAGCAGAAACAGTGAAATAGGAATAATATTGTTCCTAAGCATCTGCTTACAGAGTAAAAGTTGTACAGTGTTTTGTTACAATTTTTATTTATTTTTTACCTCAGACATATCTCCAGTGGCAAAGATTATTACTGTTATATGGGAGCAAATAGATTTTGTACTTAAATTGTGAGGCAAACAAATGTGATGTGGTGGTTGCTGAATTCAACTCTCTTGATCTATAAAAAGCATCTAAGAAAAGTGTCATAGAAAGTCATTTACCAATACACCAGAATAATTTACTAAAAGAACATTTTAAAAGATATTTTATTTTTCTATATTTCATTGCATTGCATGTCCAGGGAAGGCTTCACTTCTTTAAAAAATCTTTTCCTAAACATGTTTCAGATCCAGTGGAATCTCCTGTTCTGAAACAGAACTTTACCATGATCAGGGTTAACACCTGTGTTGTGAATGTGTCATGTAGTGGGCATGATCATACAATCAATGACAGCTACCATAGCAACAACTGCACTAAGGACAAAGTGACATCATGGAATGACATTGAAATCCACACTCTAACCCTGTATTGTATAGAGAACGTAGTTGTTTGTAACTACAGCAATCCAGTCAGCTGGAAGAATGAAACGGTAGAGATTAACCAACTTTGCCCATCTCATGAAAGTAAATAACTACTCTTACATCATCTATATTTAAATTCTTAGCAGTTTATTCTCAAATAAAGTACTAAAAAGTATCTTCAGCTCAGGATATGACTGATCTGATGACGGTTAACGTGAAAGCTTTCATTTCAGCAGAGAATCCCAAAGAAAACATCAGCTCTGTTCCTCTCCATTGGCTCTTGGTCATCACTGGTATTTCAGTGTTGGTTTTCACAGCAGTTTCTGTAATATGCTGCTCCTACAAGAAGCATAAAAAGGGTATGTCTGCCTTTATAAAAATAGAAATGACAGTAGCCTCAGTATGAATTTAGGTATGCAAGTCACTTTCTAAATCTATTCTATTAAACCTCTTAGGTGCCCAGCAGAATGATCATACAGACTATACACAAGTTCAGGTAGAAATATCAGTTTATGCTGTAGAATTATGTAGTCTTTCATAAGTCTTTCAAACTTGTACAGAAGGATTTGTATGACTGTTTGACTGGACCATTCTGTGATGCATGGATGGATAGATGGATGCCAGTTTAATATGTTTGTTAATATTTAATATATTCACTATATATTCATTTATTCACAGTTACAGGAAGAGGCACAAACAGAAAGTCACCCCAGCACCACCTACAGTACAATAGGACAACACCCAAAACATCATATAATTTATTCAATGGTGTATTATTCAACAATCATGGCAGATGACTGGTGCATAAATAGCAAAGGTTAAATATATGTAAAAATGTGTGTTTGTCAACTGATATCCTGTAACATATCACAAGCATGCCAATGAGTGATAACATAACTGATAATGGTTTTGTTGAATTTGCCTTATTGCCATTAAACTTGTTTAATTAACTGTGCTCTAACTTTACTCTACATTTTTGTATTTGCACTGAAACAACTCACAATATTAACTGGAAGTATGAGTAAATAAAGGTAAGGTGTCATGTTTCTCACTATTATAGCCATGAGAAACATATATTTGCAAATGTGAGTCCAGCACTATTAAGATTTAACATATTGACTAATTTTTTTTTTTTTAACTCATATGAGAACATTTTTAGTCACATGTTTGGTCTGTTTTTCACACAAAGCAAAAAGCATGACACACAGTTGTTGACCAGATGGAGATATTACAGTATCTTTAAATATATGTAATGAATATATGGCCGTTTTCACCTGCATTTAAGATAAGTTTTTGGGTAACACTTTACAATATGATTCCATTTGTCAAACAGTTAAATCAACACACTCATCACATGTTGACACTTGGTCAGAACCCTGTAGTGTCATTTTTTGATGTGCAGGATCCTACTTTGTTTTAAATAAAAAAAAAAACCTTTGGCGTCAATATGCCGACCCGAAAGGCACTGGGAATTTTATCATCATGATTCAATTATATATTGTGTAATAATATTGCCATTATCACAACAATTTTATTTACTTTACACCATTTACACATTTATGAGCATGTAACCTGACCCCTGCCCCTAAACCTTTTCTCAGTAAAACACAGAATATAACAGGCAGATACAACTACAGTCATAATTTATTACAAAAATATTAATATTCTTCCGAATATTAATAATAAGTCTTCCGAGGCAAACCAATTAATTTGTGACATCTCCTTCCACCATAAAGCCCAGATCCTGTGTGCAGTCTGTGCGCAAATTAAAAAATTGCCATCAGAAGACGACTTGGTTGTGAAATGCAATTAGCTGTTGTGTGTCTCATGACCAATTACATTATGCTAAAGTACGGGAGTGTCTTTGAGTGAGATGTGATTAACAGAGAGGGATCATTTTCAACAATTAAAACCATGTGTTTTACTCTCTTCTTCACATAAAGAATGGCTTCTAAAGCTTTGAAATACAGCACGACTTGCAATACTTTAATACTGCCTTTTTATGGTCAGTTATGCAATAAATATCCGTGACTACTTTTATTTGCCCATTATGTGTTTTGTATTGTTCAGAAGTGGGTAGGTTTAGGGTAGGGGTGGGGTTAGGTGCTCCAATTAAAGTATAAATTTATACAAAATGATTTCAATTTTTTTTACAAATGCATGCAAACCATTAAATTAAGGCAAACAACTGAAAGCAATAATGGAAGACACCACATGTCAAAAAGTGGTACCCCTAAAGGGGTACTCTGTGCATTTAATACAATTACACTAAAGGGTTTTATATTTTTGGGTGAACTATCACTTAAGTGTGCAGATCTGTATATTGCCATAATATCACGTGTAGTTTCCAGAGTAGTTTTTGTTTTTACCTAAATCAACTGTTTAAGAGAATATTCCCACTTCTCATCCTTCATTCTAATCAACCTTTGCTTTATTAGTGAAGTAGTAAATTCACACATATTGTGGAGAAAATGTTTTTTGTGGAGTCTCAATTGGCTCTATACTGCTCATGTTTCTACCACAGACCAACTAGAGCTAAAACTCTTTTATAAGACATCTCACTGTTTTGCAGTTTCCTCTTTCAGGCTTCTATGCATCTTGATGCCAGTAAGAGAATTTGCGGCTGAGCATATTTGGTTTCAGGAATTTGGTTTCTTCTTCTGAGTAAACTACAGTGTCTATTAGGAAGTAAATGCAACAGTAGTCATTTTGAGTTCTCTTCCTTTTTTTCCCCATTTCTTGAGTTTTTCATTTGTGACAATGGCAATAAATCAGACTCAGATTTCTTCTTTGCCTTCTCACCTTCAAAACAGGTAAAATACATTCACTAACATATGTAACATTATATAATATATTTGTAGCAAAAAATGTAACAAAGCAGCATATGTTATTTACTTTTCTTATGCTGCCTGCATTAAAACTAATATGAACAACAAAAAATGCGAGACAATTAGTTTGAAACAGCGTACATCTCTATTGTTTATTTGTGTAAGCAGAGACAAGTAGTACTGTAGTACTTTTTTTTTTTAAATGGGCATCTTTCTCTCTCCTCAGGGTTCAGTGCTGATATTTCAGTAGTTGTACAAACAGGAAATTCTGTTCGGTTGGATATACAGACACAAGAACTACCAAAGTTTGATGATTTATCCTGGAAAAATGATAAATTTAAGAATATAGTTAAATATTTTAATAAAACTAAAGAAGTAATACTTTACTCTTCCTACAAGGACAGAGTGGAATTCAATCATAAAACCTTTTCTCTAACACTGAAGAACATGCAGAAGACAGACAGTGGACTCTACAGAGCAATAGCAGCTGCAGAATCAGACAACAGTATTGTTACATACAGAGTATCTGTTATAGGTGAGTGTAATTTTATTTGCTGTATTCAGGTCAAAAGACCACTCAGTCTTTTATTCTGTGCATGTTACAAAGCATAAGTAGTAAAATAAAATGTTTATGTATTTAAAAAGAAGATCCAGTTGTTATATAAATGTTTTTTTGTTTTTTTTCATCAGTGATGATATACATTCCATAAACACCTATTGGAATATGTGCTTTTACAGCTGATCAACAGGTGGGTCTTTGTGTTAAATTAAAGACAAAAAAATGTCTGTTTCAGACATTGTGGAGGCTCCTGTCCTGACTGTGAACTCAAGCTGTATGCCACCCTTAGACACAACGCGAAGGCTTAGGTTCCTTTTACAGATGTTTAATGCACACATCGACACGGACATCAGCGCCAACATCAACACCAATATCAACACCAACATCAACACCGTAGAACTAAAACAGGACGAATATATAACAAACATCAGTCACACATTCAATTACACGGAAAACACGCATATGACTTTAAACTGGTAAATTAACAAAAAATACATTGACATACCACTTTTGCCTGCTTGTGCGCTAAGAGGGGGGGTATGTCTTGAAGTTTCTTGATCGAATGTGTTACAAATGTAAAGAGAAACACCTTAAATCTTTAGACGATAACATCGTTCCATCTCTTCATGCACATGACCAAAACAGGAAGTGCCATATAAGGGCAAGATGGGAATAAAATAAAACATAACCCAAAAACTCTTAGAAAGAATCAGTCTTGCTCATATACACGACAATTAAGTATGAAAATCAGAATAAACATTATAAAATAATCAAAATGTAAAATTATACAAATTAATAAAGTTATCGCAATAAGGGAGTGTCTAAATGTACAAGCGCCATCTAGTGGAAACAGACTTAAACTCACCAAACATTGTGACAGCAAATACACTCCCACCATCACACTATGTGTGATTCTTAATAGAAATTATGAATACTCCAGTAACTTTTCATGAACTTAACATTCAGAAGAAATTTTGTACATGCTAAGCATACACAGATAAATCACTCTCATCATACATAACCCTTTACTCAGCTTCGAGTAATAACACTGTTTTGTGTATGGGTCTTTCTAGGTAGACTGACTTGCTTGTGCGTGCACCCTTACTATCCAGTGTTGCATCACTAACAAGAAGTTTAAGTCTTCTCACTCTTCCATCAGTCCCTGGGAAGACTTCTACCACCTTGGCTAGCTTCCACTGATTCCGTGGTGCTAAGTCATCTTGGAGCAGAACAATATCATTTATCTTAGCATTTCTCCTGCTCTTATTCCACTTATTTCTCTGCTGCAAGCTCAACAGATATTCTTTTCTCCACCTGGTCCAAAACTCATTCGCCAGAAACTGAACTCTCTTCCATCTCTTCCGAAGATAGAGATCCTCCCTTACAAACTCTCCCGGAGGTGGTGCAATGATAGTTGACTTCATTGTTAGTATATGGTTCGGCGTCAATGGTTCTGGTCCCACAGGATCATTGATGTGCTCTAAGGACAATGGTCGACTATTGACAATCGCCATTACTTCATACATGAACGTTCTTAAGGAGGAAGTGTCCAGTCTTGCTGCAGACTGGTCTAGGATAGAAGTCAGTACACACCTTACAGTCCGGATCTGTCTCTCCCAGACACCACCCATGTGACTGGAAGCAGGCGGGTTCATGACAAAGGTACAGCCTAACTCCTTCACACGTTCTTGGTCCATTCCCTTCATCAACTCCAGGAACTCTCCTTTTGCACCAGTAAAATTAGTACCTTGATCACTATGCAGCTGACTTACATTGCCACGTATTGCAATGAAACACCGCAATGCGTTAAGAAAAGCATCAGTGCTAAGATCATCCAGTACCTCAAGATGAACAGCTCGCGAACACATGCAGGTGAACAGGAGTCCGTATCTCTTCAGCTCTCTCCTTCCCTCTTTAACATAGAACGGTCCAAAGCAGTCCATGCCACTATAGGTAAAAGGAGGGGTAGTTTCCATCCTCTCCGGTGGCAGATCAGCCATCTTTTGCTCCTGGTTACATTTCCGTAACTTCCTACACTTCACACATTTGTAGATAAGAGATGACACTTCACTGCTGCATCCCAAAATCCAAATGCCATTAGAGCGAATTTCATTTAGGGTCATGCCTCGACCTTGATGTTGCACTTTCTCATGGAAGTGTTTTATGAGTAGATGAGACACATGATAACCTTTAGGAAGAATGGCCGGATGCTTGACATGAGGATGAAGCTCAGCCTGTGTCAGTCTTCCTCCCACCCGTAAGATGCCGTGATGATCAATAAACGGACTTAACTTGTACAGCTTATTGGACTGACTTGAATTAACTTCCTTCCCTTGTCTTAAAGATTTAATTTCATCATCGAACACTTCCTCTTGGATTGTACGAATTATGAATTGCTCAGCATCCTTTCTTTCTTCAAGTGTTGTGGCTTTGTTGGATCTTTCTACTAAACCCTTCACACTCCTTGCACAACGTTTGAGTCTAGCTATGGCTTTCACTGCCCTGTTCCAATCCGAAAACCTTTGTAGGCGATCTGACAGAGAAGTCCCTTCCTTTGCCTTGGTTGTAAAAACGTGTGCCCTTTTGAGTTCTGGGTCGTCTTCATCAACCTCTCCCACCTTAATATCTTCTTTAGGGAGTTCTCTTTGCCATAGGAAACTTGGACCAGTAAACCAGTTAGACACTATGAGCTCCTTTACAGTGAGCCCACGAGAAGCATGGTCAGCTGGGTTCTGATCTGAAGCAACATATCTCCACTGGCTAGACTCAGTACTTGTCCTGATCTGCTGAATTCTATTGGCTACAAATACATGGAACCGTCTTGCATTGTTGTTAATATAGCCAAGGACAACTTGGGAATCAGTCCAGTAGTATTCACAGACACCATGCAATTCTAGTTCTCTTCTGAGCAGATCACCAGTTCTTGTGGCTACAACTGCAGCCGAGAGCTCCAATCTTGGAATTGTTGTTACCTTTGTTGGGGCAACTCTTGCTTTACCCATAACGAGAGTGCAGTGGACTTCACCAGACTTGGTCACAGTTCTGAGGTATGAACATGTGCCGTATCCTGACGCGCTGGCATCAGCAAAATGGTGTAACTCATATTGCTGGACATCTTTGAATGTTGATGGGACATAGCAACGAGGTATCTTTACCAAGGACAAGTTATGGAGGTCTCGTAGCCAAGCTTCCCAATGGGGCCTGAGGTCATCAGGAAGTGGTTCGTCCCAGCCTATCTTGTCATTACACATGCTTTGCAAGATCCTCTTCCCAACCAAAATGAAGGGAGCGACGAATCCAAGAGGATCGAAAATGGAAGCAACCGTAGACAGCACTCCTCTTCTAGTAAAAGGATTTTCCTTTACTAGTACTCTGAAATGGAACTCGTCTGAAGCTATGCACCAATGGACTCCTAATGCCCTTTCTATTTTTGGTTCTCCTAGGGCCAAATCAAAGTCAGTTGCACCTTCAGTGCATTCCTCTTTTGGGATTGTGGCAATCACCCTTTTGCTGTTGGTGATGAATTTGTGCAAGTGAAGCTTCCCGGTATCGCAGAGATCCCTGGCCTCCTTCACCAGCTGGATGGCCTCTGCTTCCGTGTCCACACTTGCCAAGCCATCGTCAACATAAAAATTACGCTGAATAAATTTCACTGTGTCTTGATTAAATTTGCCTTCACCTTGTGAGGCGAGGTACTTCAGCCCGAAGTTTGCACATCCAGGCGAGGAGGCAGCTCCGAACAAGTGGACCTTCATGCGAAAAACTGATGGTGGAGCTTCCATGTTGCCTTCTTCCCACCACAAGAACCTGAGGTAGTCACGATCCTTTGGGGCAACATAAAACTGATGGAACATACGCTCCACATCACACATGATGGCTACCTGCCCTTTCCGGAAGCGACACAAGACTCCAACAAGAGTATTTGTGAGGTCGGGTCCAGTCAGCAGATTCTCATTCAGAGAAGTATTCTGAAACCTTGCCGAGCAATCAAAGACAACTCGGATTTTGCCTGGCTTCTGTGGGTTATAAACCCCATGGTGAGGGATATACCATGCTGGTTGATTGCTTAACTCCATCTCTGGGACCTTTTCGGCATCACCTCTTGCTATTATGTCCTTCATGAAAGCTAGGTAATCCTTGAAGTACTGTTCATCTCTCTTTAAACGCTTCTCTAAGGATCTGAGTCGATGCTCTGCACACACCTTGTTGTTCGGCAAGTCCGGTCTCTCACCCTTAAAGGGCAGTGGCATCTCATAGTGCCCATCTTGCAGCTGCTTAATGCCTTCATTTAACTTTGTTAGAAACTGTAGGTCTTCTTGTGATGCAGAAGCGTCCTCGTTATTCCTTTCAACAAAGTCTGACTCAAAAACCTTCAGTATCTCTGCTGGGGTGATCATCTCCTTAACCTTGTTCCTGCGTATGAAGCAGACTTCAGACTTGAGCTTATGAGAAGGTTTGCCAGCTGGCAAAACTTGCTTCGTAATAATCCTATGACTTACACCTATTTCATCTTCGTAGTCACCATCGCAGTGGTTGCATCCGATGATACTCCAGCCTAAAAGAGATCTTTGTGCAAAAGGCTGATCTTCGCTACCTCTAAGAACATCTCTGGGGAGTAAGGCTTGAGGACAGTTATAGCCTATTAACAAACCTATTTCACAATCAAGTGCAGGAGCCATTTCATCTGCCAGATGTTCTAAATGAGGCCAGTTCCTTGCAGTTTCACAAGTGGGTATATGAGATCTGTTTGCAGGTATATAGTCTCTAGTATAGGTTGTTGGAAGTTGAATTTTCACTTCAGACTTAATGCCTCTTACTTGTAGTCCATTTAATTTGTGACTGGACACGACCTTCGTCTTAGAAGTTATTGTAGAAATCTTGAGTTTGACTGGCTCCTTTTTAGCATCCAGTGTCTCAGCTGTGTCCTTTAAAATGAAAGTTGTGTCGCTTTGGGTATCCAGCAAGGCGTACACTAAAATCTCTTTCCTTGGTTCTGCTATAGTTGAAACATACACTGGAATGATAGAGGAAGTGTAAGTGCCATTCCTTTCTCTAACCACTCTGTTTGAAGTCACAGGCATAGGCTCTTGTATCCTCTGTGATTCAGTTGTTCCGTCCGCAGTGTCTTGATTAACCCTTGACTGATCTTGATTAATTCTAGCTCTTTGTCTTGGGCCTTTATTTACCCTATCCTGATGTAAGCACGTTGGATGATACCTTTCACATTTTTCACACACACTCCTAGAGGTGCAGCCTTTAGAGTTATGACCAGCCTTAAGACAGCCAAAGCACAATTTCTCAGACTGTACAAACTTCAATCTTTCTTCAACTGGTCTTTCCATAATCTTGCGACACTTATGAAGAGTGTGGCCATGTCTCTTACAAAAGACACACATGATGCTAGTCCTTTCACTGGAACTAGTGATAAATGTCTTAGCACTTGAGTTGCGATTCCGCTGAAACTTAGATTGATCCTGATCAGTTTGCTTGAATCTCTCTTGTTCAACTGGTTTTATTGCTTGCAGAGAGGTGATAGGATTGCATGCGATTCTGGCTTCCTTATTCAGAAATTCAACAAAGAATTTGAAATCAGGAAATCCTTTGTATTCATCTTGGAACTTGGTAACTGCTCTATTCCAACGTGAACTCAACCACTCTGGCAATTTAGCTGATATCCTTTGATTTTCAACACAGTCATTCAGAGCTTGTAAACCTTGAACATAAGGCATGGCTGATTCAACGCTGCTCAGGAAATCTACAAATTCCCGGAGATCTTTGGTATCTTTGGTAGCAATCTTGTGCCATGACTGTATTTTGTCACGGTACGACTTGCCAACTACAAATGGATTGCCAAACCTATCTTCAAGTATGTTCCAGGCAGCTATGTAGGCCGCTTCTGTTCCAACCAGGAAATGTCCTTCGATAGCTTTCTTGGCTGTGCCACTCACATACCTCCGTAGAAAGAAGAGCTTTTCTTGGGCTGGCAAGTTCTTGCGATCAATTAACGTCTGGAAGGACAGTTTCCAATCATTATACTTTAGAGGTTCTCCTGAGAAAACAGCAGGTTCTGGAACTGGAATCCTATTGGCTGTAATAGCTTCAGCGAGTGCCCTCACAAGATCATTAGAGGCTTCATTGGAAGCAGCTAATGCATCTGACTGAGATACATGAGCTTGAATGAGTGGAACCCTTTGAGGAGAATAAGAAGGTTGATTTAAAGGAGCAGTGACCTGAGTATGCATGACTGGCTGAGAAAGAGATATAGGAATGCTTGGTTGAGAGAGATAGTCTTCTTGTTTTTGTTGAAGAAGAGGAGCAGAATGCATTTTTTCCTCATCATCATCGATGTTTTCAGCATAAACTTGTAGCCTTGCTTGCGCTGCATTATGTCTTTTTAGTTCTTCCAATCGTTCTACTTCCTTCTTCTTTTGTTCCAACATTATTTTCCTGAGATTACTTTCAGAGATGAATTGGGCTCTTTTCCTAGCATTCTCGGCTTCTATTTCCCTTTCTTGAGCTTCTCTCTCAGCCATTAACCTTTTATCCTCTGCCTCAAGTTTCCGGATTTCCTCTTCATATTGATGCTGTGTTTTCATTATTTTAATCACCTCTTGTGTAGCTGCTACTTCAGCCGCTGCTTCTTGTCTTTTTTGTAAAGAATCATGGGAAGACTGACTGGACATCTTAGAAACAGACTTTGACTTACTGGAGGTTGCTGAGATGATGCTGGATACAGTGGCTTCAAACACTGAATCCGAATCAGGCCAGGGTATGTTCTCAGGATCTCCGTTGAGAAAGCGTTGAGCCTTTTCATTTGCAGTGCTAGTAATGGCAAGACAAGTGTCATTTTTTCTTCGAATGTCTGGTTCAGGGCTCGTGAGACTTCTTATGTCACCATAAATATGGTCGACCTCAGACTGAATGACATTAATGGTGCTCACAACCTCTAAAATCAAATCTGCATCATCTTTGCTCTTCATAGCTCTTTTCAAACCATTGATGTGATACTTCCATCTTCTATACTTCTGTTCGAAGCTTCCTTTCAGATTGTTCAGTCTAGCATCTTGCAATGTTTTACCTTTTTCGGTGAGCATGCGTACACGCTGACTTCTTCTGATGTCTGGTAACTGTGTATTGTCCGCGCCCACCTGAGGTTGTTGTACTTGTGCAGCCACTTCAACATGCTCAGCTATATCAGCCTGCTGTGGTGGGATAACTTGCTCTGCATCATCAACTTCTTGTTCTGCAGGATCTGCACAGATAGCTTCTTTAGTGGACAGTACTGTTTTTTCACTTGTATCTGACATGTTAATTTGTACTGCACTATAATGTGATATTTAAAGGGATAGTCTAAAGTTCTAGTGCATGTGACTAAAATCTCATTTAGACTTGTGTGATTCAACCATGTAAATTATAAACTATAGAACTGTGAAATTGCAGAAGCATAAATACAGCTTGTAAAATGTGAATACTCAGGATTATCAAGTATACAAAAACTTAAACAGAAAATTTCAACGTCAGTCTTTCTCAATAATACAACACGTTTGTTTGTCTACTTAGTCCTTATAGTTTCTTAATAAGCCAACACTCCATAGAAACGTCCACTTTTATCTTGAGGAATGAGGATGATGGAAATACCAGCGCAACTGAGACTTACGCAACAGTTCACAAAACTTTGCGCTGCTTCCAATACACTAACTTAAAAGTGCTTGCTTTGTTCAGCCTTTATACTTGGTCACTGCTGCTTTAGTCATTCAATAGCGGTCGTTTTAAACGTTGTACTTCCCTTATCCAACATCTGTTGCTTCTTGCTGGCCGACTTCCACGTGCAGCTTTACCATCTGATGATCGTAGCCTTCACCGACGCAGTGAAGTGTTCTACTATGCCACCCTTAGACACAACGCGAAGGCTTAGGTTCCTTTTACAGATGTTTAATGCACACATCGACACGGACATCAGCGCCAACATCAGCGCCAACATCAACACCAACATCAACACCGTAGAACTAAAACAGGACGAATATATAACAAACATCAGTCACACATTCAATTACACGGAAAACACGCATATGACTTTAAACTGGTAAATTAACAAAAAATACATTGACATACCACTTTTGCCTGCTTGTGCGCTAAGAGGGGGGGTATGTCTTGAAGTTTCTTGATCGAATGTGTTACAAATGTAAAGAGAAACACCTTAAATCTTTAGACGATAACATCGTTCCATCTCTTCATGCACATGACCAAAACAGGAAGTGCCATATAAGGGCAAGATGGGAATAAAATAAAACATAACCCAAAAACTCTTAGAAAGAATCAGTCTTGCTCATATACACGACAATTAAGTATGAAAATCAGAATAAACATTATAAAATAATCAAAATGTAAAATTATACAAATTAATAAAGTTATCGCAATAAGGGAGTGTCTAAATGTACAAGCGCCATCTAGTGGAAACAGACTTAAACTCACCGAACATTGTGACAGCAAATACAAACTGGATCAGTGGTAACTTCTGTACTGTGAACTTCACATGCAGAACTCAAGAGCTCATGATTAACTCTAGTTATCAGAACAACAGATGCTCTCCGGAGAAAGTGACATCACACAAAAACCACACTCTCAACCTACACTGTGGTGAGGAACTAATCATCTGTAACCATACCAACCCTGTCAGCTGGAGAGAAGACAAAATAAACATCACACAGCTCTGTGTTAATAAAGGTATCTCACCATAAACACAGAGACAGTCAATCATTCAGACTGCAAATCAACATCTCTCAAATTAAATAGCTAATTTTGGTTTACTCAATGTAGTGTAACTGCTGAACTGAACTGACAACTAATGATATAAATCTAATTTCACAGAGAAAAATGTATTTCAATCTTTCTGTACTGCAAAAAATGTATGTCAATGTTGCCTTACACACATGCTCTATGAAAAACTGATCACTCTTAATTAATTTGATAAATTAAGTACTTTACTGCTTTTGTAAAATAATTTAAAAAAAATGATGCCATTTTTCTCTTTTAGTCAATTGTAATACTGTAGAATACTGTATTCTCCCACCTTTAATAGTTCTCGTCTCCACTGAATATCCTCTGCTCAGATCATTTAAATGTCGAAGTTAGTAACCAATTAAAAAAGATCTTTAAGAACTGCTTATCTTAAACTCAAGCACATTCTAGGTTTTCCAGTTTAGAGTTACATTTTTAGTTTCCTTAATCACCTTGACACAACACAGCCTGTTCAGGTTTAAATGTCACAATGTTTTGCACGTCTACAATGAGGACTGAAGCATATTGGTTCTTTGCTGGTGCCAAATAATAATTCAAGAATAGAATATATTATTATTATTTGATAAGTCTTAATATTAATATATGGCTGTTTATTCTAAACCTCACAGGTGCCCAGGAGGAGGTAGTAGCAGGTAGTACAGTCAAGTTCTTGTAAGCTTCAAATTCTTGTTTATCATTAAGCAGTACATCCATTTCTGCATTATTTGTTTTTGTTGCTTGTTACAATCACACAAAGCTTCCATCTACACAAATCAGTGGTTCCCAAACTATTCAAAACATATCTTCTTGTTATCTTTAATTCCGTAGGTGTTGTTAAAAGAAAGAGTGTAGCAAAAAGCAATTAGACACATTTATTATGTCCCAAGACGAATTGTTATATAATTGTTGTGTTTTACATCTGGATAAAGCTGTTGATGTACTTGGGTAACTATGCAGTGTTTTTTTTTTTTGTCTCCCTTGATTTCCTTGTTCTTTCTCAATTTCACAAAAAAAATTAAAAGAAATGGCAAATAACACTGAATTAAACATGAAAATCTGAAGTAGAAAAAAATTTATTGTATTTTCTTGTAAAACATACTCCAATAATGTATTTATGAATCTTTTTTACAGTGAGGGATTCGACTTTTAAAACTTTAAAAAAATTTTCTCTATGCATTTTATTAGGCTGAAGCCCAAACACGAGAGGAAACGGGAGATAATCAACAGTCCCCCATGAAACAGACCATACTTTTATTCAATGGTGTGCAAACCAAACCAGACACCAGCCGCCATTTCACCAGATGACACTTAAAATGAAACTGGCTATGTGTCACAAGGAAGCTGTCACAAGACTCATCTCAAAATGGCACCCTTTGTTATGTCTTATGTTTTGTATTCCTTGTGCTTTACTTTACCACTGTACTTTATATGTACTATTAATTTGCATTTTGCCCTGTACATGTTTCCTGTTTCTTGTTTGTAGTTCCTTCGTAGTAGTCTCCATCATGTTACAGACTGTTACTATTCTCTGCAATTTCGTTATATGGTTGTTGTTTTTTTTAAAAGGAAAAAAGTAAAAGGTATTTTGTTCTGATATTTAGCAAGAGTTGTTTGTCCAATTAAGTTGTATTCTCTAGCATTGATTAACATCCATCTGAGCGTTAACATCCACGATCAAACTGCTAAATATTTTTGTGTGAATTATTTTTGTGCATTTGACTGAAAAGCACTAGATGGTGACATCTTACTTCTGGCCACATGTTTTTCTCCAGTTAAACATTTATTTATTTATTAAAATAAATCAAGCTTTTGTTGATTCTTGGCTTAGTCTTGGAGTTATCTTTGCCTGAGATAACATAAAGCTCTTGGAGGCTCTCATGTCATGCAGACAAAAATATATTTATACACAAAATAATAAGAATTAATTTCCACAAAGTAAGAACAAATTACTTTAACATGGCCAATCATAAATCATGACTTAATGTACAAACTAAGAAATGTTTAATAACAAAAAAAACAAGTAAATAAATAAATAAATAAATAAATAAATGTAGGACCAGTCTAAGACAGGATCTGAAATCAGGAAGTCAGATTTAGACTTCTGTAACCAGCCATGTTTTAGTCAACAGAGCAAACCAGTGATAAAAAAATAGCAACTGCACTGCTGTGTCTGCCATTTCACATTAGCTGTTAGATTGCACCTAATGGAGACCTCTCCATCAAGTCCCAGTGGGGTCCAACTGTTATGTGTAAAGCTAAAATATTTAGGGTTGGAAGAACGTGTTTAGTTTACAGTCTTTTTAGTTTAGTTGACATATCAATCTAGTGTTTCTGGAATTGTTTTGGTTTCACTTCAGAAACGGCCATTAACTTAATTAAAATTCAAATAAACCTTTGTTTGTGGCAACTGTATGATTACTCTCCATGAAAACAGACAGAAGCAAGCAAACAGCTTAGACTTATTTTCTCTCTCCTCAGGCTTCAGTGCTGAGATCTCTGTGTTTGACACAAGGACTACCAGAGTTTGATGTATTATCCTGGAAAAAAGATCAATTACAGAATGTAGTTAAATATTTTCATAAAATTAAAGTAGTAAGACTTCACTCTTGCTACAGGGACAGAGTGGATTTCAATGATAAAACCTTTTCTCTAACACTGAAGAACATGCAGAAGACAGACAGTGGACTCTACAGAGCAATAACAGCTGGAAAATCTGACAACAATGTTGTTACATACAGAGCATATTATAGGTGACAGGGATGTGTACTGCATATTAATATATGAAGTAAATCTAAATATATGATATAAGCTAAATCTGATTCTTGTGACACCTCACTCTGTTTCCAAGCAACAGACTTTCCTTTTTGTAAACTTTTGTAACTTGTGGTTCTATATGCATCTTGATGGCAGTATCAGCATGTGCAGAGTGTAAAAAGTGCCAGAAAGTGTATTTTTCTTAATTCATAAGTGGTTTATTCCAGCAGAGTAGACATGTAGACGTGAGAATGACAGGAGGTGGTGCAAAGCTGTGAAGTTGTTGTATGCAAAACTGTCTTTCTTTAAAAGTTGTGTAACAATCTATTAAACACCTTTTGAGCAATTGATGTGGTACAAGCTTACATTAACAATGAGATGAAGAGATTTTTATTGAAATGCATTTCTACACTTCAGTTTTCATCATTTTGTCTTTTTATATTGCTCTTTTGTTTATTTGATTTCTGATTAAAACCCAGAACCTCAACAGGAGGCTCAACAGGAATTTTTTTTTTTTCATCAGTGTCACATTGATCTTCCGTTTCTACTAGGAAGTCGAAACAACAGCAGTCATTTTAAATTCTGTTTCTTTCTAGGTTTTTATCTTTTTAATTTAGGAAAATGTCAGTAAATCAGCCATTACTTCTTTTTCTTCTGACCTTCAAAACAGGTAAAAAAATATTTATTATACAATGTTTAATATAAAAATGTTCATTATACAACTGAATGATCATTAAAGGATATTGGAATATTCTGCATTATTACGTGCATATTAATGCATTTATTGGAATATTCTTTATAGGATACTATTTTACAATAATTAAGTCTATTCTATTCTCAGTTTTTGATGATTCTCCATTGTTAATTCTCAAACATGTTCTGAAAGAAATTCTTTAAACAATTTTAAAATTAATAATTGATTTTTGTTACTAAAACACTGTGTAAAATCTTGATTTGTAGTTTTGGTAACACTTTAGAATAGATAACACTTATTCACTATTAACTATGACTTTTCCCATAATAAATTCCTAATTTTCTACTTAATAATAGTTAGTAAGGTAGTTGTTAAGTTTAGATATTGGGTAGGATTAGGGATGTAGAATAAGGTCATGTAGAATAAGGCATTAATATGTGCTTAATTAGTACTAATAAAGGGCTAATATTCTAGTAATATGCATGCTATATGCAAGCAACTAAGAAACCATAAAATAAAGTGTTACCATTTTTATTAGTATTATTATTATAAAGACTGCACCAGTGCTAATATCTGTTAGTATTACAGTTAGAGTACTGTTAGAGTTTCATCCCGCGACTCGAAGCTGTGACCTTGGGTTACAAGTCTGACTCTGTAATCCATTAGGCCACAGCTGCCCCCATGTACAACATTAACTGAACTGTTGAAATAACAGTTTCAATTTACTACAAAGGATTATTGTCTTTAGTTATTTTCACAACTTCTTATCATATATGTTAGTGGATTGTAGTTTCCAATAAACCGACATCTGATCTGATCTGAAACAGACCTTAGGTTTTCTATAAAGCGCTGATCACAACAAAAAGCTAGAGATTATCATTTAAACTAAAAGAAGCAATGACCTGACTCTAATGACTGAACTACTGATAGCTCTCATTTGTGTTTGTGCTTTTAGATTTTTGTTGGTAGTTTAGTTTTTCCTGTTTTACTCCGTTACTGTTTCTGTTCTTTGTTTGGTTTTGTTATTACATTAATTAAATGTTTCACTGCCTTCGCATCGACCCACCTTTGTTTCAGAGTAACTAATTTCTATCTTCCTAAGTCATGTTACAACTATCCGTATTCTCAGATGATTTTCACATGTATGAATGATTCTAAAGACATTATTTTATGCCCAATTCTGTTATTTCATTGTTATTTTGATAAGTGCATTAAAACTGGTACTGTACTGTATATATAATTTGAAAAAGCCTCATGCTTTAAAAACTTTCCAATTTTTAACAAAATATTAGGTTGCAAGTGGTCTGGTTAAAGGTTTAACGCGTGTTTGGTTTTTTAATTGCGCTTCTGCAAAGTTCACTTAATTGATCAGGATTTAGTTTAAATTTTAATCTAGCTCCGTGTTTAATCTGACCCCAGTTTCAGATGACCATTAAATTTAGATGGTTTCTCTAATTAAAACTGATCCAAATATCGATTATGTATTAATTTAGATATTTGATTATTCTGGAAATCCCATACTTTCCATTATTTGTTCATTAAGGACCTGATATCGCTTAGTAATTCACTTGGCCAACAGTGAAAGCATGTCACAAACTCTCCATTTCTGTTCTTATATAGAGGATACAGGATGATTATTATACCATTAAGTAGGCTGCACGCTGCTATAGCCATAACAAAGTGTATTTTTTTTGTTCTATAATCTTGAAAACTGTAACTTGTCAGAAAATGGAAGATCCCTAAAGATGTCCCCCATAGTTCATTCATTGGTACTTCAGTGTGATCTATCTTAGACACAGATTTGCGGAAACACCAGACCACACTTTAATCTAGAAATAATTATTTCAAAAGAGATCAGAATAAACAAATATAACATGTTACTTGTCAGGTAAAAATGTACCATGGCAATTACACAATTAAACAAATTGAATCCAATTCAGAATTAAATTCAGCTCCAATTCAGATAAATGCATAACATCAATCACTCAAAGATGAATCTAAGAGTGGAAGATGCATACACTGTAAAAATAAAACACAATTTGTTGAGTTGCTTAAAATAATTTAAGTAGTTTGTTGTAATAAACTGTGTTTTTTTTTTTTTTTTTAACTTAACATGAATAAACTGTTAAAATTTTAAGGCAGCCAGGTTACAAATTATTTTAACTCAACAAATAGTTTTTTACAGTGTACCTGACCACAGAGAGACACACAGCAGCATGTGAGAGACTTGGATTCAAAGCTCCAGAGCCTCTCACACACAGTGCAGGGGGGTTTCTGACTACAGAATCCCAAAGTAGTGTTTTAAACATATGTGGTAGATGGATATTCTTAATGAACATTCAGTAGAGTCTTTTAGGGGAAGAAGTGTGAGAGGGAGAGGCAGAGAGGGCAGAGGGGAGAAGGGGGTTGTAATTGAGCAAGGGGGGTGGTGTTGCTTGCTCTCTTTGGAGATCTCTTCTCCAAATTAGTTTTATTGTTTTGTTGCGTGATATCGTTTTTGCGTACAGTTCCTGGACTATAATTTCATGAGGAGATAATTTCACCCCTTACAAGGACTTTTTTTCTGCAAATCTGCACATTTTATTTATTTATTTTATTTTTAATTAATTTATTTCTTTGTTGTGAGATGCAGAGCTATGTTTTGTTTTTATTTTTCATGAACGCAAGTACTGCATTAATACTAATATCAAAATCTCATTCCCATTTCAGAAAAAAAAAGTGAGTTCACCTCTTTCTCTCCTCAGGGTTCAGTGCTGAGATCTCTGTGTTTGTGCAGACAGGAGATAATATTCAACTAGATATACAGACACAAGAACTACCAGAGTTTGATGATTTATCCTGGAAAAATGATAAATCACAGAATATAGTTAAATATACATGTGAACCTAAAAAAGTCAAACCTCACCCTTCGTACAAGGACCGAATGGATTTCAATAATAAAACCTTCTCCCTAACACTGAAGAACATGCAGATGACAGTGGACTCTACACAGCAACAACAAGTGGCGAATCAAACAACATCGTTACATACAGAGTATCTGTTATAGGTAAGTATAATTTAGTTTGCTGTGTTCATAAGACTCATTTATGTTCAGTCTTTTATTCTGTGCAATGATTGGTCTGCACAACCTAGTGCTTAGTTCAGAAGCCATCATAATGTAAGAGATCACATGATTACATGGATCACACAAAGTCACGTACAAATCCCATACAAAAATGTGGGGTTTTTTTTGTATTCTTTGCCATTTTAAACACAGTGTTGCTTCTTTTATAGCTGAGCAACAGATGGTGTATTTGTGATATATATATATATATATATATATATATATATTATATATATATTGTATGTTTCAGATGAAGTGGAGGCTCCTGTCCTGACTGTGAACTCAAACTGGTTCAGCAGTGACTCCTGTACTGTGAACTTCACATGCAGATCTCATGAGCTCATGATTAATTCCAGCTATCAGAACAACAGATGCTCACTTCCTAAAGAGGAAGTGACATCACATGAGATCAACACACTCATCCTGGACTGCAGTGAGGAATCCATCATCTGTAACCACAGCAACCCTGTCAGCTGGAAAGAAGACAGAATAAACATCTTACAGCTCTGTGATCATGAAGGTATCTGGCCAAACACAGAGACACTCAATCATTCAAAGCAAATTTCTAATTTTGGTTCACTAAATCTAGTCTAGCTGCTGAACTGAACTGACAACTGTAATTCTTAATGATATATGTCTCATTTTTCAGAGGAAAACTAAAAAAAAACTGGTGAAAGTGTGCCTTTTGATAATATCTGTATGTCTTCCAGTCTTTCTGTACTACAGGTGTAAAAAAGGTACGTCTATGTCACCTCACATACATGCTTTACGAAATTTATGCTGATTTATGCTGTTTTCTCTTTTGGTTAATTTTAATACCATACAATAGTGTGTGTTACCAAATGACCTTGAGGGGTTCCCGTTTTTAATGCTTTTAATATTTCTCATTTCTACTGAAAATGCATCATTTAAATATGCTAAATTAATGATCTGCTAGGGGAAAAAATAATACACAAAACAATTATTAATCTTGAAGTACATTCTAGTTTCTTTCCAGTTCAGTGTTTAACTTTCAGTTCCATATTCACCTCAACACAACACAGTCTTTTCAGGATCTTTAACCTTATTCTCGGATGTAGAAGTTCCACAACACAATACAGAAAATCAGTTTAGAGCAGTGTTAAATTAACAGCCAATATTAAAGATGAATAAATCAATATTTATTCATGAAAGTCTCAATGTTAATATACATTCTAAACCTCATAGGTGCCCAGGAGGAGGTAGTTGAAGGTAGTACAGTCCATGTTCAAGTTGAGGTAAGCTTCAAGTTACTTATTGTTCATCATTAAGCTCACAGACAGCATTGAATTGCTGTCATGCTGTCTAGTTCTTTTAAAATTATGCATAGACGTCAAAAATATTTTGGGGGGATACATCATGTACATCAATTTCTGCAATATTTGGTTATCTGCTTTGGTTTCAGTCACACAAACCTTCCAATCTACCAACATTATATTTACATTTAATTGCAAAAAATTGTAAACAATAATCTAAACCAGGGGTATTACACTCAGTTCCGGGATAGCCACAGCCCTGCTGAGTTTAGATTCAACCTTAATTCAACACACCTTATCCAGCTAATCAAGTCCTTCAGGCTTATTTGAAAACTATATGGCATGTGTGTTGGAGCAGGGTTGGAATCAAACTGTACAGGGCTGTGGCCCACAGGAACTGAGTTTGAAACCCCTGGTCTATACAAAAGGCATAAGCAAGCACATTATTGAACTTAACTAAACCCAATACTTGACTTTACATAGGGTTTTTACAGTGATGCCACTGAAGAATAATTCTGGGTTCCTCAAAGAACCTTTCAGTGAAAAAGTCTTAGAAGAACCATTTTTTCCTCAGTCTTAAGAACAATTTATTGATCTAAAGAAGTGGTTCTTAATTCCAGCAACCCCCTGCTTTGCACATTTTATACATCTCTTATAACTTGAAACGCTTGTTCTGTTCTACCTTGATAGACACATTTGTTAGATCCTAGGACATACTGTTATATATTTGTTGCATGTTACATCTGTGGATCAGACTGCAGATTTACCTGGGTAACTTTGAAGTGTTTTTGTGGTTTTGTTATCTCCCCTGATTTCCTTGGTCTTTCTTAAAATGTCACAAACGTTAACACTTTATAATAACTTTCATTAATAAATCATTTACAAACATTATAGAATGTAACTATATATTAACTAATGATCTTTTAAGCAGAATACATAGCTAGAAATATGAGATAATATGCTTGTTAATGTTTACTAGTGTACTTAATGATTAACAGATCATTATTTAATGTGACTGAAATGCTTACAAATGTAATTACAATTTCAGTTCATATGATCATGCACTTTAAAAAAAAAAAAAATAATAAAAAAAAATAATATATATATATAAAAATAATGAAACAATGATTTTATGCTTCATAAATAAACAATTATGGATCATTAGTTAATGCTTCCAGATGTCATTAAACTTATATAATCATGCACTTTAATATTCAGAAATTATGCAGTGATTAAAAGCTTATTTGTTAATGTACATGCTAGTAAGTGTCATTAAATTTGAGTTCGTATTTTGCCTAATGCTCATTTACAAATGTCGTGAATTTTTTTTTTTACAATGTTTGTAACAGCGTGTGTAAAGGGTGGTTAGTTAAGATAAATGCTTGCTAAAGAAATAACACAAACTGTAATTTGGATGCAAATCCGATTTTTTTTTTTTTTATTGCCTTAACACATATTAGTATACTACTCTGTATCAATAAACAGAATATTCCTTAAATTATACATCAACAGGAGAAATTATATACATTTTCAAGAAAATACTTTCTTGTCATCATTAATCATTAAAACAATGTAATATGAGCAGATAGAGTGTGGTCCATTATGGTAATCAAACTGACCACTGTACTCCTTTGACTCCTTAACCAACCCTTAAACCTTCCTATACCACCAAACCTGTCCCTAACCTTAACCATATCCCACTTCAACAAAAAGTGTTGTACATTAACAAAAGCTTTTAATCATTCTATAACATCTGTTAAAATCATATGTAGATTTCCAAGAAATGCATGATCATATGAAATAAGTTTAATGGCATTTGTAAGCATTTTAATTTACATAGAATAATGATCTGTTAATCCTTAGGAATTGTTTATTAGTAAATAAGCACATTATCTCACTTTTCTAGCTATTCAAATATATATATTAACTAAAGATCTGTTAAGCATTATATAATCATGTTAATGATTTATTAATGGAACTGTTACCCTGTATTTATCAGTTATTTTACTAGTGAAAAAAAAAAATCACCTTTAAAAAATAAATAAAAAAAATAAATAAAAAAATAAACACTTTCTCTATGTATTTCCTTAGGCTGAAGCCTAGAACCAAGAGGAAACTGGAGATAAATAAACCCAACAATACTGTAGCCTAAACACTAAAAACCAACAACCCCCCCGGAACAGATCATACACTATTCAGTGGTACACAAACAACCACACAAAGCACCACCCACTATTTCACTTGATGGCAAAATTTAACTGTTGCTATTAGCCACATACAGTAGGAAAGTTGACATAAGACTAATCTCAAAATGCAATACTTTATTTTGTATTACTTCTTCATTACTTTATATGATTCTGTACTTTATATGTGTCATGAATCTGGTCCTGAATCTCATCACCTTTATGATGCATTTCAGACCCTCCCCTCAGGATCTTTCTATAAGGGCCCCCTTAGCCAAGTCAGTCAGATTTACATTTTCTTTTGTTCCATGTGCCATAAACTTACACTTAAACCATAAACAATTTAATAAACTGGAAAAGGTAGTTTTTGTTTTTTTTTTAAGTTTGTTTTCCTTTTATTAATGTTGTGGTAAACTTTCATGCTGCAAAACAAGTTTTGAATTGCAGTTCAATTGGCATTGAACTTCATGGAAATATGGTAGTGAGTGGAGACATTCTCACTCAAGGAAGCCCAATGTGATTGTGCGGACATGACACAACCCTCCTACTTTAGCATCTCTTTACTGACGGCCCGAGCCTCCGTTACGTAATTTTATATCTAACGAAGGACTGAGCATCATATAGGCCAGTTTGTGAAAATAGAGCAGAAGAGAGTGCGTTTGACCAACTTTCTTGACACTTTTTTGATAATGTCTCCTACATTAGATGTTTTTGTGTGAGTAAGAGAGAGAACGTGCTGTCCAGCAGTTTGATGCCAGTGACCCCCAAATATAATCGCATAGGTAAGGAAATTTTTCCACTGGTTAATTGACATGTGACAACACCAATAATACCGAGATCACAGAGTTTTCCCTCTTTTCCTGGCTTTCGTTCACTTTTAAATTGCTTGTAAAAGCATTGTGCACATTTTACTTTCACTTTCAAATTAGCTGCAATTCGGCATCAAGTAGTTGTTCGTTTTTAGCTCACTTGAATTTTCCCTGTTTTCCTCACTTTCCTTTGCTTTTTAAATAGCTTGTATAAGCACTGTGCACATTTTACTTTCACTTTTAATTTAGCAGCAATTCGTCAACAAATGCTTGAATTCAATTTAAGCAACAACAAAATACAATTTCAAACTTACTTAACTTACTTAATAGATCATGCTAGCCTATATGCCTAAAATAACTAATAACTTACACAAAGTTTAAATAGGTATCCACCTTATTTTTCCAATAAGAAAGGGTGCAGCCATTTGTAAAATTTTTGTGTATGGGTTCCGGTCTCATCTACTTCCAGCTATTTTTAGCTGCACAAAAAGCTAGTCTCATTGCTTGATATTGCAAACTGTTGTGTCTTACCATATTATTTAAATGTATTATCTTAATTATGAACACTCATTTATAGTGCAAACTGTTTTACTGTTTACTGCACTTCAATATTCTTCTCGATATTTCCCTATGGTGGATTATGAACCGAACGTCTAACACATTACCACAAAACAGCTTACTTCCGCATTGAAATATAAGGTGGATACAAAACTGAAAATCAGTAAACACTGTATAACCAAATAAATAAGAAACAAAGTTTATTAGCAAAACGCAAAAGAAAGCTTGGTGTTATGGTAAAGCCTACACCTTGATGTAAAATAAAATAGGCTAAATAAATTTTACAGGTAAGTAAAAATGTGCAAAAATGGTGGAACCATATAAATAAGAAACAACTATTTAAAAAACCTTCAACTAAAAAAAGTCAACAGGCTTTTCAAAATCCAAAATATTGCCAAACAGGTGCTTTTGCATTTCATTTCTAAACTAAATCTTCCACCATGGTCTTGTCTTTGTGCACTTTATGTAGGTTAGGCTATGTAATGTAGCCTAAAAGATTCAGTATTTGTATAAAACTGCAAAATGCTCTTGCAGAAGATTGTGTCTTTTTCCCCATTTCCATCTGCAAGTATAGCTTTGGCAGACAGGTTGGCTAAGTAAAAGGGCTTTCACACTGGTGGAATTACTTGCTTTTTGGCATATTCACAACATGAGGAACGCCTTTTGCGGGTGTAAATTAGCTCCTACTTCAGTGTACGGTCTAACGCAGCACAATAGGAACTACCAGAGATATAAGTGTACTTTGATTAGCTGAACATATACCATACAAGTTGCCCTCTTGACCTGAACAGCACCTCACATTTTTCTAATATAAAAATGTGGTGAAAAATGGAAATGCAGTGCATTATTATTTATTATGTGGTATGGTTAAAGTGTGCAGATCTTTACACACTGCATATAGGTGACCATATCATATCACATGTGTGTTGTTTTAAGAATAATATCTGTTTCTGTTGTCACCTAAATGAGTACATTCCTGTTTCACATCATTTATTCTTATTAATTTTTGTTTCATTAGTGAAGTAGTAATCTCACATACTGCTGTGTAGGAGTAGGAGGTGTTTTTGCTTGAGTCTCAACTGAAATGCTTTTGTTCCTGCCACAGTCTGATTTAAGCTAAACTGTTTAATGTGACATCTCACCGTTTCCAGGGAACTTTGCAGAGTTTTCTCTTTGTAGTCTTTTGTAGAGCTATTGTTTTGAGAAAGACAGGATGTGATGCAAAGTTGTAAGTATTAAGTTGTATGCAAAACTGTCTTTATGTGTAAATGTTTTTGAGTAAAAATCTACTGAACACCTTTTGCGTAACTGACATGACACATACGACACATACATACATTTATGGTCTGGGATATAATAATGACATGAAGAGATGTTTGTTGAAATATGTTTCTACACTTAACTCGAGTCTCCATCATTTTGTCTTTTTAGGTTTATTGCTCTTGGTTCCGTTTCTGATTAGAAGCCAGAACCTCTGAAATTCAACAGGAGGATCTTTTTTTCCATGTCAGTGTGGAACTTCCATATCTGACTCGATCCCACCATTTTAAACATTTCTTGTTTTGTTACAATGGCAGTAAATTACCTACTCGTATCACTTATTTTTATTCTTACCTTTAAAACAGGTAAAACACACATTCATTATATTGATGCTGATTGACTATTAATGCTTATAATGACAGTGATGACTGCATGTTTTGTTTAGTAGTTTGTAGTTTAGTTCCGTTTGTTTAGTAAATAAAACATGAATTCTTAAATTAAATGTGCATATATATGAATTAATAATGAATCAATTAAATAATAAATTAAATGTTTTATGTTTCATTCTTAATAAATTAGAATTGCAGAATGATCAAATTACATAACTGTATGCAATTTTTTGCAATTGAGCTGAATTTTTTTCAAGACTGTAGCGGACTGTTATTTATTTTCAATAAGTAACTGCACTATTATACTGTAAATATTAATAACTGTGGGACAATCAGATAGAAATGGGGTACAGTCTAAATGAGAAACCTTCTTCCCTACATTTATTTGGTTAAGCAGACAAATGATTCCAGATACATGCATTATAGCTTTAATGTTTAAATGCACTTTTCTCTCTTTGAGAGGTTTTGTATGCACCATTTTTTAAAGGTCAAACATTTATTTGATAATTTCAAGGGGTGAAAAATGTATAATGAATTCACCAGCTACATTTTCTCTCTCCTCAGGGTTTAGTCCTGACTCTGTGATCTCTGTGTTTGTTCAGACGGGAGCTTCTGTTCAACTGGATATACAGACACAACAACTACCAGAGTTTGATTATTTATCCTGGAGTAATAATAAATCAGAGAATATAGTTAGACATAACAGTGAATCTAAACAACTTAAAATCCACCCTTCTTACAAGGACAGAGTGGATTTCAATAATAAAACCTTCTCCCTGACACTGAAGAACATGCAGAAGACAGACAGTGGACTCTACAGAGCAAAAACAAGTGGAGAATCTGACAAAAATATTGTTACATACAGAGTGTCTGTTATAGGTGAGTGTAATTTGGTTTGCCATGTTCAGGTTGAAAGACGTATTTAAGCTTAGTCTTTTATTCTGTGTAATGATCAGTATACACAGCTCTGCTTCAAGTCGAACAAACCAAGTGCTTAGTACAGAAACCATCTTAATATAAGAGATCACATGATTACATAGATCACACGATAAAGTCACATACAAAACCAAAATGCATGGCTATATATATTTCAGGATGTATTATTTGCCATTTTAAACACTAAGCTGCTTCTTTTATAGTTGATTAACAGATGTGTCTGTTTGATACATTTAAAAAAAAAATGTGTTTCAGACACTGTGGAGGCTCCTGTCCTGACTGTGAACTCAAACCAGTCCAGCAGTGACTCCTGTACTGTGAACTTCACATGCAGGGCTCATGAGCTCAAGATTAACTCCAGCTATCAGAACAACAGATGCTCTAAAGAGGAAGTGACATCACAGATCAACACTCTTATCCTGTACTGTATTGAGGAATCCATCATCTGTAACCTCAGCAACCCTGTCAGCTGGAAACAAGACCGAATAAACATCTTACAGCTCTGTGATCATAAAGGTATCTGGCCAAACACACAGAGACACTGAAACATTTAATTTAAGAGATGTTGAATTACACTTTAAATATCTCTAAATCTAGTCTAACTGCTGAACTGACAACTGTATATGCCTCATTTCCAGAGAAAAACTCAAAGAATGTCCAGACTAAGTCATTTTTCCTGGGGCCAGTAGTTGTTTCGGTGGCAGTGTGCAGTTTGATATGTCTTTCAGTTTTTCTGTACTGCAAGTGTAAAAAAGGTATGTCTATGGTGCCTCACATACATTCTCTCTAAAAACTGATCTTGAATTAAGTACTTAACTGCTTTTGTAAAGTAAGTAAATAAAAAGAGTGATGAAAACAGATTTACGCTATTTTTTTCTCATTTAGTCCATTTTAATATAATTCAATACTGTGTTACAAATTACCTTGAGGAGCTCCTGCTTTTAATAGCTTTCATTTTTACTGAATATATAAAAAAAAAAAATCACTATATAAAAAAAAACACTATTCATTTTAAACTACATTCTAGTTTTTTTTTTTCCAAGTTCAGAATTTAATTTTTAATTTTAGTTCCCATATTCACCTCAACACAACACAACTTGTTCAGGTATAAATGTCACAATGTTTTGCACATACCTAGGATCAGGACAGAAACATTTGTTCTTTGCTGGTGCCAAACAATAATTCAAGAATATTTACAAAAAAAGCTAAAGCAGAGCAAATGCATTTGGGCATTTGTGGCCTAATAATTAGAGAATCAGACCTGTAACCATGAAGGTACCGGCAGGTGTGGGGAGTAAATGTACAGTGCTCTCTTCCACTCGCAAAACCCACGAATGAGGTGCCCTTGAGCAAAGCACTGACTCCCCAGTTGCTCCCCAGGCACTGAAGTAAATGGTTGTCCATGGCTTCAGGTGTGTGCTCACTACTCACTGCTTTATGTGTGCACTTGGATGGGTTTAATGGATTACCATACTTGCCAAATGTCACGACTCGGTAAAGAATTACTCAAGACTAATGTAATCATTATCTTAATTTATAAATGAAATGGCTTTGCTGTAAATGCAGAAGTTCCACAAAATAAAAACTGAATTTAGAGCAGTTTAGTATTAACAGCCAATATACAAGATGAATATTTTTTTTAAATATTAGTTTTAATATTAATATATTGCTTTTTAAATCTCATAGGTGCCAAGGAGATGCTAGCAGAAAGTAGAACAGTGACAGTCTATGCTCAAGTTGAGGTAAGCTTTTGAATTACTTCATCATTAAGCTCGCCATTTCTTATTTAATATGTTAGCCATCCAAAATATTTGTTTGTCTTGATCTTTTGGTTGCAGTTACACAATGCTTACATCTACATGTATCAGTGGTTCCCAACATTTTCAAAACATTCTACCTCCTTGTTGTCTTTGATATTATATTGTACATACATATTGTATGCCAAATGTAAACATATCATCCAAGCAAGTGGCATATAACAACTTATATAAAGGCAATATTTGACTTTGCATAGCAGAAACCATTTAGTAAATTTTCAGTTAAACCTTCTAAAAAAAATAGAATCCTTCTGCAACTAAAAAAATAATGTGAATTGATTAAATTTACATTCTGGCCCCTTCAAAGATAAGTGTGTTTTTCTTGCTAATGCAGGTTCACAGCAATAAATAAATAAATAAATAAAAGCCCTTTTTTCAGACTCAAGAAATGCAGAAAACCAACAGTGACTGTCATATATATGATATTCCAGACCAGGTGAGAATAATCTAAAAAGTTTATATATAAAATGTTGTTGTAAATAATATAAGTGAATGTTTAATTATAGAGGTGGTCAACTTCAAATTTGATTTGCTTGTTCAGGTGAGTTTGATTAGGGTTAGAGCAAAACTCTGCAGGACTGTGGCTCTCCAGGACCAAAGTTGGCCTCCCCTGTTTTATTAAATAGTTTAGTACTTCCTCAGCTATTGTTCAGCACTTGGAAAAAAAAGGTGTAGAAACCATTTTAAACTTAGGGATTGTTAGCAAATTTTACAAGTAATTACAAAAAAAAAAAAAAAATAAAAGACAATTAACACACCAAATTAAACATGAATTTTTGAGTTGGAATTTTTTTTTTATTGTAAAACATACTCCAGTAATTTACAGTGGGAATATCAACTTTAAAAATAACAGTTTTATGTCGGCGACAATAGCCTATAGTGGTTAGTGAGCTGACATGCAGCGCAACTGCGCTCACGGCGACCCGAGTTCAATTCCTGTCTCAAGGTCCTTTGCCGATCCCACTCCTCTCTCTTCACCCAACAATTTCATGTCAGTTCTCCACTATCCTGTCTCATTACAGGCATAAAAAAGCCCTTAAATACATATAAATAACAGTTTTATATTTATTTCATTAGGTTGAAGCCCAGGCACGAGCAGAAACTGCAGATAAACAATCCAACACAACCTACTGCACAGTAGGACAACACCAAAAGCCTATCCCCCCTGAATCAGACCGTACCATTTATTCAGTGGTGTCCAAACAACCACACAAGAAACCATCCATCATTTCACCTAATGACACTTAAAATTAAACTGTGGCTACAATGTTTAACCTTGCAAATATCCTAACACTTTTTTGTTGTCTATCTATACTAATTGCATACTATGACTTTTTAACTCAAGAAAACCTAGTGAAGATAAATTGATTTGTTATGAGTACAGTTATGTCAAGTAGTTTCTAGTTCTCAGCATGCTTTGCTTCAGACTCTAGGAGTAAATGTTAAAATGAGGTGTTATTTTTCATGTTTTTGCTCAAGACTAATATGGGGGAGATATGTTAGTGTTCAATGCACTGTTATGTTTGGTTTTAAAAGGGTTTCTGTTATGTCTGCATTTTGGGGAGATTATTGGTCTGAAGTGTAGAGCCTGTGGTAGAGCTAAGGATGGGTCTGCAAATTTACAAATTAAATATCACATAATTTAAAAAGCAGTAACTGCAGTTGTTGATATAGTGATAGATTCCTGGTTATATGTGATATTGCTAGCTAGATGAGTGAAGCACTTACTTTACTTCATTCTTTACTTTACTAGTACTTTCTTTACTTCAATCTGTTTGTATGGTTTTAAAGAAGTAAATTAGATTGCTGTTCAAGTAAATACAACTGAGACATTCCAAATTGCAGTACATGTTACATTAGTTAGCTCAATTTTTTTTTTTTTTTTTTGGTTTGGAGTACACACCTACAGTAGTATATGCAAATGAGTTGTTAAAAAAGTATAGTAAATTCTATTCTCAAGTTCAGGTAAGCTTCAAATTACTCCAATTTATATTGTATTAATATTGTATTTTTTATTTTTGTGTATTATTTCTTTAATTGTTGCCTAGTCTTATGATTGATTTCGAATGATTGAATGATTTCGGGATATTTGTGTTCATGAGTAAGAGAATGTTTCTATTTCAAGGTTTTTATTTGTCACAGGACATTGTTGTGAAGCATTAATTTTCCATTGCCTTTACTTGTTGGATTTGTCCTAGTCAGTCTGAGCACGCCCACCCCCCCCCAAAAAATACCCTAAAAGGGAGTAATATTAACAGTGAAAAACAGTGTGTCAGCCCCACATGAAAATCAGCAGATGGCATGTAATATTGACGTTACTTCCCATGTTATATTTAACATGCATTTGAATTCAGACAGGTATGAAGCCAGTACAAATCTAGTACAAGTATGCAAAGTATGCATCTCTCTCTCCATTTCTCTTCTTTGGCTGCTCTTGTTAGTGGTTGCCACAGCCGAATTATGCAAGTTATTACTTATACCTACAGTTGCCAAATCATAAGTATTTTCAGTGCTTTGACTGATAACCACTAGATGGAACCACTGCATTTAAGCTTACAGTATTTCCGGCCATATTCTCTTGGCTTAGTCCTACATAAACTTCTAAACAAAACCTGGCTCTCACCACTGTCCTGCAGAGGTTAGCCAACTTGCCTCAACACACCCATCTGGACGTTTCTAAAATGCATAGGCAGACCTCTATTAGCTTGTTCAGGTGTGTTTAATTGGGGTTAGAACTAAACACTGCAGGTCAGTGACCCTCCAGGAGCAGGGCTGGAGACCCTTGTGTTAGACTGCCACCTAATGGAGACCTCATCACCAACTAAGTGGAAACAATACAGATATTCTTCCATGTTTACGAGGCTGAAGTCACAGTACTTCTCATACATGCAAATTCCTTCTTTGAAAGACCTGCACAGAAACATTGTTTGTTTGCATGTTTTTGTCTGATGCAATGGCATTTTCCTGTCATTTTTTGTTATTCTTACATTAAACAAATTATAAATCAGAGAATATAGTAAAATATTTTTATAAAACTATAGTAGTAAGACTTCACCCGTCCTACAAGGACAGAGTGGATTTCAATGATAAAACCCTCTCTCTGACATTGAACAACAAGCAGACAGACAGTGGACTCTACAGAGCAATAAGAGCTGGAGAATCTGACAACAATATTGTTACATACAGAGCATGTTATAGGTGAGAGTGATGTGTACTGCATATTAATCTATGATGTAATTGTATACAGTATAAGACACTTGATAATTATATTTAGTTATAAATTTATTTAAAAACAGTATACATTAGAGTTTGTTTTTTTATTTAGTTTTTTCCACGTATAATGTTTTATAAGTTTTATAAGTTATAATGTCTTCTGAACTCAATTTGTATCAATATTCAACAATGTTTTATTAAGGTGTGAATTCTAAGATAACATCTGTGTGCTTAGTTAGAGCCAGCAAAGCAACATTGGAGCGCCACCCTCAGGCTGAATTACACAAGAACTCTAGATCTCTGCCTCACCTAAATTTATGGTCAGGACCCACAGAACTTTCCACTCCGCTCTGTGCGTTTATGGGGTTACAGTCTGACATTAATTTGCCTCAGTTTGTTAATTTGGCCCTTGATATCTTAATTTCATTCACTGCATTAGATAACAGAACATCACAACAAGTTGCATTTATTTAAAAGAAAGTTAGCACTACCACACTTTTAATTCTATTTCAACAAATGCATGAAGTGATAAAATATATAAAGTACTTTCAATGCAAAGAATGCTGCTTTGGATAAATGCATCTGCCAAATGCACTAATGTAAATATACTTGTTCAAAAATTAAAACAAAATGTTGTCACACTTTGTGGTTGTGAAGCATTAGCAGAAGTAAAGGCAACTGACTCACACCCACCCAACCAATTAAAAAAAAAAAAAAAAAAAAAGAGGGAAGTTAGTTCTGAGAAAAGATCCAGTATCTTTTGTTTGTTGATGTCATCTGGTTTGACATTGTGTGCATTGGTGTCAGTATGCAGATCTTTACATACTGTAAATGACAATAACATTAATTGATTTTGATCAAACTTTGTTTTATTAGTAAAGTGGTAAACTCACACATACTGTTGGGGAGGAGTAGGAAGTGTTTTTGCTAGAGCCTCAACTGACTGAGCACCGGAAAGTTTGGTTCTTTTTTTAATGCTCATGTTTCCGCCACAGCTAAGCTAAATCTGATTCTTGTGAAACCTCACTCTGTTTCCAAGCAACAGACTTTCCTTTTTGTAAACTTTTGTAATTTGTGGTTCTATAGCTTGATGGCAGTGTCAGCATGTGCAGAGTGTAAAAAGTGTCAGAAAGTGTATTTTGCTGAATTCATAAGTTGTTTATTTCAGCAGAGTAGACATGTACATTCTTAAAAATAAAGGTGCTTTAAAAGGTTCTTTACAGTGATGCCATAGAAGAACCATTTTTTGTGAAACAGAAAGGTTCTTCAGATGTTAAAGGTTCTTTATGGAACCATTTAGAGAAAAAAGGTTCTTCTATGGCATCATGAAGGACCTTTATTTTTTTAATAGTGTAGACGTGAGAAAGATGTGAAAGGATGTGGTGCATGAGTGTCGCACTGATCTTCCGTTTCTACTAGGAAGTCAACACAACAGCAGTCATTTTGGAGTTCTGTTTCTTTTTTTTATTTTTTATTTTTAAATCTTTTTAAATTGGGGAGAATGCCAGTAAATCACCTACTCGTATTACTTTTTCTTCTGAATGCCAAAACAGGTAAAAATGTGTTCATTATACAACTGAATGATTATTAATGGTTGTGACAGTGATGACCGCTTAAGGCATGGTTCAGCCATCACTAAGCTTTTGTTGGCATTTTCTCGATAGAGTGTAATTATATAAAATAATTTAAACTTCTGATCTTATTTATTTGTTGATACAACTCTGAATTTCATTTGATTCATGGTTTTAGGTTATTATGAAGTTGAGTTTTGAAATTAAGTTATTCTAAATTGACTGCTAAAACTTTAAATTGTATTTTAAAACTTTGTGTTGTCATACATAATCATATTCAGTTTTTAGCTTTATCATCAAAATAATCACAACATAGCACTAGTGTATGTTAGAAAGATGCCTGGGCTATAATTTGGCACCCGCTTCGGATGTTATCACTCGATTGAATGGGCGTTATCAGTGATTATCAGCTCATTGATATGGGCCAGAAGGGGCCTGCTGCGCCTACTGGCGCCTACTGGCGCCTACCGCACGCAAGTATGACAGTGAAATTACCACTGGCGGACCAGGAGGGGCGATCGTTTCCCCAACGCCATCAACTCCACGCGGGCCAATGACCAGCGATTTAGTGCATTAAAAGACGGATTTTAGATGACATCAAGACACATACAGGTAAAATAGTCGTTCGTTCCGTATTTATGAATGAAATTATTCATTTAAAATTTGCCTATGGTGGGAAAGCGTTTGTGTAACAAGTCCACACGTTTACCGTATTTTTACTATAGTAACTGTCGTTCGAACACATCATGTGTATTCAGTGTAACCACAAAACATACCATGCTTTTACCACCGTAACCGTAGTTTTACTGTGGTATTTGTAGTTAAAGCACAGTAACCTCAATGCTTACTATGGGTTTACCTCAGTAGCCATAGTTTTACTGTGGTATTTGTAGTAAAAGCACAACAACCTTGATTCTTACTATGTTTTTACTACAGTGACTGTACTTTACTGTGGTATTTGTAGTTAAAGCACAGTAACTTCAATGCTTACTATGGGTTTACCTCAGTAGCCATAGTTTTACTGTGGTATTTTTAGTAAAAGCACAATAACCTTGATTCTTACTATGTTTTTACTACAGTGACTGTACTTTACTGTGGTATTTGTAGTTAAATCACAATAACCTCAACGTTTACTTTGGGTTACCGCAATAACTGTAGTTTTACTGTGGTATTTGTAGTTAAATAACAATAACCTCAGTAGCCTGTAGGTTTTACGCAGTAGCCATAGTTGTGGTATTTATAGTAAAAGCACAATAGCCTTGATTCTTACTATGTTTTACTACGGTGACTGTACTTTACTGTAGGTATTTGTGGTTAAATCACAATAACCTCAACGCTTACTATGGGTTTACCTCAATAACTGTAGTTTTACTGTGGTATTTGTAGTAAAAGCACAATAACCTTGATTCTTACTATGTTTTTACTACATTGACTGTGCTTTACTGTGGTATTTGTAGTTAAAGCACATTAGCCTCAACGCTTACTATGGGTTTAACTGTAACTCAATTACTGTAGTTTACCTCAGTAACTCTAGTTTTACTGTGGTATTTGTAGTTAAAATAACAACAACATCTGCACAGTAAAAACAACACCTACAATGTTTTTACCACATTAACCTTTTTAACTGTATGCTATTCGTAAAGCACAGTAATGACAATGCTTGCCACGCCTTTAATACAGTTTTGTGAAGTAATTGTAATTCAATATTTTGTTTCTGTCTTGCAGTTACATCGGATCACACAGTGGCTCTTTTAAGAAGCCATCTCTTGTAAAGGTTCTCTGTCTTTCTTTATTTCTTTCTTTTCTTTCTCTCTCTCTCAACTTTTCCTTTCCTGTTTTTCTGAACTAATCCATAATTCATTTACACATAGCCTCTCTTTCTGTGGTTCATCATGGCATATTTTTAAAACTCAGAATCAAATTTTTACCAATTTTTTCAGAAAGCTGCTAGAATTAACAGGGAACTTGGACTTGAACCTCCCAATGCTGGTCTTGAAGAAGCTGTCAAGGAGGCTGAACAAGTCATTCAAAGGTTTGAACCCTTCACAAGTTTGATTTAATGTACACATCCTAATGTTATGTGTTAATAATAACATTCCTTACAGTCATTCTTCTCAAATATTTTGGTCACAGATCATTTTTAGCACACTGTCTCATCATGTATATTTGTCTTTGTTTCAGCTGAAAGTGAAGACCAGAGGAAGGCCTGTCATGGGATTTGAATTAGGCCATATTGTGCGTTTACGGAGAACACCAAAAGCTGCAAAGGCAAACATTCCCAATGGTATGTCTGTGTTTGTCTGAGCACCTTGACTGAACTGTACTGTACTGTTACATTTGCACAGCATTTGATGTTTCTTTAACTTTGGTTTACATACACCACGGCCCTATCAGGAAGAACAAAGTATCATGTTGAAGTAGTGATAATTCATGCAATTTACCACTTTATACAAAATTCTACGACTTTCACTGCTGCTGCTGTCATTGGCCATAGATTCAACTCGCATGTAGTTCGTGCCCATT